>UESW01001569.1:0-21142 GCA_900491605.1 Calamus simplicifolius | reverse complement strand
CCCCCGCTGAAAGGAGGGTCGTCGCCAAATCCAAGGAGGGCCGACGCGGGAAGGCCGCGCTGGAGGGGAAGAGTTGTGAAGCCCCTGCGCGCTAAGGTTTTGAAAAGGCCGACGCTGGAAGGGCCGACGCTGGGGGGCCGATGCTGGAAAGGCCAAAGTTGTGGATCCCCCGCGCATGCGCGAGGCGGCCAGAGCCCAATCCGACGAGCCCGCCAGGAAATACACGGTAAGGGCCGAGGCCAGCGAGGAAGCCGGGCGGAGCCAAGCAGGAGGAAAAGATCACCTTCAGTTTTGGCTCCCCCTCCTGTCATTCTGCTCGATCCTTCTCTGGAGCAGGTCGCAAAAGCACCGTCCCCGCTCGAAGCCATGGAGACGGAGCCGGTCCTTGCAACAATAAGGCCGACTCCAGCAGTTACCATGCCCCCCAAAGGGGCAACAACCGAAGCGCCTCCACCAGCCAAGGGGCCGGAGGCAGTAGAGTCGGAGGCGGAATCCTCCCCCGCGGCCCCCATGTCAGTGGAAAGGAAGGGCGTCGACCCTTCCTTCCAATCACTTTTGGCGAACCACAGCACTGAGCCGAGCGGGCATTGGACGAAGCATCTGTGGTAGAGGTGCAGGAGTTCTCCGGCATCAGGGAGGGCCACCTTCTTCCGCGAGGCGTCCGTGGCACACCTTGGGTGAGCTTTGCCCTATTAACCTTTTCGCCTTTGTTTTTTTTTTTTTTAACATTGACACTCGTCCAAGCACTGAACTCTCTGATTGCCATGAGGGACCTTTGGACCCTGAGTGATGCTGCCCTTGACCAGTCACGGGAGGAGATGCTATCACTCCAGGCTAGGGCAGAAAAGGCAGAGATGGCCTTGGAGGATACCGGGCCACTTTAAAGGGCAAAGTTGAAGCCATCCGGCTAAGAGCTGAGAAGGCAGAGTACGCGCTGGAAGTTGCCTAGCGTAGGAGGCCAACGAGCTGGATAATGCCCAGGCGGCCTGAAGAGAAGCAAAGGATGGCCGAGGAGAGACTGGAGGAGCGGAATAGAAATGTGCATTTTTGAAGAACGATTGCATTCTCCTCCATTGAAATAGATGCAGCCAAAGAGGTCGCCCGTCATCCGATGCCAAGATTGCCGACTTGAGGCGGCGGTGACCGAAGCCAAGAGGGAGGCCGCCGAGGCCGATAAAAAGGTCAAGGCCGAGCGAAAACCTTCGAGGCGGAGAAGAGAGCTACAGAGGCCGTAGAGGATTTCAGGAAGTCTAAAGCCTTTAGTAAGGAATTAGCCGAATCGACGACATTCGCTTACGAGGCCAGCTTCCAGGACTGCAAGGAAAAAATCCAGGAACTCTACGACCTCGAGGGGATTGAAGGGTTGGAGCCAGATGAGTCCCTAAAGATGACGATCCAGCCCCAATGACCCTTAGTTTTTTTTTATTATATTGCTCCAAGTCCGACTCAGATCGGCAATTTTATGAACTTTAGCCATCAATCAATATTTTGATTCTCAACACTTGTCTTTGGTCATAATTAATTTTGCTTGTGTGAGTTGTTGCGAACCAATAACCAATAGCAGAAGAGCACGATTTCTATCTGTTAGGAAACTGATGCGGGATCAACTTCGGTTGCAGAGACGAAAGTTGAACTGTAGGTAGTATAACGACCCCGCTCGTGCCGACACGAAGTCGTGGAATGCCTAATACTCGTTAGATATATCGCGCAGAGTGGGACTATGTGCGCCGATACGTTGTCCCTAAGTGCTAACGGGGCCAGGGCTAATTGCCGATGCGAGCCGGTCTTAATTGCCGACGCGGAGCCGGTCTTTGGTGCGACGCAGGAGCCGGTCTTAATTGCCGACGCGGATCGGTCTTTGGTGACGCGGAGCCGGTCTTAATTGCCGATGCGGAGCCGATCTTTGGTGCCGACGCGGGCCGGTCTTCGTGCCGCATGGAGCGGTCTTAATTGCCGATGCGGAGCCGGTTTGTGCCGACGTGAAGCCGGTCTTAATTCCGACGCGGGCCGGTCTTTGGTGCCGACGCGGAGCCGGTCTTAATTGCTGCTCAGGCCGGTCTTTGGTACCGATGCGGAGCCGGTCTTAATTGCGATGCGGAGCCGATCTTTGGTGCCGACGCGGGGAGCCGGTCTTAATTTCCGACGCGAGCGTCTTGATGCCGATGCAGCCGGTCTTAATTGCCAACGCGAGCCAGTCTTGGTGCCGATGCGGGCTGGTCTTGGTGCCGACGCGGAGCCGGTCTTAATTGCCAATGCGGAGCCGGTCTTTGGTACGGAGCCGCCGATGCGGACCGGTCTTTGGTGCCAACGCAGAGCCGGATTGCGATGCGGAGCCGGTCTTTAGTGCAAAGCATGGTCACTCAAAAAAAAACAATGCAAATTTTTGAACAGCAATCTATCAAGCGGTTCAAATTAATGAAGTTAGCACATTACTGATAATACCGGCATAAATTGTCGGCGTTCCAAGTGCGAGGAAGCGGTTTCCCGTCTAGCTCTTCAACTTTGTATGCCCCGTGATGAAGTACTCCTTGACACGGTATGGTCCTTCCCATTTCAGTGCCAGCTTGCCCCCCTCCGTCGGCTTTGATACTTCAGCTCGTCGCAGAACGAGATCTCCAGGGCGGAACGTCTTGGACCATACTCGAGCATTGTGTATCTGGCCGCTCGCTGACGGAAAGCCGCCATGCGAAGTTGCGCTGGTCTCGCAATTCCTCCACTAAATCTAGATCGGCCCGCAGCTAATTTGGGTTGCTCTCTTCGTGGTATAACTCTGTCCGGGGACTGGGGATACCTATCTCCACGGAATGACTGCCTCGGTCCCAAAGACCAGGCTGAAAGGAGTTTCCCGGTGGGGGCTCGTGGCGTTGTGTGGTATGCCCACAGTACACTGGGGAGTTCCTCCACCCAATGCCCTTTGCAGCCATCTAGCCGGGCCCTGAGCCCTTGAAGGATAATGCGGTTGGTCACCTTACCTGCGCCGTTGGTCTGGGGGTGCCCCACAGAGGTGAATCGTTGATGAATGCCCAGGCCGATGCAGAATTCCCGGAAGGTTGTGTTGTCAAACTGTCGCCGTTATCAGTAATAGGGTGTGTGGCAGCCCAAACCGGCACACGACAAACTTCCAGAAGAAAGATCTTACTTTGCCCTCGGTGATCTTGGCGAGAGCCTTAGCCTCGATCCACTTGGTGAAATGGTCAACTGCTACCACTAAGAACTTGCGTTGTCCGGAGGCTGGAGGGAATGGTCCCAGGATGTCCATGCCCCATTGGGCGAAGGGCCAGGGTGGCCAGGGGGGTTAGTGGGACGCCGGTTGATGTTGAATGTTAGCATGATGCTGGCAGCTGTCACACCTCTTGACAAGTTCGACGCATCCTCCTTCATTGTCAGCCAGTAATATCCCTGCCGTAGGGCTTTGTATGCGAGAGCTCTGCCCCCCAGATGGCTTCCACATATACCTTCATGTATCTCTCGCAGGATATAATCTGCTTCTGTGGGGCCAACACATCTGAGAACCGGGTATGAGAACGACCTTTGATAGAGTTTTTCCTCCATTATGAAAAACTTCGGGGCCCATCTTTTGAGTTTCTTGGCCTCGGCAGGGTCTTCTGGGAGGGTACCATCGGTAAAGTACGGACATAAGCGTCCATCCAGGATGGCTCCTGCTTAACTGGTAGAGTTTCTCTTGTTATGTCAATACTCGGGGCTTCCAAGTGCTCTACATAAGCTCTTCCCAACGTCCCATCAGTTGAGGTGGCAAGATGGGACAAAGCATCGGCTCTAGCATTCTCCCCTCGAGGGATGTAGCTAACATTAAAATAAGCTAATAGAGAAGCTTGTGACTGCACCATACTTAAATAGCGGGACATGATGGGATCCTTGCTTCATACTCCCCTGCGATTTGGCCAGCGACCAGTTGGGAGTCAGTGAACGCCCTAAGGCACTTTACCCCGAGCTCTCGGGCTAATCTTATCCCAGACAGCAGAGCTTCATATTCCGCCTGATTGTTGGTGGCTGGAAAGAGGAAGCGGAGTGCGCACTGGTTACAACTCCATCTGAGTTGGCCAGGATGAGGCCTGCTCCGCTCCCTTGAGAATTTGACGCCCCGTCTACATGAAGGACCCATTCATCATCTCTGGTTTTGAAGGTGAGGGTTTGCAGTGGGCTCTTCGGGTTGCTCTCTCCCTAGGTGCACTCGACCAAAAAATCCGCCAGGACTTGGATTTCATGGCCGACCGAGGGCAGAAAGATAGATCAAATTCCCCAACTTGAGCGCCCACCTTGCCAATCGACCCGAAGTATCTGGGCGAGTGAGAATTGTTTTTAGAGGTTGGTCTGTGATCACCGCGATCGGGTGGGCTTGGAAGTATGGCCGCAGGCATTGAGCAGACACGATTAATACGAAGACAGTC
Organism: Calamus simplicifolius; assembly: GCA_900491605.1. NCBI lineage: Eukaryota > Viridiplantae > Streptophyta > Magnoliopsida > Arecales > Arecaceae > Calamus > Calamus simplicifolius. The sequence continues at coordinate 16,733 of UESW01001569.1, read as the reverse complement.
TTCTCAATCTTCGAGTACCTGGTCTCCGCATCGTGGAGCACCTTGCTTGTGTAATACATCGGCTTTTGCATGCCATTGGTATCCACGCGGACCAGCACAGAACTAACGGCCTCGGGAGAAGCCGCGAGGTACAGAAGGAGTTCTTATCCACCTGTTGGCTTGGATAGCAGCGGCGGGGTAGATAAGAATTCCTTTAGCCCCTCGAACGCCTTCTGACATTCTTTCGTCCATTCGAATCCATTGGCCTTGCGGAGCGCCTTGAAGAAAGGTAGGCACCTCTCAGCGGACTTGGACAGGAAACGGCTCAAGGCGCCACCCTTCCCGTCAGGCGCTGTATTTCTTCTTGTTGGTGGGAGACCTCATGTCCAGGATGGCTTGAACTTTGTTCGGGTTTGCCTCGATCCCCCGCCGGGTCACCATGAAACCCAAGAACTTTCCGGCTGTCACCCCAAATGCACACTTGGGTGGGTTCAGCCTCATCTGGTATCGACGAAGGTTGTCAAAAGTCTCCGTTAGGTCGGCGATATGGTCGGTGGCGTGGACACTTTTTGTCATCATGTCATCCACATACACCTCCATGTTGCGTCCTATCTGGTCTTCGAAGACTTTATTCATTAACCTTTGGTAGGTGGCTCCCGCATTTTTTAGCCCAAATGGCATTACCTTGTAGCAGTACAACCCCTTCTCAGTTATGAAGGAGGTAGCTTCCTCATCCGCCGGGTTCATCCTGATCTGGTTGTACCTAGAGAAAGCATCCATGAAGCTAAGGACCTCATGGCCGGAGGTAGCATCCACCAGTTGATCGATCCGGGCAGGGGAAAGCTGTCCTTGGGGCATGCTTTGTTGAGATCGGTGAACGTCCACGCACATCCTCCAGCTTCCATTATTCTTACGGACCATCACCACGTTGGCCAACCATTCGGGGTAATAAACTTTCCGAATATGGCCGGCAGCGCCAACTTGCGAACTTCCTCATCGATAGCTTTCTGTCTGTCCGGAGCGAAGCTCCTTTTCTTCTGTCGGACCGGCCGACACTCTGGCTTGAGGTTGAGCCGATGTGTGATCACCTCCTCAGGGACGCCCGGCATGTCTGAGGACGACCATGCAAAGACGTCGTGTTGGCACGCAGGAAAGTAAGAAGTCGATCGCGTGCCTCCTTCGGAAGTAACGCCCCAACCTGGACGGTCCTTGCCGGGTCATCCCCCATGGGGAGGGTCAGGAGGTGCTCGGCTGGTTCTCCCCTCTTCCCAGCTCTTGGGGGTCAGCGGCTCAGAGGTTATTACCGATGCCGCCTCCAGTGGACTGGGAGACAAGTGATAGCAAAGCGGTGGCGGGCTTTGCTCTCCTTTCATTTCTCGACTCCTTCATCGGTGGGGAATCTTACCAATAATCTCTTAGTGGAGATTACGACATCTAGCAAATTCAATCCCGGTCTCCCCAAGATAGCGTTATAAGCCAGCGGGATCCGGACCACCAGAAAATTTATGACCACCGTGCTTTGACACGGAGGGGTTCCAGCCGTGATAGGGAGGGCAATCTCCCCTTCAACGCTCACAGAGTCCCCAGTAAAGCCCATTAGAGGCGTGGCGACGGGTCGAGGGAAGACTTTGACAGGTTCATCCGAACAAAAGCTTCGTAGCTCAAAACATCCATCGAACTCCCACTATCAACTAAAATTCTTTTTACAGGATGTTTGGCTATGGTCATGGACACAACGACGCTGTCGTCATGCTTATTAACTACCCATCTAAATCCTTTCCAAAGAAAGGAATTACAGAGTCTATTCCCTCTCGCTGTCTTTTTGAACCACCACCTGCCCCCCAGGAAATCATAGCTATGGTCTTCTCCGTAGGAGCATTGTCCACGCCGGTCTGAAGTGTTGGAGGCACCGATGAACCTGTAGTAGGAAGGTTTCCCCTTCGAACGAACTTGCCCAAGTGACCCTGCTGGACAAGCTCTTCAATGCCTTCTTCAGATGGCGGCAGTCCTCGGTGTCATAACCATAATCTTGGTGGTACCAGCAGTAAAGTTCTTTGTTGCGGGGGGTCCCAGACTTCAAGGGGGTCGGACGCTTGAAGTAAGGTTCCTCCTCGATCTCTAATAGGATGTGAGATATCGGAGCCATGAGGGGAGTGAATTGCTCCTTAGGAATAAGCGTCTGTGGCCGATGATCTGGGCGGTGAGGAGGCTCGGGCTTCCGGGGTCGTGCTTCGGTATGCTCAGTAGGCGTTGGTTTCTTGCTGGGATTCTTGTCAGCTTTCCTCCTGGAAGAATCCATCTCGTCAGCACGAATGTATTTCTGCGCTCGGTTCAGAAGCTCGGCATAAGAACTCGGAGGCTTCTTGTCTAGGGAATAGGCGAACCTAGAAGGACGAAGTCCTCGCTTTAATGCCAAAGTGGCTACAGAATCATCCATGTTGTATACCTCCAATGCTGCCTTCTTGAACCGGGTGACAAAGTCCTTCAGGGTCTCGCCACTCCTTTGCTGGACACAAATAAGCTATCAGCCACTCATGGGATCTTCAGGCATGCATCAAAGTGGGCCAGAAAAGATCGCTCGAGCAGCCGGAATGAATTGATGCTGTGCGGTGGCAGGCAGGAATACCATGCACGTGTCGCCTTGCGAAGGGTGGCCGGAAAGGCGACACATAGAAGGGAGTCCGTCGCTCCCTGGACCTGCATGAGGACCTTGTAGCTCTTCAAGTGGTCTAGTGGGTCCGTCGTGCCATCGTACGGTTCCAGCTGGGGGAGTCGGAAATGGGGCGGGACCGGTTCCTCCATGATGCGCCGGGAAAGCGGGGGGCGGTGCTCATAGTCCATCCCATGAGGGTTAGCGATCCGGTGGCTAAGCTCCTCCAACCATCGATGATACTCATCGAGCCATTGCTCGGCCCGACGGATAGTCTTCCTGAGGGTGCCGTCTTTAGATGAGTCAAAAGAGGAAGCCGAAGAAGACCACCGGCGTAAGGATCGCACCCGTCTGGACTCTCTCTCATCCGGTTGTTGGTAGGAATGACCAGAGTGATGGGAGAGGGACCGCCATCGCTTTGAGGCCTCTCAGCGATGAGGTTCAGGAGGTGAGTGATGGGAGACCTCGGGTGGGGTCCCGCCTTGATGAGATTGAATTGTCCCCCGCACCCCTTCACCAGGCGGAGGGGGTTGAGGTGCAGCGGTAAAGCAGTGTTCCTGCAGTCCCCGCACCATTGTCATCAGGTCATGGACCTGGTGAGCTAGAACCTCAAGCCGGTCAGACTGGCTCGTCTGTGCAGGGCGCGGAACACGGAGGGTGGCCTTCGATTGCTTAGCCCGCGGAACGTGTTCCGCAGCCTGGCTGGTGGAAGCCCCTGTGCTCGTGTTATCACCATCGTCTTCCTTACAGAATCGGTGGGGTCACAGGGAGAATTTTTGCCTTCCCTGTGTGCAAGCCCTACCTGGCGTGCCAATCTGATGCTGACAAATCACCGGTAATGAGTGCAGGACATGCTGAGATCCATTGTGGGCCTCCAAATTGGGGTGGAGAGGTCGTCTTCCTCCTTCGGAAACCTGCAAGAAGTCCCTGGGCTGGTATTCCCGACGAGGACCCTCCGACGCTCAAGTTAGTAAACTTGTCGCTCAGTAGTGTAGTAGTCAGAGAGAGAGAGAGATCCCGATCCCCTTTTCTGTTGAGCTCGGGGTCCTTTTATACCTGTCTGGGAGGTTCCTTTCTTTTCGTCCTCTTTTGAACCATCGAATCTTCCTCGTTAGGATAAGCTCCTTCGAATGGCAAGTGGTTAAGTCGTTGCTGGATGGGGGCCACTTGTGGCGGTAACTGCCGGGCGTGCTAGCACTTGCCCATGATTTCGGTGAGCAAGGTATATGGTAACAGATCTCGAATCTCGGGATCTGTTACCTGAGATGGGTCATAGCGCATGCAGGAAAGGCACCAAGTTAGGGCCGGAGCCAAAGGCCAGAGAGGTCGCTGGAGGCCGGAGCTAAAGGCCGGAGCCAAAGGCCTGAGCCGTCACTGGAGGCCGGAGCCAAAGGCCGGAGCTGTCGCTGGAGGCCGAAGCCGTCGCTGGAGACCAGAGAAAAAGGCCGGAGCCATCGCTGGAGGCTGGAGCCAAAGGCCGGAGCTGTCGCTGGAGGCCGGAGCCAAAGTCCGGAGCCAGAGGCCGGAGCCGTTGCTGGAGGCCGTAGCAAAAGGCCAGAGCCGTCGCTGGAGGCCGGAGCCAAAGGCCGGAGCCGTCGCTGGAGGCCGGAGCCAAGATTCCATCTCTGGGATTAGCTGTCGCATCATTATTTTCGAAAATCATGCAAAAGGTTATAACACCACCCAGAGGATATGGTCAGCTGTATCAATTACGTTAATAGATTGATTATGGGTTTTAAATTTGATTCTATCATTTGGATACCATATGTCCTGCCATATGGACAAAATTAAACAGTGTCTCCATTGTTTAACGATAAGGATAAAAGTAAAACAAAAAGAAAAGTTTTGGATTATTTTTGCAACATTTTGAAGTTTAGTAACCAAAATGATACTATCCCTAAGTTTAAGAGATAATATTATAATTTAGCTAAAGATATAATATAATCACTGTCCTAACCTAAATCATGAAACGTCCTCATGAGCCAAATCAACTCCCATACTACAATTATAGCTGTATGATAACATGTCTCCTTAGAAGTTGATGCAATGGTTCTCTTTTATTACAACAAGAAATAATATTTGATCCCAATCTATAAAAAAAACCAGTAATATCTTTTAAAAGGAAGCACGCCATCAATCATGCATATAACTGGTCAATTTTCTCATGAATATTTGATTACTAGGAGCATAAAAATCAAGTCATCAAAACATGCATAAATAATCCATTTCAATAACTAATCAATTAAAAGGAAATATATATCAAGTGATCAAATCATGCATTACAAAGCATATACTTATATGTGATTGACTCAATCATCATTTAAAATGCATAATCTCAACATAAAACACATGTTTTATGAGAAGGGATAAGTTAAAGATGTTATCAAAATTAAGCTTTTCTTTGTAAATATCTCCAAAGGATAGATAATTTCTAATTTTATTCCATCTTAAGACAGACCTACAAAAAAAAAAGGTTTATTTTTATATTTTTGGTATCAAAATCTTTTTGAGTCCAATAGGGCTTTCTCACTAAGACAAGAATTTCTTCTAATAGAGCATTGGTACAAGTTGTAACCTTTTTTTGCCACAAAAATAATATAAAATAAATGGGCTATAGGATGAAGTAGCTTTGACAGAGAAATTTTTGAAATATTTTTCATTATTAGATGGATTATAACCAAAACTAACTTTCTCAAGGGCATAACTTTTTTTTCTTCACAATATTATGTCTAGTTTTTCTTTGCTTGAGTGAATTTAGCAAGTATGTTGTTTAAATCTTTAACCTTTCCTTTTTAAAGATTCATCTTTAACAATTAAGTCTTTAGAGGTTGAAGAAGATGGATTTTTAACTTTATTCTTCAAGGCAAGACTTTCATTTTTTAGGGTTTCAAGGTCATGCTCAAGAGAAAAAAATAATTTTTTTAAAGCCATATTTGTTTTGACAAATCCTCATTTAAAGAATCATAAGATACCTTTCATTCTCTATCTTCAAAGAGCCACTTTCATTTTTTAAAGAAGTGTTTTTATTTTGTAAAACATCTAACTCTTTTCCAAAATTACTAGCTAATTTTTTTTGAAAATGCATTTTTATATCTTATTTTTCTCGTATCATTATATAGCTTAATGAATGTATTATATAATTCATTACAAAAATCATTTTCGAGATAGTTGCATATCTTTTTGTTCTATATTGTCATAAAGTATAAGTTGATTACCTCATTTCTTGATTGCTTCTCATCAAAGGATATTATTATGTAATTTAATGAATGTATTATATAATTCATTAAAAGAATATTCATTTTCAAGAGAGTTGCATATCTTATGGTTCTCTATTACCATAAAGTATAAGTTGGTTACCTCAATCTAGATCTGAACCTTTAGGATTAGACCCAAAGGGAGTTGCTAGGTTGGTTTCCATGACTATTGAAAACCATCATGTATAATTTCCTCCTCCCCCCTCTATTCTATTTAATTTACTTGGGACACAGGAACATGAATAAGGGCATGGAAAAGGAATTATCATAGAGAGAAAATTGTGGAGACAAGGTTCTTTGACCGTGGCATGAGGAGGTCTTCCATTTTATGATTATCTCCTAATCTTTAGAGCAGTGATTCACCCCATATGGTTGGTATTTCCTTTTTATGCCAATGAGATGAATTTGGTTTGTCAAAAGATTTAGTAGCCTTTAAAGGCTAACCATTTTCGATCTTGTGGAACCTTCTACTGTTTTTAGGAGTTGTGACCTAGCTTGCTCCACCAAATGAACTCTTCATGTCCACCATAGAATCAAGTGACTTTTGGGTCAGGTGCAATGCCTATGCCCCTTGGTTATCTTTGTAGCTTCAAGTTCTAAGTTCATGTGTGGCTTTTGGGGCCCTTCTTGCAAATAAGTGCAAGGCCCATTATTGTGGGCCTCCAGTTTTTGGGCCCCAAGATTGATAATGAGATGGTAGTTGAAAGCCAATAACCCGACACCTCTATATGTTTAAGTTCTTAATTTATGTTCAGAGTTGAAATTTTTCATGGCTTAGAACATAAGAATTTCTACGTTGCGTTGCGATTGAGTTTTAGAGAAAGTCTTTATGCACTCAGTATGGTGTAGTTTGCACGCATTGCACCTGACGATTGGTGTACATCATGTGTATGCACATACTATGGGCAAAAACTTTTTTTTTTTTTCATTGGTGTGTGCATGTACGATGCATCTCAATCATCAAACGTGATGCAGCAAGGCTTTCTCTTAGTCCTATCTTGTATAAAACAAAAGTGAAGGCCCATCATTGCAGACCTCTGGTTTCAAGATCATATGGCTGGAATGACTTTTGTGACAGCTGGTGCTTGTTTTCCTAGGACACTCTTCCTTCAATAGATTTTGAGAACCATTAATAGGAGCCATGTGGCTTATCATAAGTTTGAAGTCAATAAAATTTAGTCTTGTGACCCAAAACTCAGTTTTGAGTGGGATATGAGATCCATTTCCACTGATACTGAGTCTATATATGTAGGACCTATGAGAGTATTAATGTTTGGTATGACGCATGTAAGATGTCACGCGGTAGTCATTCCAAGCCCAGTCTTTCATATATGCATCAAAAAGCCATGATCTTAAGCAGTATCCTATCCTTGACTGCGAAAGGCCTTGTTATGGAAATCAGATCATAACAAATCAAAACAATAAATAAACAAAGGAACACCAAGAATTTACGTGGTTCGATCATGATGATCTACATTCACGGGCAAGGCAAACAAAATTCCATTATCAAAAGAGGAGAGGTCTCAAACCCTTTACAGAAGTTTTCACATGTATATCTATATATATACTCCCAAAAAAATACTTCCATAAAATAAACCCTAGTGGACCGGTTTGGTCCGGGCCCAACAAGAATATCGGGTCGGATCAAAAAACCGGGCCCGATATATAAAATTCAAGACATATTTAACAAATCTCCACCTTGGCTTGAATTTAACAAACTAGAAGTCGAACATGTTCCCCCAGCATCCCTAAGCCTACGTGAGCTAACTCGGTGTAGGAAACAAGGGATGCAGCGAAAAACATATCCACTTCAGGAAACACAAAAATAGAACTTTCATTCACCTCGCCACCAAGCCCCAGAAGGAGCAAACCTCAAACAAGCATGCCTATCAAGTCCAAGCAATGCTTAAACTTGTTGGCGGGAACTATCTTGGTCAGCATATCAGCAGGATTGTCAGCAGTATCAACTTTCTTTACTGTAATATTTCTCTCAGTAAATGCCTCTCGAATAAAATGATACTTGATATCAATGTGCTTTGTCCTCTCATGATATGCTTGATTTTTAATCAAGCAAATAGCACTCTGATTGTCACAAAAGACAACTGAATTGTCTTCCTGCTTGAGCCCAAGTTCTTGAACAAGATTTCGTAACCAAATAGCTTCTTTTACTGCTTCTGCTGCTGCCATATACTCTGCCTCTGTTGTAGACAAAGCAACTGTTGACTGTAAAGTTGATCTCCAACTTATAGCCGAGCCAGATAATGTGAAAAGATAGTCAGTCAAAGATCTTCTCTTATCAATATCCCCGGCATAATCAGAATCCACAAATCCCACAACAGAAGTACAGTTAGAGCTATTTCTATCAAACATTAGGCCCAATTTTGTGGAGCCTCTAAGATACCTAAGTATCCATTTCACTGCCTGCCAATGGACCTTTCCAGGATGTGCCATATATCTGCTCACCACACTAACTGCCTGCGCAATGTCTGGACGAGTGCATACCATAGCGTACATCAAGCTACCAACTGCACTGGAGTATGGGACAGAAGACATTGCAGCCTCCTCGACCTCTGACTTAGGTGAATGTATAGCTGAGAGTCTAAAATGTGATGCTAAAGGTGTACTGACAGGCTTAGAGTTTTGCATCCCAAACTTCTCAAGTACCTTCTCAATATATCTCCTCTGTGAGAGATATAACTTACCTGCTTTTCTGTCTCTCTGAATCTCCATTCCTAAGATCTTCTTGGCAGGACCCAGATCTTTCATTTCAAACTCCTTACTGAGACATTTCTTCAGGATCAACACATCTGTCATGTTCTTTGCAGCAATGAGCATGTCATCCACGTATAAAAGGAGATAGACAAAGGAGTTATCTGACACCTTCCTGAAGTACACACAACTATCATAGCTGCTCCTATGATAACCGCTCCGTGTCATAAAACTGTCGAATCTTTTATACCACTGTCTTGGAGACTGCTTCAAACCATACAATGATTTCTTCAATCGACATACATGATCTTCCTTGCCTTCTACATAATAGCTCTCAGGCTGGGCCATATAAATAGTCTCCTCAAGCTCACCATGCAAAAAGGCTGTCTTCACATCGAGTTGCTCAAGCTCTAAGTCAAATTGAGCAACTATAGCCAGCAACACACGAATAGAAGTGCGTTTCACAACAGGAGAGAACACTTCATCATAATCAATTCCCTCCCTCTGATTGTAACCTTTAGCTACAAGTCTTGCCTTGCATCTACTAATTTCAACACCTGGAATACCTTCCTTTTTCTTAAAGACCCATTTACACCCAATGGCTCTTTTTCCTTTAGGCAATGGCACCAAGTCCCAAGTCTGGTTCTTGTGAAGTGATTCCAGTTCTTCAGCCATAGCAACAGTCCACTTTTCTGATTCCGAACAAGTAACAGCTTCAGTATAAGTAGATGGTTCCTGAATACCTATATCTTCTGCTGTCGTAAGGGCATAAGCCACAAGATCAGAAAACCCATATTTTTGAGGGGGTCGAATCTCCCTCCTTTCTCTGCCAGTAGCAATAGAGTATGGTTGCTCCACCTCAACTAGAGCTTCCTCATCTGAACTAGAATCAATAGTAACAATTTGCTCGCTCAGATCATTCTGAGAGCTCTTTTTTCGAAGCTCGACCTGAACCTCCACCTCATTTGTATCACTCTCATGTTTTCCTGCAGACTCATCAACAGCATTCCTTTGATCTAGCATAAACTTTTCATTAAAAGTAACATCCCTACTAATAATGAATTTAGGTGAATTAGGTTCTATGCACCACAGACGATAACCCTTCACGCCATCAGCATAACCAACAAAGATACACTTCTTTGCTCTAGGTTCAAGTTTACCATCCTTAACATGATAGTAAGCAGGGCATCCAAAAACCTTTAGATTTGAATAATCACAAGGCTTACCTGACCACATCTCAAAAGGAGTCTTGCATTCAATTGCTGTTGCAGGAGAACGATTAACCAGATAGCAAGAAGTGTTAACTGCTTCAGCTCAAAAAGCCTTTTCCATGCCAGCATTAGAGAGCATGCATCTTGCCCTCTCCAATAAGGTTCTGTTCATCCTTTCTGCCACTCCATTTTGCTGTGGAGTGTACCTGACTGTACGGTGTCGAACGATACCTGCATCTGCACAGAAATCATTAAATCACCACCACAGAACTCAAGACCGTTATCGTCCTCAGACGTTTGATCTTCTTCCCTGTCTGATTCTCAACAAGGGCTTTCCACTTCTTGAAGGTTTCAAACACTTCACTTTTTCTTTTCAGAAAATAAACCCAAACTTTTCTGGAATAATCGTCAATAAATGTCACAAAGTAAAGAGCACACCCTTAGATGGAACCTGTGCCGGTCCCCACAAATCAGAATGTATGTAGTCTAGTGTACCCTTCGTTGAATGTGTGCCTGTACTAAAACTGACCTTGCACTGCTTGCCAAGAACACAGTGCTCACAGAAATCTAGTGAGGTTGTCTGCTCACCACATAGTAAACCACGTTTACTCAAAACTGTCATGCCACGCTCACTCATATGGCCCAAACGCATATGCCACAATTTTGTACTATCATCTGCAGAAACAGAATTTGCTGTGCCAATCGAAGAACCCATAACTGTGCTACCCTGTAGATGATACAAGTGATTCACCTTGTTTCCTCTCATCACAACTAGATTGCCTTTGGTGACTTTTAGAGCTCCACCTCCACCTGAGTACATACACCCAATGGAATCCAAACAGCTCAAAGAAATAAGGTTTCTCTTTAAGTCTGGTATGTGCCTAACTTCAGTCAAGGTTCTCACAACTTGTCATGGCACTTAATCTGAACAGTACCAATTCCCACAATTTGGCATACTGCATCATTTCCCATAAAAACTGATTCACCATTCAATGGTTCGTATGTGGTGAACCATTCCCTATTTGGGCACATATGAAATGATGCTCCTGTATCCATTATCCAAACATCGTTTGAAAGACTAACAACAGAGCATGTCGTAAGAACTCTGTCTGACACACTAGACTCATCTTTCTCAGCAACATTCGCCGCATCTTGACGTTGACTACGTTGCTTATCCTTTCTCTTGAGCACAGGACAATCTGACTTGTAATGTCCTTTCTTATGACAATAGTAGCACTCAATGTTCGTCGTATCTCCAGGTGGCCTAGATTTTGAACGACCAACAGATTTCTTTCTAGAAGCTTTATCCTTCTTCTTTGCCCTACCTCTCACGAATAAACCATCTGCCTTGTCTCCACTAGTATTTCCATTCAATTTTGATCTCAATTCTGCAGAATTCAAGGATGCTTTAAACCTCTAGAGTTATGGATTCACGTCCATAAAGCATCGAGTTCACAAAATTTTCGTATGAGGCAGGCAATGAGCATAACACGATCAAAGCTTGATCTTCATCCTCGAGTTTAATATCTAGATTTTTCATATCCATAACAATCTTATTAAACTCATTCAAGTGTTCCTTAATAGGTGTACCTTCTTGCATCTTTAGGGTATAAAGACGCTGCTTCAAATAAAGTCTCGATGTTAAAGATTTCTTCATGTAGAGACTTTCCAGTTTCTTCCAAAGACCGGCCGCTGTTTCCTCATCTGCGACTTCTCGCAAAACATTGTCTTCTAGAGACAATTGGATCGCACTATGCACCTTCTCATCCATCTCTTCAATCTCAGCCGTGGTCATGTCATCTGTATAATTATTATCCAGTGCCCTAACAGAACCCTCTCGCTTCAATAAAGCCTTCATCTTTATTCTCCATAATCCGAAGTTGTTCTGTCCATCAAATAGTGCAATCTGAAACTTCAAAGATGACATCCCAAAAAATTTCTAAGAACGAAACGATCTTTCTGTTTTGATTGAAAAAGAAGAAGAGATCCTGGAACAGCTTCACGGGCGAGGGACAAAAAAGCAATAGCAAGCAGTGAAGGGAGCGTGAGCTCTCCGCCCGATCAGACGACCGCTTGCCCTCAGCGGTAGGGCAGAGTCATACGAAGACCGTCGAAAGAAACAGAGGAATCTGGTGGCCTTGGGGTTCCTGAGAGGGGCGGAGAGGAAATCTGGTGGCCAAGAGTTTGAAGGTTGGATTCAAAGCTTGCGCCCTTCAAGCCGTCGCCGCAGATCTATTCATAGCCTTGGGGTTCCTGACAAGCTTCACGGATCTCCAGCGCTTTTCTCGAAAGCGAAAGGAAAAATCCGAGCCCCGACAATAAAACCGAGCAGCGCCTGGGATTTATATAGAATTTGCCCCACTCTCTCTCGCTTCCTCCCTCTGGAAAAGGGTCACCTCTCTCTTCCCCTCCACTCGAATCACCGTTGACTGCCTTGTCGCGGCAACCGATGGAGATTGAGTGGAGCCTATGGCAACGATGCAAGCAGAGATCCGAGTCTCGCTTCTGAACTCTTAGATGACCATCAACAAACCCAGAGACCGAGTAGGCAACGGCTTTTTACAAGGAAGCAGATAAAATTCCAGGATGGTTCAATAACTCCACAACGAACTCTCGCAAACTATGGGGAGAGAAACGAGCGGTCGTACGAACGACTCGGCGGAGCTCTACCAATCCAACACGGCTCGTCCAAGCCGTCGCCGCACCACAGCCAGCGGAAGAAGAAAAACAGGGGAGGAGACCAAGATGAAAAAAAAAATTAGGGTTAGGTTTTTCACCCCTTTTTTTTCCAACAAAATTTTCCAAACCAAAGCTCTGATTGTGGGGGAGGCGGACAACGGGAAGGGTCTGGGGCCTCGCTGCGTTCGAGAGCACTCGGTGCTTCCAATGGAGGATCTGAACGGATAAAGCAAGGGGAAAGAAGGGAGCCGCTGCTTCCAATGGACGAGCAATCGAGGAGGAGGAGGAGTCAGACAAAGACCTCAGCGGCGACCCTCTCGTGGCAAATTCCAAGGCTATCAATAAACAAATCAAAACAATAAACAAACAAAGGAACACCAAGAATTTACGTGGTTCGATCATGATGATCTACATCCACGGGCAAGGCAAACAAAATTCCATTATCAAAAGAGGAGAGGTCTCAAACCCTTTACAGAAGTTTTCACATGTATATCTATATATATACTCCCCAAAAAATACTTCCATAAAATAAAACCCTAGTGGACCGGTTTGGTCCGGGCCCAACAAGAATATCGGGTCGGGTCAAAAAACCGGGCCCGATATAAAATTCAAGACATATTTAACAGGCCTCCAAAATCCTCGCCAAAATGAAATACAAATTGATCGATCTTAAGAAAAAGAAAATCGCGCCAAAGACATCAGAATAGTTGGAAAACACTTAATATAAAAATATTTTTAAAATTATTAAACTACAGTTGAGTGCTGTTAAGTAGAATATTTATTGGAATAATTAAAGATATTAAAAGAGAAGTTTTGTTCGACTTAATTTTTTGATCATCCATGCGTAATCTTGGAGATTCTGAAGAAAGCAAAAGTTGTTTTTTTTATATTAATAATCTTCATCTTTGGATGCTTCAATGATTTCCTTTATGTTATAATTTAGTCCTATTTTGTTAATTAAAAAAAGTATACAAAATCCGACATATTTTCATCAAGCCCATTGTCCTATTCTTAGGACCAATTATTTTGTTACGAAAATGCTTGAAGTGCTTATCAAGTACGTATCAAAAATTTCTCATAATTTTATACCTTAACTTTTTTTTTTTTTTTTGGTTTGGCAACCTCTCGCATGTTATATCAATCCCTTTTCGCCGAATGGTATAAAGAATAATCAAGAGGAACCCTGTTTGCTGTCAGCATCACTCATGAACAGCAATCGAGTGAAGGCCTTGATAGAGCCACAAATTGCAGTAAACTTGATCATCTTATTTCTCACTAGCTTCACTATATTCACACTTAATGATGTTTTCAGCATTATATGCATGAATTATAATTTAATATCATCACTATTATATATATATATATATAACTACCATTGAATTGAGCACAATACCTCCACATTGAGAACCAGTAATCAACCAACTCACCAAATGAAAATTAAAAATTATGATGCAATGCATGATTGTAATACTTAGCCACATTATTGTAAAATATAACTTATTACTTTTAAAATATTGTTCCAATTTATAACTTATTGATTATTTTATTTTTTGAGAAAAATTCAATCAAGTACTTTAGCAATTCTTATTTCAAAAAAATCCTACCATAATGGTTTCGAATCATGTTGATGAGACTAGAAATCCACATGATGATAATTAGGATGATGATCCAGAAGTAAAAATAGTGATGACAATAAGAGCGAGAGCTTAAACGACTCGGAGGGATGTTTATAGTAACAAAGAAAGAGTGTAAGGAGTATCGAAGCTTTTCAATAAAGGTGCTTTAATACTTAAGTTGGTGGAAAGAGATAGTAATGATAGGGAAGGGTGAACCTTATAATCTTTTGGTTTGAGGAAGAAGAGGGTAAAGAAAATAAAAGAAGAGAAAGCCTAATCTTATTGAAAATTAGGGATGAAGAGTGGTGGAAGAGATGTGCTTTTATCCTCGAACAAACTTCTTTTTATAACCAATTTTCATATCTGATGATAAGACATACTTTGCCATAGTGGGCTTGGCTTTTGTGGCAACACTAGTTGCTGTATGTCTTATTTTCTATAGGTGATGGTTAGTTTTATCACTTAGCTACAAGAGGTACGCATCTTCTTCAATTGGATGTATATTACCTACTAATTTATTAGCCATGAGCTTCTAAATCATGTGTCGATTTGTGTCGTAGATGTGCTGGTACAAAATTAGCTGCCATGTATTACCTAGTTGGAGGCTATTAAATTCTACCCTATTACCTTTATTTATTCATTAAGTAAGGTCCTACCATATAAAGCATGTAGCCTTCCATTCCACATTTGAAATTACTAAGAGTGATCCATCATGAATTTCTCAAGTGAAATATCTTTGTTTTTAAATATTCTTAAGTGAAATATCACATAAGTAAATTAGTAGGATGATCCTAAAGCACTGACAAAGTGATAAGACTTCCGCATGTCTTCTTAAGGAAGGAGGAACTTTGGTGCAGGGAAGGGATCTCCAAATTCATCTTGAGAGCATCTTGTTGTAGAGAAATCAAGTATGAGTGGTAAAGAAGAGTTGGAACACTTGAAGATTAGTAAGAATACCTTAGATAAGAAGGAGTTGGATGGTATTCAACGCTATTCTAGGATGACGGTAATTCATAGGTCATCTAAGGAGCAACTATTGGCATGTTACAAACAGAAATAAAAAAATCTTTGCAAACTTTTTAACAATCGATGAAGTTCTTTGATAATGATATCTAGGAGGCTAAATCCAAATGAAGACTCTTTGATATATAGAAAGAATTCTGAGCATAATACAAGAGTTAGACTACTTAGCATCAACTTTAAAAGAAAGTGAAAACTTGAAAGTGGTTTTAAGGCCTTTCCTATGGTGTTGAACCAATTATTGATTTTGATGATTAATAAAGGAATTGAGTATATTTATTTGATTACTAATGGATTTGAGAAGTGTTTCAGGAGTTAATATATTTGATCAATTTAAATAAATTAAGAACGTGTTTTGAATCAACTGCAAAACTTCAATTTCAAAGTTTCAGAACTTGGAGTCGACACCTAGAATCCCTGGAGCCGACCCCATGGCCATTCAAATTTTATTCTGATTTTTGATACAGTCCGGAGCCGACACCCAGAGTTTCGGAGTCGACACTTACAGTGTCTGGAGCCGACTCCGATGCGGGGACAGAATGTTGATTTTTTGAGCATCTTGGAGCCGACACCTATAGTATTCGGGAGCCGACACCTAGCGATGGTGAGCCGACACTTACTTTTTCGGAGCCGACTCCTCAATGAACTCGGAAATTTCTATTTTTAGAAAAACGATCTGGAGCCGACATCTGAAAAGTTGGAGCCGACTCCAACCTGACTAGGACAAAAATTTAAATTGCCAGATCAGCTCTAACGGTAATATTTCCTTTTTACCTAATTTTTAATGGATATATTTTGTTTCCAGGTACACTCCAACGGCTAGTTTTCTTCCCAAAATGGATTAAAAGAAATCTATAAAAAGGGGAAAAAACCCGTTTGAAAAAAAAAGAGAACGGAAAGATAGAAAAATTTCAAATCAAAAATCCGAGAAAGCCTGAGCCTGAATCTCAAGAGAAAAGCATTCAAACTCAAATCCTTCACTCCAAAAAGCTCATAGAGGAATCCAAGGCGCCCAAATCAAAAAAATCGGCGAATTTTCCAAATTGAAGAAAAAGCTCTGTTTCTTCCATTTCCAATCTTCTCAACTGCAACGACTGTGAGGGATTAAAGCGAGGCTTGATTCATCATTCCAAAGGGAGAAGAGGAAAAGAAGAAAAGCTCAAATTCAATCATCTCCAACAGGCTTTTCTAAACTTATTTACTTTATTTTGAATATTTGCTCAACTAAGGAGCTGTGAATCATTGTAAAACATTCTTATATTTGTTGTGCTAGTTCTATCAAGGGGATTGAACTAGTGGAGGTTGTTAATCTCGGGTCAAGCTAGATAAGCTTGAGGTTAGGGTTTTGTGCTGGTGAGCTAAAAACGGCTGGGTTCGTTGTGATCCCGGGGAAAAATAACAAGTTGTGAGTTGTGCTCTTGTAAAACAACTCGGCTGTAATCTAGTCGATTATAGTGTGGACCCAAGTGAATCTTGGGAGTGGACGTAGGTGTTGGATACACCGAACCACTATAAAATCATTGTGTTTGTCGTGCATTCATTATCTCTATCTTTATCTACTTGTTTGTGCTTTATATTTGCATTGCAATTAAATTCGTCTAACTTAAAGCAGATA
>UESW01001568.1:296115-418344 GCA_900491605.1 Calamus simplicifolius | reverse complement strand
TTGGTTTGGGTCAAGATACATCTAACAACTCCCGATAAATCAAATGACTCAATGACTTCCTCCTCTCCTTCATATTCATCCACTAAGTGTATTCTAGCTTCATACACTTCTCCTTCATGCTCATCGGTGTGTTCAGGATCTTCTTCCTCTAGTTCTCCTATGTGTAGGGATCGGGTTGGGCATTGACTAGCATAATGTCCCAATTTATGACATCTAAAATAAGGAGCATTAGGATTAGGATTCCTCTAAACTTCAGGTGACTTACCCTTATCTTCCTTGCGGGTTAATAGGGTGCTAGGAGTAGGTCGGCTTGGGTGCACTTGTCTAGACCCTGATTTTTGATGAAGGGTACCATTCCTAGTGGGTTCAGGTCGACGGATTATGGGTCTCCTTTGGAATGGAATCTCTCATAGTCTCTAGCTATCCAATAAGCTTATTCAAGATCATGAATTTCTCTTAAAAATAATTCTCTGAATGTCCTCACGTAGTCCAGCCCTAAATCTAGATAGGGTCACAGCTTTAGATTCATCTATGTTGTACCTCATGACATATTCATCAAATTTGGCTATGTATTCAGATACGGTCTTGCTTCCCTGACTCAGCTTCTGCCATTGATCTAAAAGTCTCTGGTAATAGGATAGAGAAAGATACTTTTCCCTAAGCATAAGTTTCATGGCTCTCCAGTTAGCTATGGGTATGTCTCCCCTTTGCCTGATTATCCTTTCAACATTCCTCCAATATAGTCTAGCCTGGCGAACTAACCTGAGTTTAGCAAACTTAAACTTTCTCTCTTCAGACATTTCATATCACTCAAAGTACTGGTCCATATCTCCTTCCCAATCAGTGTATACCTTAGGATCAAGGTTGTCATCAAATGTAGGTGCATCGAGTCGTATGTTCCTAAAGACTCTTTCCTCCAAATCCACAGGTGTAGGCGTCTAGGGTTTTGTTCAGGGGTGAGATCATGACGATGGGCTCTTGGACCAAGGAGAGTTGGTATAGGTGATTCAGGTTCAGTGTGGTTCAATTGATTTTCTGCAAGGGTCCTGATTTGCTCTTTCATTTGGTCAAACCTATTGTTTAATTATCCAAATTGTTCAGTCATGGTTCTCATTAAAGTTTTAAGATTGGGATTCATAGTGTAACTTGATTGCGTTAGGGGATGTTGATAATGGGCTCCTGACCTAGTGGTCATGCAACACACAAATTCATTCTAGGGTTTCTAGACCTAGAAGCTCAAGTAGAATGAATCAACTCAACAATTATCCTTTCCACTGACCAGGTAAGAGGTGAGGTTGTGGGAGGCTCCCCCGCTCTGGCAGGAACCTAATTAGAGAACCACAAGTCATTTAAGGCATTTGCCGTTTGACCCCTAGCCCTAGACACTACTTTCAAGAAATAACTGAAGGATTGAGTGCACCAGTTTCATCACAATATTTAGAACTCAACCACGTGGGTGTCCCTAGCTTTACCTTAGGTTTCTACTCAATTTTAATTAGGCTTGGGATCGAGATGAGAGTGGTTATTTTGGGCCAAGGAAAGGTGATGAAATCCTTCCCTTATTTGAGATAGAGAAATTGTCCTTAAGTGAATTCAGTGATGCATACACATACATATGAAAACCTAAAGTAAAATATGCAAATATATATATATATATATTTTTTTTATTATTATTTTTTATGTTATAGATCTAAAAATAAGAAAAAATTATATATTTAATAAAGATTAATTATATAATTAAATAATTTCAGCACTATACATGAACATGTCCTAGCCTGCTCTGATACCAAACTGATGTGGAATGTACCATACAAGAGATTAACGTAGAGCAATTATTCATATTTTAAGGTGCTTTACTTTCCAAAACGAGTAAGAATAAACTAAGTGTGAATATGCGAAGAATAAAGTAACTACCCACAGAACATGATTCATTAAGTAATAAAGAGAATAGGATCCTAGAGTTGAGAAACCACTACTTAGAACATACTCTTTCTTTAACAAAATATACTTATGAGAAGGGATGAGTCTGATTACCAGGCAATGATGGTCTTTGTTCTAAAAGATTGGATCACACAGCTCTTGGGATGAGTGCCTGGAAGATGAAGCTATGCTATCATAGACGTTTTGGCTTTCCTTCAGATGGTTCTGAAGACAAGGAGGACTTCATCTAAGGATCGTAGTACCTTGGCGTCTTGGG
The DNA here is from genome assembly GCA_900491605.1 of Calamus simplicifolius. Taxonomy (NCBI): domain Eukaryota; kingdom Viridiplantae; phylum Streptophyta; class Magnoliopsida; order Arecales; family Arecaceae; genus Calamus; species Calamus simplicifolius. The sequence continues at coordinate 416,147 of UESW01001568.1, read as the reverse complement.
GCTGGGATGCTTGGAACAGGTGTTGGAACGGGTATTTGTTGGACCTCTCACTCTCTCTTACGGAGTGTCAATGCTTAGGAGTACAGGAAAATAGAAGAAGAAAACTCTTTTATTAATCATCAATTATTTTTACAAGAAGAAGGGAGGAGTTTTTATAATAAACCCTAACCCTTGAATTACATGGAAAAAAAAAAAGAAAATAAGGGCATCATATTGTTTCCAAATGAGAAGATATGCGGCATCTTGAAATAAGGGAAAGAGATCAGGGGATAGCTTTCCCAAATAAGGAGATAGATGGCATCTTGAAACAAGAAAAAGAGATCAAAGGATAACTTTTCCAAATAAGAAGATAGACTGTATCTTGAAACAAGTAAAAGAGATCAGGGGATGGCGCTATATTTTGCTTTCCATAAGGAGTGAGCGGCAAGTCACCTTCCATAGAGGGCTTATTTGCTTCCTTTTATGGTGAGATGACTTTATGAAAATCTTAGGATGCCCTAATTGAGTAAATGGTGCTTATTTTGACTAGGATTCCATATGGGGCTGAGGTGGCGCACTGAATGTGGTCCTTCATTGTCTTGGATCTTCAACTTCTTACACTTTAACTCAATAAATCTTGACTTGACTCAAATAAAATTACTAGACTCAAACTTGACTCAAATAAAATTACATAACTCATACTGACAAAACTTGATTACAATACTTAAAGTCAAACCAACACAAAGTAAAAATTCCATAATGAGCTCAGTAACCTCAGTTTGATCCTGGTGCCCCCACCATGTAGCTTGCCTACAATAGACTAAATGGATAGGAGAAAAAGCAAAGAGATTGATGGTTTTAAAACTTTGACATACCGATAAAAAATATAAAAATGGAGTAGGAGTTAGTCTAGACAAAAATATAAAAGATAAGGTTGGACACATTAAGAGAATAAAAAATAAAATAATTTTGATTAAATTGATGTTAGGAGAGGAGCCAATTAATATTATTAGTGCTTATATTTTTCAACTAGATTTAGATTATGTTACAAAGCAAAAGCTTTGGGAGAACATAGAGTAATTCAAGAGATTTCTTGTGAGAAAATAAGTTTTGTCGAAAGAAATTTGAATAGGCATACAAAAAAATATAATATAAATTTTAAACAGGTACAAGAAGGTTATGGATTCGAAGATAAAAATAAAAGATGTCATTTTGAAGTTCATAATAGCATATGATTTAATTTAGCCTACACATGTTTTGAAAAAGGAATTCTCATCCAATAACTTTTAGAAGTGGATATAATCAAAGTCAAATAATATTTATTCCTTATTAAAATGATTGATCAAGTTTTTTTTTTAAGATTATATGGTTATATTATACGAGAGTTTCACCATGCAACATAAATTGATTATTATGAATGCATATATTCGAAAATGGAGGAGAAAGACTAAAGAGTAAGAATCCAAAGATTAGGTACTAGAATTTGAAAGAAGAAAAACTTATAAATTTTAAGCATAGAATCATGAAGAAAGGAAAATGAAGTTTAGATGGGAAGATCAATACCATATGGGAACAGATGACTAACAGTATTAGAAAAATAGCTATAAAAATAATACGAGAATCGAAAGAAAAAGAGGCATACGATAAGAAAACTTAGTACTGAAATAAAAAATTTTAATTAGAGTATTATAAAAACCTGATTAAATATAAGAATAGAGAAACATATGAAAACTATAAAATAATCAAGAAAGAAGTTCAAAATGGTACGAAATGATAGATTTAAGGCCTATGATGAATTATATTGCAAGCTAAAAACTAAAGATAGAGAGATAAATATATATAGAATTACAAGTCTAAGAGAGAAACTAAAGATAGTATGAAATGTTAATCTCTACTCTAGTTTTAGATTATGTGAATGTCTCTTTAATTAAATTTTGAATTTTCATATACATAACTTCTGAGATACTAAATGAAGTTAACAAAATCTAAAAGGATAGAAGGATTGAATATATAAATATATATATTTGATCAGTGAATAAATAAAAAAATATCTAACTAGTTTCAAATGGAAAAGATATTCTTCAATCAACTTGCATCCAATTCTTTTCTTTAAGTCGATTAATTGATAGAAATATTGGTTTTATGTTGATTGAATCTTCATATATAATCTTTTTTAATCCTAAAAGGGAGAAACTAAATTTAAAATGATAGGAAGAGTAAATATATTTAAAAAACAAAATGCCTGACTTGTTTGAGCCAAGAAAGATGATCTTCAATCAGCTTGTATTCAGAACCTTGCATCCTAAGCCCATCTCAACTTCCACTCCTTATAAATAGTTGTTTCATTAATACTAATAATTTTTAAATCATTTGAAATAAATATCCATAATATTCATTCATTTTAGAATTGCAAAAGGACAAAAGAGGTCGAGAAGTTGAGGAGGATTAATTATTTTAGTTTTGTTTTTCAAAAAATAAGGGACTTTATCGTACAATTTATTAGTTTTTTCATCAGTTGTATGGTTTGCAGAAGATTAAAAGATCATGCGCATTGATCTCTGCAGGAAAGGAAGCAAGGAATATAACTATCATTGGAAACATTTATTAAGCTCCACTTCATTACTACCATTTCTTGGAAGTTGTGTGAATCATGTCCATCCCTCAACCGATGAGGGTCAATTTGAGATTTTGATATCCAGAATCTTGGTGGCTGTGGGAGAGTTGTGCTTTAATTTAAAATAATGAACGTATGTGGCTGAGTTCATTAAAGTCAACATTTATTATTTCCATCATTGTTATAATAGCTTCCTTCAAAAAAAATAAAAAGATCATTGTTATAATAGTGGAGAGGTCAATTCTTTCTATTCATCTATCCCATCAAATCCTTTTGTGTGGGCCCGCATTTAAAATAGTGAGGGATCTTTTCTAAAAGGTGGAAGCGAAGGAATTGTTTGTTGATTACACATGGCTTTACGTTGAAGTACATACGTGTTAAGCTAATAGACATCCCTGCAGTGAAGACCAATTTTTATGGTAAACTGTATAGATATGAAAACTGCAAATTCCTAGAGATAAATAAACAAATTGGGGAATTTTACAAAGGGTATATATGAAAAAATCCCTATTAAAGAATAAATTTTAAGAAATTCCTTAGCATTTGAAAATTGACATTTTAACTCTCAGCATTTGAAAATTGAAAGCCAAAAATCAAGGTTTTGAACTGGAATTGAAACTTTTAAATATTTTTATTGAATTCATATGAAGGTACTTCCTTATTTACATGTAATGTCTTAAGTAAACGAAAATAAAATAAAACTTAATCTGCTTGTCTCCTTATAAATCCTTGTTTGTCGGCATAGAGCCATGCAAATGGCCTACTTGAGTTGGCACCCTATCACACAAACAACCTAAGGCAGCCAACCTACTTCGGAACCAACCTGGTGAGCCCCACCTAGTTGAACTACCCTTCCTTCCCCATGGATAGGGCCGAGGGGGATAACTCAAGGAAGGAAGAAAGGAAGTGTAGAACTTTAAAATTCTGAACTGTTGACCCCTGAATTGATTTTGATGATTACAAAATAAATTAGGCCTGAATAAATTGTGATACTACAAGAATATTCATGTATCTTACAAATTACAATTGTCAAGAATATTTCATGTGTTACAATGAAGTCTATTTTATATTGTTTAGAGTATAGAAACTTAATTGCTTACTAGAAGTGTTGCATGGTTTGTTAGCTAGCTTCCTTCATATGCTAGCTAACTATTTTATCCTTCACTCTTTGTGCCAGCCGTGAGATTGAAATTTCTAGTTAACTAGGGAGCTAACTTGCCCCTTCCAAGGAGCTAACTTCTTTGTTTTGCAGGTTGGCTAGACAAATGAATTGGTTAACTAGTTAGCTGAGGAGCTAACTTGTTTATCCTCCCATTGTTCTTCCTGTTGCTGGCCGGATGCTTTTGAAAATAAGTTAGCTAGGAAGCTAACTTCCCTTCTTGCTGGCCGGTTTCTCTTCTTTGGAAAGCTAGCTTGTTTCCTCACATTTTCTCCTTGGCCGAATGCCTTGTTGAAGGAGTTAGCTTGCAAGCTAACTTGTTTCATCCATTCCATCTTACGTAGCATGAAAACTCCTTGGTATAGCTAGCTATGTGTTAGCTATCCTTTCATCCAGTTAGCTAACAAGCTAACTAGCTTTTTGCATGATAGAATACTTTTTAAAATAGCTAGCTATTAGTTAACTTCTTTCCTCCCTTTTCAAATCAGCCGCATGATTTCAAAATAGAGTTAGCTCACAAGCTAACTATCTTTTTATCATGGCTTCACACCTTTATGGATAGCTAACTTATGAGTTAGCTGGATGATAAGAATTCCTTTTCATGAAACCATCTCCCGTAGCTTTTATTGAGAAAGCTAGCTTACAAGCTAACCATCTTTTCATGATTCCCTTTGGGAGTTAGCTTATAAGCTAACTATCTTTATTGTTTTCATGGCTTGGGAGTTAGCTATTTTTGTCATGAATAGGTTTGCCTTTTATAGCTAACTTATGAGCTAACTATTTTTGAAATGTTTTCATCCTAGCCGCATGAATTTTGAATTGAGTTAGCTATAAGCTAACTATCTTTTTACATGGCCTCATACACCTTTTATAGCTAACTCATAAGCTAACTATTTTTAAATCTGTCTCTGTTCATGAAGCCGTTGGATTTTTCTTATATGGCTAGTTAGCTAAAGAGCTAACTAGTTTGTGCCTTAGTTAGCTCCATAGCTAACTACTTTTCCTTTATAGCATGAAACCATGGCACTTAGCTAACTTTTTTCTTGCTTTGTTGCTAGCCGTGGGATTTGAAAAGAGCTAACCATATAGTTAGCTATTTTTATTCTCCTCTTGCTGATTTCTTGCCGTGGCTCTTGGTGCTAGCTTTGGGAGCTAGCTAGCTTGGGAGCTAGCTAGCTTTGCTTTCCCTCTTTTCCTCCATGGGCCGCACGTTTCTCTTTGGGAGTTGCTGAAAATTTATTTCAGCCAACTTTGTTTTAAATGCTTACTCTCTCTCTCTCTCATTTAATGCTCTTTCTCTCTCTCATTTCTATTTTGATGAATGCTGACCGTTTCCTTTTGATTATGGACAGGAATCCCTCACTAGCAATGGGTTTAATGCTTTCATCATTTGGGAAAATATTTCAAACGGTTTTATTTCTTCCCGTTTTTCTTTTCTTCTATTTACCAATGAATCTAACGGATAGTTTTTTGATTGGTTTAAATAGAGATGTTCAGAAGAAAACCTTGACGAATCTCTTACATTTTTGACACATCAAGAATACAAAAGAGAGAAAAGAAAGAAATCAAAAGAGAGTGTTTATTGCTTACAACTTTCGGATCTTGAGAAGCAAGTCTTTGTGCTGCGAAGTTTCATCCTTCAACACTTGCTCAAAAATCGTCCAAGCCTTTGAAGCAAGATTCAAATCTCAGCTGCGTCGACATTCTACATTTGCTGCTGGTTATTGCTTCTAAAAATTGTAAAGTTCTTATTTGAATATCTGCTCATATTTGGAGCTATCTGTTATTCTTTGATAAATCTTGTATTAGGGTTAGAGATAACCCTAGTTTCTTGATTGGTTTCCTTGTACCATTAAAACAAGAGGACTAGCCGGGAAGGCTAGGGGATTGGCTTCCTTGTGCCAGTAAAACAAGAGGACTAGCCGGGAAGGCTAGGGGATTTGGCTGCCTTGTGCCGTGAAAACAAGAGGACTAGCCGGGGAAGGCTAGGGGTTGTAATCGTTGTGATACGATTAGTGAAATTCCCAAGGGTTTTTGGGGAGTGGATGTAGGAGCCGAGTTTGGCACCGAACCACTATAAACCTGCTGTGTTTGTGTTTGATTGATCTGTGTATTTTCTATTTTGTGCACTCCACTACACCGCTGCAAATTAACTTTTGATTAAGCACATATCTGCGTTAGTCAATATCATCCATTGAATTAATTTTTAAAATACCCAATTCACCCCCCTCTTGGGCTACTACATCTGGGCAACAAGTGGTATCAGAGCAGCGTGCTCTTGATTCCTATAGCTTTGATAAGCTTGGAGCTAAAGATCAGTAGTAATCCAAATGGGATCTATGTTGACCGAAGGACAGTCAACTAATAGACCACCTTTGTTCAATGGAACAAATTACACTTATTGGAAAGCACGAATGAAAATATTCATTCAAGCACTTGATTATGATTTATGGGGAATCATAATTAATGGACCTCACACACCCACTGTTAAGATTGATAATATTGATATTGCAAAGCCTGAATCTGAATGGGATGAGCAAGATAAGAAATTAGCTCAATTAAATGCAAAAGCAATGAATGTTCTTTATTGTTCTCTTGATGCAAATGAGTTTAATCGTATATCTACATGCATGTCTGCTAAAGAGATTTGGAATAGACTTGAAGTTACCCATGAGGGTACTAACCAAGTCAAGGAATCCAAAATTAATATGCTTGTTCATAAGTATGAACTATTTAAAATGGATTCATCTGAAAATATCACTGATATGTTTACTAGATTTACCGACATTATTAATGGTTTAAAAAGTTTGGGTAAGTCTTATGCTAACAGTGATCTTGTGAGAAAAATTTTGAGATCTTTGCCTAGATCATGGGAAGCAAAAGTCACAGCTATACAAGAAGCTAAAGACCTCAACAATCTATCACTTGAAGAATTGGTCGGATCTTTGATGACTCATGAACTACAACAACGTCAACACATTGATGAAGACGATTCAAAGAAGAGAAGGACCATGGCATTGAAAGGTAATGTTCAAAATGAGGAAAGTGAAGATGAAACTAGTGAGAGTGAAAAAGATGATGATATGGCTCTCATCTCTAGAAAGTTCAAGAAATTTATGAGAAGAAAAAGATTTGGAAAAAGAAAAATATTTACCAAAGGAGATCATAGCAAGAAAAGAAAGAAGTGAACCTCTATATGCTATGAATGTAAGAAGCCTGGACATATCAAACCAGAATGTCCACTGTTGAAGAAAGGTTTTAAGAAAGTAAAGAAGAAGGCTATGTTGGCTACATGGAGTGACAGTGAAGCAACAAGTTCGGAAGAAGAAGAAAAGACTGAAGTTGCAAATGTATGCTTCATGGCTGATGAAAATGAGGTAAGTCCTAGCTTTCTAGATGACTTTACTTTTGATGAATTGCATGGTGCTTTTTATGAACTTGTAGATGATTTTGCTAAATTAAGTTCAAAGAATAAAGACTTGAGAAATGAAATTAAGGAACTTACTCTTGAAAAAGAAAGAATTTCAAATAACAATGATTCTTTACTAAAGGAAAACCAAGATTTGAAAGATGAAGTAAATAAATTAAAACCTATTATTGATAAATTTACTTTGAGTTCAGAAAAGTTAGAAATGATATTAAATAGTCAAAGGGCTGTTTACAATAGAGCTGGTCTTGGATACAATCCTATTGAAAGACAAAAATTTTTGAAAAATATTTATGTGCATGCTGATGATTCAACTAGAATTACTTGCTTTAAATGTGGTAAATTTGGACACAAAGCATATACTTGTCACACACACAAAGTTAAACAAATATGGGTTCCAAAAGGAACTATTTTAACTAACCCGAAAGGACCCAAGAAAGCTTGGGTACCTAAGAGCAAAACTTAAAATTGTGTATGCAGGTGTGTCTTGCAACCCGAGCAACTAAAAGACAATGGTACTTGGATAGCGGGTGTTCAAGACACATGACGGGTGATGAGTCTCAATTCATCACTTTAGAGGCAAAAGATGGAGGTGTTGTTACTTTTGGTGATAATGGCCAAGGAAAAATTATTGGCATTGGAAAAATAGGTATCACACCTCATACTTTTATTGACAATGTCTTACTTGTGAAAGGTTTAAAGCATAATTTACTAAGTATCAGTCAATTATGTGATAAAGGATTTAAAGTTACATTTGAATCATCTTTATGCATTGTTAAAAATCCTACTAATGATAATCTGAAATTTGTTGGTCATAGGCATGGTAATATCTACATTGTTGATTTAAATGATTTGAATGATAGAAATGTTGATTGCCTAGTTGCTATGAATAATAAAACTGATAATAGTTGGTTATGGCATCGTAGGCTAGCTCATGCAAGCATGGATCTATTATCTAAACTAATCAAAAAGGATTTAGTAAATGGTTTGCCAAAACTCTCTTTTGAAAAAGATAAAATCTGTGATGCTTGTCAATTTGGAAAACAAACTCGAGTATCTTTTAAATCGAAAAATGTGATTTCAACCACTAGACCTTTAGAACTCTTGCACATGGATTTATTCGGTCCTACAAGAACAACTAGTCTAGGAGGAAAAAGATATGGTTTTGTCATAATTGATGATTTCTCTCGTTTTACATGGGTTTTATTCTTAGCCAGTAAAGATGAAGCATTTCCATCATTTCAAAAATTATTTAAAAGAATTACAAATGAAAAGAATTCTTCTGTTTTATCGATACGAAGTGATCATGGAAAAGAATTTGAAAATCAATATTTTGAAAATTTTTGTAATGAAAATGGAATTGAACATAATTTTTCTGCACCCAGAACACCTCAACAAAATGGAGTAGTAGAAAGAAAAACAGAACTTTAGAAGAAATGGCTCGTACCATGTTGTGTGAAAGCAATCTCCCAAAATATTTTTGGGCTGAAGCAATTAACACTGCATGTTATGTTTTAAATCGTGCATTAATTAGACCTGTTTTGAAAAAGACTCCTTATGAACTTTGGAAAGGAGAAAACCTAATATCGGTTATTTTCATGTCTTTGGATGTCGCTGCTTTGTTTTGAATAACGGAAAAATAAATCTTGATAAATTTGATGCTAAATCTGACGAAGGGATTTTTCTTGGTTATTCATTGCATAGTAGAGCTTTTAGAGTTTTTAACAAAAAGACATTGGTAGTTGAAGAATCTATTCATGTGATATTTGATGAAACTAATGATCTTCCCTTAAGGAAGAGAAAAGGTATAGTTGATGCAGATGAAATTGAAGATCAACTCAAAGACATCACTTTGAAGGACAAAGATGAATCAGATACACAAGAGGTAAATGAAGAAAGCAATCCTAATCCACCTGAAGCCTCACAAGGTAATGATGACTTAGAAAGAGGATGGAGGTATGTTCACAGTCACCCTAAAGATCAAATTATTGGTGAAATATCTCATGGAATTAGGACAAGATCGACATTTAGAGATACATATAATAACTTAGCATTTGTTTCTAAAATTGAACCTAAATGTTATGATGAAGCTAAGAATGATATTGATTGGTTAAATGCAATGCATGAAGAACTTAATCAATTTGAAAGAAATAATGTTTGGACACTTATTGAAAGACCTAATGATTATCAAATTATTGGAACAAAATGGGTTTTCAGAAATAAGTTAGATGAACATGGTAACATAATAAGAAATAAAGCAAGACTAGTAGCTAAGGGTTATAATCAAGAAGAAGGAATTGATTTTGATGAAACATATGCCCCTGTTGCTAGATTAGAAGCTATCAGATTACTTCTTGCTGTTGCTTGTTTTATGAATTTTAAATTATATCAAATGGATGTTAAAAGCGCTTTCTTAAATGGATATATTGCTGAACAAGTATTTGTGGAACAGCCACCCGGTTTTGAAAATCACTTGTTTCCAAACCACGTATTTAAATTAAACAAAGCTTTGTATGGTTTGAAGCAAGCTCCCCGGGCTTGGTATGAAAGATTAAGCAAGTTCTTGATTAGTAATAAATTCATTCGAGGAAATGTCGATACAACCTTATTTATTAAAAGACAAAATGATGATATTTTAATTATTCAAATCTATGTAGATGATATCATATTTGGTGCCACTAATGACTCGTTATGCAAAGATTTTGCTGAGCTTATGCAGGGAGAATTCGAGATGAGTATGATGGGAGAACTGAATTATTTTCTCGGACTCCAAATCAAGCAAAGCAATGACGGGATCTTCATAAGCCAATCCAAGTACATCAAGGAGATGATCAAAAAGTTTGGCATGGAGACATCTAAAAGTATCGGTACCCCTATGAGCTCATCTTGTAGAATTGATGCTTGTAATTCTGAAAAATCTGTAGATCTAAAACTTTATAGAGGAATGATAGGATCTTTGTTATACTTAACTGCCAGTAGACCTGATATCTTGTTTAGTGTTTGCATGTGTGCCAGATATCAAGCTAATCCTAAAGAATCACACTTGCTTGCTGTTAAAAGAATATTTAAATATTTAAATGGAACTAAAAACTTAGGACTTTGGTATGACAGACAATCTAGCATTGACTTAATAGGATACACCGATTCAGACTTTGCTGGATGTAAACTAGACAGAAAATCAACTAGTGGAACTTGCCAATTCCTAGGTGTTAACTTAATCTCATGGTTTAGCAAGAAGCAAACTTCAGTAGCATTGTCTACGGCCGAGGCCGAATACATTGCAGCTGGAAGTTGCTGTGCTCAAATTTTGTGGATTAAGCAGCAACTAGAGGATTATGGTATCAAACAAAAGGGAATACCAATAAAATGTGACAACACTAGTGCAATTTGTCTAACTAAAAATCCTATTCAACACTCTAGAACAAAACATATAGAAATCCGACATCATTTTATTAGAGATCATGTTAATGATGGCAACATTGTATTGGAATTTGTAAACACTGAAAAACAACTCGCAGATATATTTACTAAACCTTTAGATGAATCAAAATTTTATGAAATAAGAATGGAACTTGGAATGATTGATCCATCTAATTAATTAAGTAATCATGTTTGTGACACTTGTTTGTGATTGGACATCTTGATTGAAATGTATTGATTATCTAATTCCATCTAAATCAATTAAATCTTTCATGAAAATTCCTTAGAATGACCTTAATGTTTTTGTCTTCTAGTGAGTAAGTTAGCTAGGTAGTTAACTACCCACATTCCTTTTTCATGAAAGCTTGTCCACTTTATTCCACGCCACCTATCCTTTTGACCTTTTCATGGGACTATTCAAGAAAGCTAACTAACCAGGTAACCATCCAGGCACCTGACAAGCTAGCTCTTTTGAATCCTCCCTATATAAGGGCCAAATTCTTGACTCACACGTCTCCACCAAGAAAATTTCTCATTCCACTCGCCTCATTCCAAAAACGTCTCCTTCTCACTCTATTTTTCATCAAGCTTCTTCCATCTTGTAGAGGAAAAGGATGGCTCCAAAGAAGAAGGGTTCTCACTCAAGAGAAGACACAACGGATCTTCCTCGGAAAAATTCTTCTTCCTCCTCAAGATCTATATTTCCTTCTTTAACCACTCGATCTATTTCCAATGGAAGGTTAGTAGATTTCAGTTTCTTAGAAAAAGAGGGATTTAAAATAGGAAATCTCCTAGCTTCTCAAGGTTGGACTGACCTATTATCTACTAGGAAACCTATTTATCCTACTCTTGTTTATGAATTTTATGAAAATATTAGTTTTGGTGATGGAACTATTTCTTCACTTGTTAAAAATGTTAAAATTAATTTTAATAGTGATGTGCTAGGGTCAGCCCTAGGTATTCCATCCGATGGTGTCTTGACATATTTTCCTAGCGATCGAAACTTTAAAATTGCTTCTATTTTGGGCTTAGAGGATGATAATGCTCATGTAGACAATCTTGATGCTAACATGTTGAATGTTGAGAATAGATTGCTACACAGTATTATTGCAAAGATATTTGCACCTCGTGCCGGTTCATTTAATGCCATAACTGATAGGGACATAGGACTAATGTTTAACATATTAGAAGGAACTCCTTTAGATTTCCAGAATTAATGATGGTTATAATGAAAGAAGCTGTAGGTAGATCCAAAGCCGCCTTGCCATACGGGATGTTTCTCACTTACGTATTTGAATTTCACAATGTGAAACTCAAAGGAGAAACTAGTGCATCATTGCGTCACACTGACATTTTTAATGCACACTCCCTACACCGTATGGACTATGCCAAACGTAATGGCATTTGGACCAAGATTAGAACCAGAACTGCTGATAAAACTATCTCTCAACCTACAAACTTAATTCCATCCGATCCTCCTCCACCAGTTTGTTCTCCTCCAAATTTCTTTAATTACGACTTCAATCAACCTAATCAATTTTTAGCTGCTATGAATGAGTCAAACCCGTTTCTTAATGATCATCCGGACATTCCAGAATCTTCCACTCATTATACCAATCAAAATCAAAATTCACCCCTTCCTACTGTTTTGATTAGTCAAGATCAAATCAAACAAATTGTTCATGATCTTTCCATTGCACTTTCAAATAGGAGTACCAGTGATAGTAACTCTTCCGTCAACAATGACCTCTCCTTGGTACCCCATATTTCTTCTGTGTTTGAAACTCTTAATCATATGTCAACTATTGTGAAGCAACTTGTGCATGATGTTAGTGTGCTCAACAGTCGTGTGTTCTTTCACAACGACACTTCAGTGGATTGTATTAAGAAAGACGTTGAGCAATTGAAATCCCAGTTTGAAGATGTTGTAACCAAGGCTGAATGGGTAACACACCAGATGAGGACCAATGACAGCACAACGAAGGATGCCGCGAATGCTCTTGACCACCTGAATGCATCCACCGTGAAGATGAGCAATTTGCTGGAAATTCAGATTGGTCTTGCTGCTGCTTCTGCCCCTGGAGCTTCATTCTCTCATTCTCATCTTTGGACGCCGCCTTCTCAACCTAATGACGTACCCGGATCATCCACTCGACCTGAAGGCTCTTCCAAGCAACCTAAAGTCATATCTTCTGATGATGAATGATGATTGTATTCTATGTTTAATCTATGTTTGATGTAATATTTGTAATATCTATGAATGCTGAATGTATTGTAATATGTTTTCTATGAATGACTGAATTATGAATTATGCTTGAATTAATATATTGCATCTTCTCTTCATAAATTGTGTTGAATTATTGCATATTCTGAAAATTCTTCTTTTTGATCAATGACAAAAAGGGGGAGAAGAATAATGCATAAATTAAAATTTAGGGAGAAGATCACTTCATATATTCAAGGGAGATTAATATATTTAGGGGGAGATTATATTTTGAATGCTGATGTATGCTGAATGATTTATGCTTAATAATTTTGTATGTTTTTGTCATCATCAAAAAGGGGGAGATTGTTGACCCTTGAATTGATTTTGATGATTACAAAACATAAATTATATTGTATCTCTTACAATTGTCAAGAATTGCTTAGAATTATTGCATGAAGTGAGTTGCATGGTTTGTTAGCTAGCTTCCTTCCATGCTAGCTAATATTTTTCCCACTCTTTGTGCCAGCCGAATTGAAATGAGTTAACTAGGGAGCTAACTTGCCCTTCCAAGGAGCTAGTTTTGCATTGGCTTGCTAGTTAGCTGAAGCTAACTTGGTTCTTCCTCTGGCCGATGCTTTTGTTAGCTAGGAAGCTAACTTCCCTTCTTGCTGGCCGGTTTCTCTTCTTTGGAAAGCTAGCTTGTTTCCTCATTTTCTCCTTGGCCGAATGCTTGTTGAAGCAGTTAGCTTGCAAGCTAACTTGTTTCATCCATTCCATCTTACGTAGCATGAAAACTCCTTGGTATAGCTAGCTATGTGTTAGCTATCCTTTCATCCAGTTAGCTAACAAGCTAACTAGTTTTTTGCATGATAGAATACTTTTTAAAATAGCTAGCTATTAGTTAACTTCTTTCCTCCCTTTTCAAATCAGCCGCATGATTTCAAAATAGAGTTAGCTCACAAGCTAACTATCTTTTTATCATGGCTTCACACCTTTATGGATAGCTAACTTATGAGTTAGCTGGATGATAAGAATTCCTTTTCATGAAACCATCTCCCGTAGCTTTTATTGAGAAAGCTAGCTTACAAGCTAACCATCTTTTCATGATTCCCTTTGGGAGTTAGCTTATAAGCTAACTATCTTTATTGTTTTCATGGCTTGGGAGTTAGCTATTTTTGTCATGAATAGGTTTGCCTTTTATAGCTAACTTATGAGCTAACTATTTTTGAAATGTTTTCATCCTAGCCGCATGAATTTTTGAATTGAGTTAGCTATATAGCTAACTATCTTTTTACATGGCCTCATACACCTTTTTATAGCTAACTCATAAGCTAACTATTTTTAAATCTGTCTCTGTTCATGAAGCCGTTGGATTTTTCTTATATGGCTAGTTAGCTAAAGCTAACTAGTTTGTGCCTTAGTTAGCTCCATAGCTAACTACTTTTCCTTTATAGCATGAAACCATGGCACTTAGCTAACTTTTTTCTTGCTTTGTTCTAGCCGTGGGATTTGAAAAAGAGCTAACCATATAGTTAGCTATTTTTATTCTCCTCTCTGATTTCTTGCCGTGGCTCTTGGTGCTAGCTTTGGGAGTTAGCTAGCTTGGGAGCTAGCTAGCTTTGCTCTTCCCTCTTTTCCTCCATGGGCCGCACGTTTCTCTTTGGGAGTTGCTGAAAATTTATTTCAGCCAACTTTGTTTTAAATGCTTACTCTCTCTCTCTCTCATTTAATGCTCTTTCTCTCTCTCATTTCTATTTTGATGAATGCTGACCGTTTCCTTTTGATTATGGACAGGAATCCCTCACTAGCAATGGGTTTAATGCTTTCATCATTTGGGAAAATATTTCAAACGGTTTTATTTCTTCCCGTTTTTCTTTTCTTCTATTTACCAATGAATCTAACGGATAGTTTTTTGATTGGTTTAAATAGAGATGTTCAGAAGAAAACCTTGACGAATTTCTTACATTTTTGACACATCAAGAATACAAAAGAGAGAAAAGAAAGAAATCAAAAGAGAGTGTTTATTGCTTACAACTTTCGGATCTTGAGAAGCAAGTCTTTGTGCTGCGAAGTTTCATCCTTCAACACTTGCTCAAAAATCGTCCAAGCCTTTGAAGCAAGATTCAAATCTCAGCTGCGTCGACATTCTACATTTGCTGCTGGTTATTGCTTCTAAAAATTGTAAAGTTCTTATTTGAATATCTGCTCATATTTGGAGCTATCTGTTATTCTTTGATAAATCTTGTATTAGGGTTAGAGATAACCCTAGTTTCTTGATTGGTTTCCTTGTACCATTAAAACAAGAGGACTAGCCGGGAAGGCTAGGGGATTGGCTTCCTTGTGCCAGTAAAAAGAGGACTAGCCGGGAAGGCTAGGGGATTTGGCTGCCTTGTGCCGTGAAAACAAGAGGACTAGCCGGGGAAGGCTAGGGGTTGTAATCGTTGTGATACGATTAGTGAAATTCCCAAGGGTTTTTGGGGAGTGGATGTAGGAGCCGAGTTTGGCACCGAACCACTATAAACCTGCTGTGTTTGTGTTTGATTGATCTGTGTATTTTCTATTTTGTGCACTCCACTACACCGCTGCAAATTAACTTTTGATTAAGCACATATCTGCGTTAGTCAATATCATCCATTGAATTAATTTTTAAAATACCCAATTCATCCCCCTCTTGGGCTACTACGTCTGGGCAACATGAACAATGATAAATGTCTTCAAATTTATGATCTTTGGCATTTCAAACTCATTTAATTGATTTCAAGTTTAAAGTTGTATGGAAGCTAGTACTTTCCTATTTGGAAGCCTGGACTTGAGTTAGTCACAACTTCACTTTCAGGCTTTTTTAAAACTTGGAAACTTTGGAATGATGTAATTTGTTGAACCATTAATTTTCAATTATTGTATCTTCTAACTTAAAAATCATGTCTTCAGAATCTTCTAAATATCAATCTTGAAAAAACTTTTCCATTTCATTGGAGCTTTTAGTGATCATCCTCTTCAGAAATAATGAATCTCAATTATGTCTGGAGATAATTAATAATTCTGAATAACAACTAGACCCTTAGCAGGTTGCATATAAGTGGGGCCACTTGAATTTCTTTGAGGAAGCTTTTCCTAGGTGGTATATGCAGTCTCATCTAGATTACCAATAAGGATCTATACGGACCCTGGGCCAGATGGTGTATAAGGCTTCAAACAGTCCAAGCTGGTTGCTCAGGCTAAAAGCTCAGCTCAACTAGAAAATGAGTTAAGATCAAATATTTTGTTTGCTCAATTTACGATCATACTTCTTGTAAGATGTAAAGATAGCAAGGAAGAAAGTATTTCTACATCTTACTGTACAAAATCTCGGATGAACAATCTTGGAAGGATTTTTAGGAAAGTTTAGTGGAGAAAATCAAAGTCAATAATCTGTCCCTAAGTTAAGGAGTAGGAAACCTCGGATGAGCAATCTTAGGAGAGTTTTTAGAAAAGTTTAGTGAAAAAAATCAGGATCAATAATCTGTCCCTAAAGTTAAGAAAATCAAGGATTTTTTTTCTTATTTAGTGTACAGAAAGTTGTATATATAGAGTCGAATGAATTGTCAATTATTCCTACAAAAATAATAAAATTCTCGAGCTCTTTTCCTACGGTATCAGAGCCCTACGGCTAGGGTTTCTGGAAAACTAGGGCAATATTCAAGTGGTCTTCATCACCGATTCAACCTTCCTTCACTCCAGTCTTAATCGCTAGTTTCTTTCTCATTCTCTTCAGCTTTCATCGCTGATTTTTTTCATTTTTATCCTATCTTTATTCTCAATTATAGTTCGATCCTTTTCAACCATGACGGATGCTACATCTTCAACGCCATCACCTCAATTATCTTCAACTATGAAGAAATTGAGAAGCTTAAAGGTTTATTGGAAATTATTAAAAAACCAGCAACAAATAGCAATCCTCAGCTGATGAATCAAGGTATGTGTTCATTGACGCTTTCGAGTAAGGATTTAATCTCTCTTGGATTAAATACTCTAGGTAATGAGTTTACGAATGCCTGGATACTTGACTCTGATGCTACAGACCATATGACCCATATTTCAAATAAATTTAAAACCTATAACTCCTGTCCTAGCAATAGAAAGATTGTCGTTGTTGATGGTTTTACAACCACAGTACCAGGAGTAGGAGATGTCCAAATTACCCCAGAATTGGTTCTTAAAATGTTCTTCATGTCCCTCAATTATTCATAAATTTATTTTTCATACAAAAGCTTACCAAAGATCTAACTAGCTGTGTTATATTCAATGCTTTCTATGTAAATTTCGGGACCAGGTTTCGAGAAGGATTGGACTTGCTAAGGAGCATAATAGACTCTATTACTTGGATACATCAAGTCAACTGGAATTGAATAAATCTGCTTTGTCTACGTTGTCTTTCTCTTCCAATAAAGATGTTATTTGGTTACATCATAGGCGTCTAGGTCATGTGTCTTTTCCAGCATTGAAACTAATGTTTCTCTCTTTGTTTGAGGGATTTGATGTTCAGTCTTTTCATTGTGATGTTTGTGAGTATGCGAAACACACTCGTGCACCATTTTCAATCAGTAATAAAAGATCTTCTTTCCTTTCTTCTTAATCCATAATGACATTTGAGGGCCATCAACTATTCCAAGCATCTCAGGATCTAAGTGGTTTATGACATTTATTGATGATTGTACAAGTCTCTTGAATCTATTTATTCAAAAATAAATCTGATGTGAGTCATATTTTTTTATTTTTCATGCAATGACTCAAATTCAGTTTGATATCAAGATAAAGAACTTTCACTCGGATAATACTCGTAATTACTTTAATCAAACCTTGATCCCTTATTTTCAAAAGGAAAGGAGATGGTAAAATGTTTGAAAAACTTATCTATCTTACGCATCCTAGGCTAGACATAGCTTATTCAGTCAATGTTATCAGTCAATTTATGCATGATACTAGAAAAGTTTACTTATAGGTAGTCTATCAAGTTCTTTATTACTTAAAGGCACATCGAGAAAAGAAAATTCTATTCAAGAAAGGAACTACAATTGATCTAGCAGTTTACATAGATGCGGACTTCACAGGATCTTCAGTCGATAGGCAATCAACGTCAGGCTATTATACCTTTCTTGAAGGAAACTTAATATTCTGAAGGAGCAAGAAACATAATGTAGTAACAATGTCAAGTGCAGAAGCTAAGTTCAAAGCTATGGCAACAGAAGAATGTGAAATGGAGTAGACCTATGAGACTATACTGTGATAATAAATCAGTCATAAATCAGTCATAAGTAAGGTGACTTGATCCTAACCAAGTGATTAACTATATTAGGATTAAGGAAGAACATCAACTTAAGCTCAAGTAGAAGCCTGATTCTGGACCCAAGATCCACCGGACCAAGTTAAGTTCAATCCCAAATCAATTTAAACCTAAGGGAAAGAATTTTAAGAAAAAGAACTTCCAATTTAAATCCAACGAATTATTCAGACCTCCTCAAAACTGGTCAAACCAAAACTGGCTAAGCTAGAAGTCAAAGAAGAAAAAAAAGACATTATGCTTAGTGTGCAGAAGGACTAATCATATGGCAGAGGACTACTACCATGAGAAGATCAAACCACCGAGGAAAGCACCCAAACCTCAAGCTAACATGGTTGAAAAGCAGTGCCATTCTTTCTTTCAAGTCGGTGAATTCCAAATCCCTAATTAACCTAACCCAATCATCTTATGATTGGTGGCTTGATTTAGGAGCTAAAGTTCATATCTATTTTGATCACTTCTCGTACTCCACCTTTCAAGAATCGAGTGGAGGAGGTACAACACTTGGGAATGATTCTATGGAACATGTGCTTGAAAGAGAACGAGTGGACCTGAAGATGACCTCTACGAAGACCTTGATCCTTCATGAAGTGTTGTTCACCCCTAGTATTAGAAGAAATTTGGTTAGTATATCTTTTCTTGTATCTATATGATATGAAATTATCTTAATATCAAATAAAGTTGTAATGACTCATAATAATGAGTTTTTTGAAAAAATGCTTTATTTTTTAAGGTCATTTCAGATAAATGTGATTTCTAATTTATCTCATGAAAGTCCTTTTGTTTTCAATGTTGAATCTTTAAATGTCTAGCATAGTAGACTTGGTCATATGAATTTTGATTGTATTCATTATATGATAAACCTTAATCTAATCCTTAAAACTCATATTGATAGAAAAATCAAGTCTGAAATCTATATTCAAACCAAGAGCTCAAGAAAACCTTTCAAATCAGTAAATAGGAGCTCAATGCTTTTTAATTTGATTCATAGTGATGTGTGTCACTCTACCAAGTTACCTACTTGAGGAGGAAGTCATTACTTTGTAATTTTCATTGATGACTTCTCTTGATATTATCACACATATTTGATTAAATCTGAGGATAAAGTCTTAGATAAGTTTAAGATCTATAAGGAAGAAGTTGAATTTCAAACTGAAAAAAGCCTTAAGAGACTTAGGTTAGACCGAGATAGTGAATATATCTCAAATCAAATGATCCTGTTTTGCCAAGAATATGAAATTATTCATGAGGTTGCACCATCATACTCTCATCAGTCCAATAGTATAGCTGAATAAAAAAATCATATCTTAATGGATATAATTAACTCAATGTTAATCAGTTTAGGCGCACCCGAGAACTTATAAGGGGAAGCCCTTTTAGTTGCTTGCTATATCCTAAATAGGACACCCTTTAAGGATAACCTTAAAATGCCTTTTAAGCTTTTGAAAGGTAGAACACTTAGGCTAAATTACTTTAAAGTATGGGGAGTGCCTATCTAAGTAGGTATGCCTAAATCTAAGATAGGTTATTCCCTAGATAACAGTAGCAATAGGTTCGTTATATAAATTCTAAAATAAGTGACATCTTAAATAATACTCTTATTAAATCAAAAGATACCACTTATTTTGAAATTATATTCCCTTTTAAGAACCAAGTTTTGAATCAAGTCTCTTCTAATCCTCTGTTAGTTCTTGACTCGCTTTAATCTGGATCCTCTAATGAGTCAAGAAAAAGAAAAAGACCTAACTCTGAGGGGGCGTTTGGTAGCAGGTAATCTATCCAGATTATCATTAATTTAAAAGGGCTTCATTGGATAATCATGTTTGGTATGTATTTTGAATGGCAATCGGTAATCTGGATTATCACTCAAGTGGTAATCCAGATTATCACTCAAGTAATAATCCAGATTGCCTCAGAAGGAGGTGGTTATCCATATTACCGACTATGTTGTAATTTAATAATTTTTTTGATAAAATTACCCCTATCTCTTTTGTAAAAAAAAAATTTACCTTTTCTCCAAACAAAATTATTTCCTTCTTTTTCTCTCTTTTTTCTTGTCTCGTTGTCGTTATCTCTTTTCTTATATCTTCAAACAAAAATAAACCGCGATATTATTCGTCCATAGAAAAAAAATATCGAATAGAAAAAAAAATTAAAACAAAAACAAAAATAAAAATAAAAAATAATTATAAAAACTCTAATTGAAAAAATAAAAATAAAAAAAATTAATTACTATTTTTTAAAATTTATAAAAAATAAATTTAAAAATTAATTAAAAATTAAATTAAAAAATTAAATAAATTTTAAAAATAAATTTTTTAATTTTATTTTTTAAAATATTAAATTAATTAAAAAATTAATTTTAAAAAATAATTATTTCATTTTTAAATTATTGTTAAAAAATTAATTTTTCATTTTATTTTTAAATATAAAATTAAATTAATTAAAAAATTAATTAATCTTTTAATCTTTTAATTAATTTATTTTTAAAAAATTATTTTTTAATTAATTTAATATTTAAAAAATAATATATCAATTATTCTATTAATCTTAATTAATTTTATATAACAAAATATTAAAAAAATAAATTATTTTTAAAATATAATAAATAAATTATGATAATTGAAAGTTTAAGAATCAAAAAAAATTGAATAAATGTTTAAAGATTAAAAATATATTTTAATCTTAAAAAAATAAATCTATTATCTTCTACTTATATATAATACTTTGATTTAGGGGTATTTTGAAAATTTTTAAAAAAATTGATTTAGTATATGAATTTGATTTAGGGGTATTTTAGAAATTTGATGTTATATGATTGGTAATCTGTTTGTCATACCAAACACAGTAATCAATATTAATATAACATTACCTGTGTATACCAAACATAGTAATCAACATTACTGGCAATCCATCCAATGGTAATCTATCTTGTAGATAATCCATATTACTATTTAGGATTGCTGGCAATGCACCAAACGCAACCTAAAAGTGAACCTTCTAAGCTTAAAAGAAGTTCAAGAAAAGAAAGGAAAAAGACCTTCGTGCAGGTTTTTTACTTTCTAGATGAGGATATAACCTTCCTTTGTTTTTAGACATGGTGTCTTTACCTGATGTCCCTTTTTTTGAAAGGAAGCAATTCTTTTTTAATATAATTCAATCCTTCAAAACCAAACCTGGATCTTATCTAGCTAACCCCTAGTAGTAAGCCTTTAAGTTGTAAATGGGTTATTAAGAAAAAACTTAAACCTAATGGTTTAATAGAAAAGAATAAGGCTAGATTAGTAGCTAAATGGTATAATTAAAAGAAAGGATTAGATTTTTTAATACTTATTCTTCTGCAACAAAAATAACAACCTTTAGATCTCTTCTTTTCTATTGCTTCAATTCATAAGTTGATCATTCATCTAATAAATATGAAGACTGCATTCTTTAACGAAGATCTTGTATAGAAGATCTATATAAATAGACTGAAGGTTTTGTTGTAAAGGGATAAGAAATAAAGGTTTGTAAACTTATTAAATCCCTATATGGTCTTAAAGAGGCTTCAAAATAATAGCATGAGATATTTAATCAGATCATCCTATTCTTTGGATCAAGCTCAATAATCATGATCAGTATATCTATTCTAATATCATTGATGATGATTGTGTAAAAGATTTAAGTGATATCCTAATCTTTGGAACCTTTTTTAAAGTTATTTTAAAAATTAAAATTTAAATTTAAATTTGATATAAAAGATTTAAGTGATACAACTATGATATAAAAGATAAGAATTTATTTTTTATTACCCAATCAAAATTAATAAAATATGCAGTAGCACAAATAAAAGATAATTCAACAATACTTATCTAAATATTAGATATAAGTGCTATGCTACCATCTGAATTTTTAAAATTTAAAAATATATTTTCTTCATAATCAAAATATTGTTTAAAATAATCAGATTTAGCCATATTTTAGAAAACTTTTTTTGAGTACAGAACTTAAAGTAGTTTTCATAACTTTTTCAAATCTTTGATTTTCAGTAAAAGTAAAACACATTTCACTACGTACAATAAATTTGGATAATTCTTTCTTATTTAATTCTCAAGAATAAAATTTTTTTTCTAACTCACCTCATTGGCTAATTCTATTTAGAGATTGGGTGGTGTCATAAGCTGCACTCATATTTCTTCTAATGTCAAGTTAAGTGACAAGTTTCCCTAGAAGTATTATAGCTGAGGTCTTTCTTATCGACTTTACAACTCATATAGAGCCTCTTGCTAGTGATTTTTTTGATATTGAAGTACTGCCAAACTCTGAAGGTCCTGAATCTAGCCCTAACTTGGCAACCAATGTAGCACCGTTGGCAGTAATGGTCAGAAGGACACTAGGTTTTGTCTATGACTAGTATGTCCCATCTCCACTATGTCGACATCGAAGTCTAACTCTTAGCTATGAGATGGGTAAGAACTACTAACATGAGTCGTTGTTGATTATAGAGGATAAGAGTATAGACTAAAGAGAGATTAGAAGAACTTTAAAAAAGATAAGAAGGGTTTAGAAGAGTTTAAGAGAGCTCATGATTTGGTGTAGAGTGTGAGAGAAGAATGGAAGCCTATTTATAAAGATTAAAGGGCTTATAAATGATCTAAATAACCCTGAAAACTAGCCATTTATTATTAAGGACTAATAGATCTTTTTGACCAAAAGAGTAAAATATGCTTAAAAACTAGTCATATGACATTTGGAAGGAGATATTTTAGGAATTAAACAAAAATATCCCTAAATTAGCTATTTTTGCTTGTTTCTTAGGGTATTTTTGAAAAATTCCTACTCAACCAAGGCATGCAAGGTGCGCGCTCGATGAGCCATGCCTGATGAACCTTAGGCATCCTAGCCCAGTGGACCTAATATGCCAAACCCACGTACTGAGTTGATAAGCCTAAGTCTGGCATGCCAAATAAGCCAACCCAGCCAGCCTTGTTGATAAAAAGAAAAAGACTTGCTGCACCGCTCTTTGGTGCAATAAGCACGCATTGCCCATGCGGATTAGCTGGTCACGCATATCGATGCATATGTGATGATCCAATAGGTCGGACCGAGCACCGCACGTGCATCGGCATGCGCAACCGGTGCACGCTTGCTACACCGAAGGGTGATGCAGCAAAACTTTTCCCGATAAAAAAGTTGGCACGACCCGCAAAAAGGCATCAAGGCCTCCTGGCCTTAGAAGGTGGCCTAGCATGGCCCATCAAGTAGGCCATGCCATGCACGACCACTATAGCAACCCTACCATGCAGCTCAGTATGTTTAACATCTCTAAATACAACAAAGAAGGATGCTGAAGCTTGCACTAAAAATCCCTTGCTTAGCTGAATACATAATCGCCTTGCATTAATTTCTGTCTGTCATTGTTGATAGGGTAGATAATGGCTGTTGTTATTTGAATGTTCAACCAGATGATGCAAGCAATTTTAAGTTTGGTTAACGAATGGAACATTACCAAAAAGTACAAAACACTTTTTGTGTAGAACCCTTTAGTTAAACAAAAAATTAATCAAAAGAAGAAAAATTAATCAAAATACTACAGATATACAAGGAGTCATAGTCATCTCAGTTTACAACAATCACTGATACAGTTTGACCAACCGCGCATGATACGAAATATATGGCACTAACCAAAATGCTGGCTTCTTCTGTTCCAGCTTGTTCTGTCCTTTCATTGTATTCATTTCTTCATCTTGGTTCGTGAAGCAGTATATCACAAATATTCTTGTTATCATCATTTGCTGTCAGATTGAAACAAATGAAACTTGACCCTCAGCTAGTAAATTTACAATTCGGAAAGGAGGGGTGGGGTGTACATGACCAACAATTGGTCCCCTCTGCTCCAAAACTCCCACATAGATATTATTTCATAAAATACAATGAAATTGTTACAAGAACTCCGCATACCATTCAAGATGACATTCTCAAACACCACATGACTTCATACAGCACCTTCAGCATTGTTTCCTTTCTGTGCTCGCTATGATTCCCCTTTCTCTTTACCGTCTGCTACCAGTAGCCGGTGCCTCAGAACTTTAGTGTTAGAAACAGGTCTCTGCAATGGCTTTAAGGCTGCCATGATCTCAGAAAATGAGGGCCGCATCTTTGGGTCTCTACAGATTAATAACTCCTTGCTAATATTAATACCATTATGATGCACATATTTACAGAATGATAGCAAGAAAAGAAAATTTGAGAAACAAAAGAATGTATTATATGCAACAAGAGACAACATATCCATACTACAACCATTTATAATGTGGAAGAACTATATGTTTTGAAGGTAGTTCCAAGGCATGGCAATTAGTGCATGTACATTCAAACAACCTTCTAAGGAAACAAATGAAAATAACTTTTAAGGAACAACAAATGAATATATTTGAAGTTGCTGCACATGAAGCTGGCATTGATTTGAAAGAATAACCCTCACTCATCATACAATGGAGTGACAAGATTGATTTCAGATAACAATGCCAACAAAATCATCAAATCAGTGATTGCAAAACAACATAAAGACAATGGAATGACAAAGGTGATGAGAAGTCAGCAAGGGGATGGATTACTGGCTATGAGCGAAAAGAGTCCATGACCTGCTTCACCTTGTTCACATAAAAATGTGAACACTGACACATGATTGATGAATTTAGGAACCAGAATTTAACAAATGATTGAAGTAAATAGATTAACCACAAAGGCATGTTTATGAACTGATAGAGAATTGGAGGTGGCACTCAAAGAAAGTATTCAACTACTGGTGGAAGACCCTTGATAATTCCAAAGAGATCTTTATCACTTATATTGACAGAATAGGAGGGTGTCCTGAGAGCCATTTGCTATCTTAGACATTTTATGTATGTATCATTCATATTTCTTCTCATAGATTCCCATATGAGGTATCAGGCAAGATTCACATTAACATTGAAGTTGGGAAAGCAGTCCAAAAGAATTCCTTGAGAAATATCCAAGCGACCATTTTGGGTTTCGAAGGATCGATTCATTCTGGACAACGAAGCTGCTCAGGCAGGTTGGGTATCTGACTCAAATGGGAACCATTATGTACGACATTCAAGAGGGTTAGAATGGCTAGTCATCATAAATGTCAGAGTAGCGGCATTGCAATGATATGTGGATATGCTTGACATTTAACTGCTCAAAATTGTTAATCTGTGACAAAACCAGTGTCACAAATAGACACGTAGATTACAGATATTTAGCACATAAATGACCATTCAATTAGGAACTAGAATGTGACATTGTTGTGCCTTAAAGATTGTCGTCCGTTGTCACATTGTGTACATTTATATTATTGTTGATCCACTTTGGTTATGTTTACTGTTGCATGCACACGAGGAAAATGAGTTAAGGCAGTGTAAAAACCTAAGTTGTCCTAGCCTATCCTTCTCTTATCACTTTGCCTCTCTCGCTCACTATAGGTTCAAGATGGACTCAGCTCTTGCCATAGGAGGCTGGCTGCTTGTTCATTAGTAAAAGTGCCTCACAAACCTGAGCAAAGCATGCACACGTATAGAAGGTGATCTCCAAAAAGTAAGCAAGCAAGCACGCACGCATGCGTGCACAGGAAGGAGAGAGAGAGAGAGGGAAAAAGAGGAAAAATCAAGGAGTTCCCCGACATCAATTCACTGTGGGTCATAGAAGGTCTTTGCAATCACCTTATTCTCATTTTTCTTGCACCGATTTTCATCTACTCGCCTGTACATGCGTATGTGATTCTGCTTGCTGTTTAATTGAAAATAAAAGGAACTTGCATTTACTCTTTTATCTCACTTTCCTCGACCTACTCAATCCATCATGTAGATGTAATCCTCACATTCCAACTTCAGCTGATATCAACTGGTCAAAAACACAATTAGCATGTCGTATATTTGGGCAGTTTAGTGTATTTGTATGGGCTACGTTTTTCATAACCATGATGCACTGCTGCTTTCCCAAAGGAAAAAATGATTCAACTTACTGGCATGCTTCCCTTGCATTACCACTTTTTCCATGAACATGATCTACCACTTAGTTCTAAAAGAAATAACTGATTCAACTTACTCTAAAATGGCCAACTATCAAGGCATTGAGAACCAAAGATTAAAAATTTTGGTTTTGGTTGCAAGCGAACCCAATAAATTTGGGTTTTCTCTAATCTTTTGAATTATGATTGTGGTATTTTCTAATGGTTTTGTTCAGGTTCTCAAAGTTTCGGTTGAGAATTCATCAGAACTTCAGAAATATCAATTAAAATGGGGATAGAATAATACTACTACTATAATTACTACTACACAACAATAAAACCTTAATCCCAAACTAGTTGGAGTTAGTTACATAATTCTTTTTCTCCATTTAACTCAATTTTTATGACATTTTTTGTAAGATGTAAAGATTCTGATCTTTCTTCATCATTTTCTCCTATGTAATTTTTGATCTATCTCTACCTCTTTTTTTCTACATGTATCAAATCATTCCTTCTCACAGATGCATCTCTAGGTTTATGTTGCGCATGTCCAAACCATCTATGCCGTTCTTCCCTTAATATATCCTCTATTGGAGCTACCCCTATCTTTTTATGAATAGTTTCATTTCTTATCCTATCTTTTCTTATATTATCGCACATTTATCTCAACATTCTCATTTCTACTACATTCATCTTATGTACGTATATTTCTCTAACTACCCAACATTCTGTACCATAAAGCATAGCTGGTTTTATAACTATCCTATAAATTTTTTCCTTCAACTTGGTAGCTACTCAACAATCACATAATATTTCAGTTCTACTTCTCTATTTCATCTAACCTACTTTAATCCTATAGACAGCATCATCCTCAATCTCTCCTTAGTTATAAATAACTGATACTAAATACGAAAAAAAATTATTTTTAGTAACTTTATAGTCCTCAATATTTACTCTATACTTATCTTTATTTCTAATTATACTAAAATTACATTCCATATCTTCTTTGTCCTACTTAACCTAAAAATAGTTGAAGAAAATTAAGTAATTAAAGAAAATAAGTTAGTCACCATCTTACAATATATTATGTTGTTCAAGGACCTTTGAATGAACTATATTAGTGTTTTACTAAAATAATGTGAAAAACTATATACAAGAAATATTTAAAACTATTGTGCATCATTTCACTGCCTGATATCAATGTAACATTAAAAATTTGAATATCCATGAGATTTGGAGATGAAAAAAAACAATTATCGTTTCTAGATTTCTATGAAAGTTAATAATGGTATACTTCTAAACTTTCTCAAACTCATCAAACCTAAGCTTATTAGAGAGAAAATTTCTTATCAATACTAAAAAGGAAAAAATGCAGATTGGTATCCAATAGTTTAAGCATTATCAAATTAGATCCATGTGATCTGAAATGTTACAATTAACTACCATATGCTTTAAGTTTTATCAAATTACACAATTAACTATCATGTGCTTTAAGTTTTATTAAATTACACCCATGTGGTTTGGCAATTAAGTCTAACTATCATGTATTTTAAAACATTATCAAATTATATCCATATAAAAGCTTGATTAGTTTGAAACACATGGATAAAGTTTGAATAGATTTAAAACACTTAGATACTAAAATATAATACTTCAAACTACATGCATGTAATTTGAAAGCATTTTAAAATACATGATAGTTAAGTTTAACTAACAAGCTATATGGATGTAATTTGATAAAATTTAAAGCAAATGGTAGTTAAGTGTAACATTTTGAACCACAAGGATCTAATTTGCTAATGCTTAAACCACCAAACACTTATATGTATTTTACCCTATTAAAAAATAATGAAATGAAAAAAGATATTCATAAATAGCTCATATATCTACTTACTGTGCCCCTATAAGTTAGTTTTGGACAAATCTTTGCAATTGGCTCTAGTTTTACACTTGGTTTTGGAGATTTGGTGTGAAGCCCTGTTACAGTGGCGGATCCTCACCACGTGAGGATCCGCCATTGTTGACGGAGGAAGGGGGGGCGCCGCCCCTTCCTCCGCCATTATTGACGGCTGCGGCAACCTTTGCCGCAGCCAGTCAAGGAAGGGGGCGCCGACGCGCCCCCTTCACGTGGGTACAGGGGAGGGATAACCCTCCCCTTGCCACTATATAAGGAGGGGGGGAACGCCCCTCCTCCTCCATGAGCTCTCCCCCACCGGCCAGCCACAGGTAAGGGAGAGAGAGAGAGAGTTGCAGAGAGATCGAGAGAGAGACAGAGAGAAAGAGGAGAACCAAGCCGGTTCACGGCTTGGTTCGGGCCCGGCGGAGTGCCTGATACCTCGCCGGGCCTGGGCGTCGGCCAGGAGGCCTCACCGACGGCGGGCGACCGTCCGGTGAGGATCCGGCCGGCCACGGTGGCCGGCCGTGCCACCGGCACGAGTCGCGTGCCGTGAATCGAGCGAGAGAGAGAGAGAAATTGAGGGAGAAAGAGAGAGAGGGAGCCGGCCGTCGCCGCGGCCGGCTCTGGCCCGGTCGCCGATGGCCGGGCCACCCAGAATTTGGCCGGCGGCCCTGGCCGCGGCACGGCCTCCCCCTGTTTCGGGCGAAACAGGGGGAGGCGGGGGAGACGATGAAGACGTGGGCCGGCTTGGGCCGTCCCACGTTGGGCCCTATTGGGCCGGGTCGTGAGCTGTTTTGGGCTGCGATTTGGGCCCCGTATTGGGCCGGAAATGGAGAAATAAAAATATTCCGATTCAGCATTGATTCTAGTTTCTCGGGATATTTTTATTTCCCCATTCAGGCTTATAAATTGAGAGATATTGAGCCCAAAGTTGGGCCCAGGATTAGACTGGGTAGACCTTAGGGGATGCTGCATTGTTCCAATTTTTGAGATTTAATTATGAAATTAATGCTGTAGGTAACCGATGTCTACATAGCTGATTTACAATTTGGAATAAGCGTACTGAGGTAAGTAAGCCATTTATTATAATTTTCATATTTATTAAAATATGAAAATTATGGATATATTGCATTATTTGAAAAAAAAAAAAAAGGCAAAATGGAATTTTGTTATACAATTGGGTATCTGTTATAATTATATGTGATTACTTATATTTTGCAAAGTAATAATTATAAATGTGCAAAAATTGAATGGTGTTATTATTTTGGCTTTGCAAAATATACTGGTATTATTGATGTATTTTATGCTATGAATGTACAAACCACTGTATATGTGATATGAGGAGCTTATGCTCATGATGATGCATGATGTACTACATGTAAATATGATAATGATATGTGTCGCCGCGGTTCTCATATGATGTGAAACGATGTAAAATGCCGAGAGATACGGGACCCACCTCCACAGGGGGAGATATGTGAGGACACACATCTAGAGGATGTGATGTGATTGATATATTGCATAACGCACACACATCTAGAGGATGTGTTGTGATTGATTATGATATATGGCATAACGCTGGTACCAGACCCTTCCTCTTAGGGGACATTAAAGAGTGATACACCAGATGGGTGTTGTAGGGCCGTGGGACACATAAGGAAATAATAATTATATGAATACAGTGATTTGTTTACATTGCATATTTCAGCATTTATTGTATAATTAAGCTTCCAAAATTATTTGAGCTGATGATATACATGTTTTGATAACATGATGAATGTATTTGAAGTTGGAAGTTTTATACATGGAAATATGGTTTGATAATATTTTGACGAAATGATTATATAATAGTAGGCTTACTTATTGAGTGTAAGCTCATATAAATCTTACAATGTTTTTCAGAGCCACAGAACTGAAGAATGGGATCTGGGGTAGTTGGAGCTTCATTCAGAGGAAACTAAGATCCAACATTTTGTTGTAACCCCAGTGACTTATGTATGATGGGCATGTAGCCTAAAACCTATGATTATGTTTGTATTAAGAACCATTTAAATTGGACGATATATAGTTATTACCGCTTCTGGTATTAAATGTTATATTTCGGAACGCCTTGCATGCCAGGCATGCGGCGGGTTGCCACCCCTAGATCCAATATAGGGTCTGGGGCGTGACAGCTAATGTGGTATCAGAGCCTAGGTTTGACCTTAGGGACAAACATAGGATGACACTAAACAAAACAGTAGGATGACACTGGGAGGGTAACAACTCTAAGAAGATATAAATTTTTCTAATAAATATATTTTGAAAACTTAAGGGTTTGTAAAGATATTGATTGGAACCAAACTTGGCAGGGAATAGTCATGCCTCGTCACACCAGAAGTATGCGACAAGTTGGAGGTTCCCAGGCTGGTGACTCTGGCCAGCAGGGAGGCCAGCAAACTTCTGGAGGCTCTGGTTCCATCAATGTGGCTGGGAATGGCCAACAACAGCGCCAGACTGAGATACTTCAGGCCCTTGTGGAAATGGTGCAGGCTATGCAGCAGATCCAACAAGTGGTGCCTGCTCAGCCCGGCCCTCCTACTCAGCAAAACCCGCGAGTCGAACCTGAACCACCAGTCCAGCCCGCTCCGCCGCAACCCTGGCAAGGAGGGGGTCGGAGCTTTGCTGAGTTTAAGAGCTTAGCCCCTGCTCCCTTCTCTGGATCTACCAATCCCGCTGACGCTGAGGGATGGATGAGGGAGATGGAGAAGGCCTTCATGGCCCATGGTAGCCATGAGGAGGAGCGGATTAGATTTGCCACCTATCTCCTTCAAGGGGAGGCATATGATTGGTGGTTGCATATGGAGCAGCGATTGGGTGGACAAGCTGTTTCCTGGAGGGAGTTCAAGGAGGCCTTTTTCAACAAATACTTTCCTAGTAGTGTGCAAAGACAGATGGAGTCTGAGTTTCTGGAGCTGGAACAGAAGAATCTCTCTGTGGCCCAGTACGAAGCCGAGTTCACTAGGTAGCTCGGTTTGCTCCGGAAATAGTGACCACTGAGAGAGCCAAGATCACCAGGTTCACTGAAGGACTGCGACCCAAACTGAGGCAAGCAGTCAATGCATTTGAACTCTCCACATATAGTGCTGTGGTGAGTAAAGCCCTGGTGATCGAAAGAGACATGAATAGGAACCAGAAGGAGTGGGAGCTAAAGAGGAAGAGGAAGGGGTCTCCTTCGGGCCAGTCTTCGGGACAGGCTAAGAAGAAAGATACATATCAGCCCCCCTCAGGACCGAAGGGTAAGGAGACCCGTTGCCCTCACTGCGGGAACTTCCACCCGGGCAGGCAGTGCCGTGGGCCGAGAGGTGCCTGCTTCATATGGGAAAGTGGATCACAAGATGGCCACTTGTCCCCTTCGGAGGGAGCAGCTGTCTTCTCCAAATCTTGGGATGAACCAGCCGCAGCAGCCGAGGACCCAGGGAAGGGTCTTCACCCTCACCCAACAGGATGCTGCCGCTTCTAACTCCGTTGTGGCAGGTATACCTATTACCTAAGTACCCCTTTAAGATTATTTGGTTCATATGCGATATAATGCATAAATAGGATCCGCTATATGACATCTAAGACAACTAAACTTTGTGATCAGGGACAATTAAAGTAGGCAACACTTATGCTCAGACTTTAGTAGATCCGGGTGCCACACATTCGTTTATATCTGATGTTTATCTTGCCAATAATGCATCGTTGACACCCGTTCCCCTAGAGCAAGAGTTGCTCATTGCATTCCCAAATGGAGATGTTATGAGGGTGGAGTCTGTATGCAGATCCTGCCAGATCAACGTGGGCGACAAGAGGCTGGAGGCTGATCTAATCGTCCTTCCACTAAAGTCCTTTGATGTTATCCTTGGGATGGACTGGTTGGCCTCCTATCATGCTTCGGTAGACTGTTTCAGGAAAATGGTGATCTTCAAAATCCCTAATCAGCCTGAATTCAGTTTTACTGGAAGCCAGGAACACCTGGCTTCAGTGTTTGTATCAGCACTGCGGGCTGCCAAATACTTGATGAAGGGTGGCCAAGGGTTTCTTGCTGTGGTCAAGGACCTTCAGCAGGAAGAGGTGAAATTGGAGGATATTCCAGTGGCTATGGAGTTTCCTGACGTCTTCCGGATGATTTGACCGAATTGCCTCCAGACCGGGAAGTGGAGTTCACCATTGATTTGGTCCCTGGCACTGGACCTATATCCAAGGCCCCTTATCGTATGGCCCCAGCTGAACTAAAAGAGTTGAAGAACCAATTGCAAGAGCTCCTAGACCGGGGATTTATCAGACCGAGTGTCTCTCCTTGGGGTGCTCCAGTGTTATTTGTCAAAAAGAAGGATGGGAGTCTTCGGCTCTGCATTGATTACCGAGAAATCAATAAGGTAACAGTGCGGAACAAGTATCCCTTGCCGAGGATCGATGATCTGTTCGATCAACTCCAAGGAGCTCGGGTATTCTCGAAGATTGACCTTCGGTCAGGATACCATCAACTCAAGGTCCAGGCTGGAGATGTGCCTAAGACAGCATTCAGGACTAGGTATGGCCACTACGAGTTCTTGGTGATGCCGTTTGGGTTAACTAATGCCCCGGCAGCATTCATGGACTTGATGAACAGAATCTTTAAGCCATACTTAGACCAGTTTGTGGTGGTGTTCATTGATGACATCCTGGTGTATTCAAAAAGCCAGGAGGAACATATGGACCACCTGAAGATTGTTCTGCAAACCCTTCGAGAGAAAAAGCTTTATGCCAAGTTGCAGAAATGTGACTTCTGGTTGAGCCAAGTATCATTCTTGGGTCACGTAATATCTAAAAATGGCATAACTGTGGACCCAAAGAAGATTGAGGCGGTCGTAAATTGGAGTCGACCTTCCAATGTATCTGAAGTCAGAAGCTTCGTAGGGCTGGCAGGATATTATCGCAGATTCGTGGAGGGCTTTTCTCGCATTGCTCTACCCCTGACTCGCTTGACCCAAAAGCAAGCGAAGTTTGACTGGACTGAGGAGTGTGAGAGAAGTTTCCAGGAGCTGAAACAACGCCTAGTGTCAGCCCCCGTCCTTACCCTTCCGTCAGGATCTGGAGGATTCACTCTATACACGGATGCTTCTCGGAAGGGATTGGGATGTGTTCTGATGCAAAATGAGAAGGTGATAGCTTATGCCTCCAGACAGCTAAAGCCATACGAGCAAAATTATCCTACTCATGACCTGGAGTTGGCTGCTGTGATTTTTGCCTTAAAGATCTGGCGGCATTATCTATATGGAGAAGCATGTGATGTGTACACAGACCACAAAAGTCTGAAGTACATCTTCACTCAGGAGTTAAACTTAAGACAAAGGAGGTGGATGGAGCTACTAAAAGATTATGACCTGAACCTGCACTATCATCCAGGGAAGGCCAATGTGGTAGCTGATGCTCTGAGTAGGAAATCCTCCTCGGAGTTAGCTTCTATGATCACCTCTCAGCCTCACATCCGGAGGGATCTTGAGAAGCTGGAGGTTGGATTGCGAGTACAACGGTCCGATGGACTTGTGCAACACTTGTACTCCAACCAACTCTGTTAGACAGGATCAAGTCCTCCCAGAAAGAAGACTTGGACTTGCAAAAGATTAAAGAAGCAGTGAAGTCAGGGGTTCAAAATGAATTTGCTATAATGGAGGATGGATCCCTGAGATTTGATGGCAGGCTCTGTGTGCCAAATGGGTGGAACTAAGAGCAGAGATTTTGAAGGAGGCCCACTATTCTCCTTACACGGTGCACCCCGGAGGTACCAAGATGTACAAAGACCTAAAGGAAAACTTTTGGTGGAAAGGAATGAAGAGCGAGATTGCTCAATACGTAGCCAAGTGTTTGGTATGTCAGCAAGTGAAGGCTGAGCATCAAAGGCCTGCGGGACCCCTTCAATCTCTGATGATTCCACAATGGAAATGGGAGAAGATCACTATGGACTTCGTGACTGGTCTGCCTAAGACCCCTCGGAACAATGATGCGGTATGGGTCATTGTAGACAGATTAACGAAGTCAGCCCATTTCCTGCCATTCAGAGTTGGGATCTCCAGTGAGAGATTGGCCAACATGTATATTGAGCAAATTGTAAGCTTCATGGTATTCCCGTATCTATTGTATCAGATAGGGATACTAGGTTTGTGTCCCAATTCTGGAAGAGTCTTCATAGAGCTCTGGGGACCAAATTGAACTTCAGCACAGCCTTCCATCCCCAGACAGATGGGCAGTCTGAGAGAACCATACAGACCCTGGAGGATATGTTGCGAGCCTGTGTGATGGACCTGGGTGGTGCTTGGGACAACCACTTATCTTTGGTGGAATTTGCTTACAATAATAGCTACCAGGCCAGTATCCAGATGGCTCCATTTGAGGCCTTGTATGGTAGAAAATGCAGATCTCCCTTATGTTGGGATGATGTGGGGGAGAGAAAATTGTTGGGCCCTGAGCTGATTCGACAGACAGTAGAAAAGGTACAACTGATCAAGGGACGACTCCGCACAGCTCAGAGCCGACAGAAGAGCTATGCTGATGTGAGAAGAAGGGAGCTAGAATTTCAAATTGGAGATCATGTCTTCTTGAAGATATCACCAACCAAAAATGTGATGAGATTTGGGATTAGAGGTAAACTGAGTCCACGATACATTGGACCATTTGAAATTCTGAGCAAAGTAGGAGGTAGCTTATAGCTTGGCATTACCTCCGGCACTCTCTGGGGTACACAATGTATTTCATGTATCTATGTTGAGAAAGTACATTCCTGACCCCAGCCATGTGATACAGTTTGAGCCCATGCAGTTAAGGAAGGATCTAACGTATGAGGAGCATCCTGTGCGTATTGTGGACCGCAAGGATCAAGTTTTAAGACGGCGTAGCATTCCTTATGTCAAGGTTCAATGGAGTAACCATTCTGAGAGGGAAGCTACTTGGGAGCTTGAGGAAGAAATTAAAGAAAAATATCCTCAATTGTTTGCAACTTAACATATGTAAAGAAGATTAATCATATGATAAAGCTTTGGATTTTAAATGTTATATGAGATACACCAATTTCGAGGCCGAAATTTTTATAAGGAGGGAAGAATGTGAAGCCCTGTTACGTGAGGATCCGCCATTGTTGACGGAGGAAGGGGGGCGCCGCCCCTTCCTCCGCCATTATTGACGGCTGCGGCAACCTTTGCCGCAGCCAGTCAAGGAAGGGGGCGCCGACGCGCCCCCTTCACGTGGGTACAGGGGAGGGATAACCCTCCCCTTGCCGCTATATAAGGAGGGGGGGAACGCCCCTCCTCCTCCATGAGCTCTCCCCCACCGGCCAGCCACAGGTAAGGGAGAGAGAGAGAGAGTTGCAGAGAGATCGAGAGAGAGACAGAGAGAAAGAGGGAGAACCAAGCCGGTTCACGGCTTGGTTCGGGCCCGGCGGAGTGCCCGATGCCTCGCCGGGCCTGGGCGTCGGCCAGGAGGCCTCACCGACGGCGGGCGACCGTCCGGTGAGGATCCGGCCGGCCACGGTGGCCGGCCGTGCCACCGGCACGAGTCGCGTGCCGTGAATCGAGCGAGAGAGAGAGAGAGAGGGAGCCGGCCGTCGCCGCGGCCGGCTCTGGCCCGGTCGCCGATGGCCGGGCCACCCAGAATTTGGCCGGCGGCGGCCCTGGCCGCCGGCACGGAGGAGGCGGGGGAGACGATGAAGACGTGGGCCGGCTTGGGCCGTCCCACGTTGGGCCCTATTGGGCCGGGTCGTGAGCTGTTTTGGGGCTACGATTTGGGCCCCGTATTGGGCCGGAAATGGAGAAATAAAAATATGTCCCGATTCAGCATTGATTCTAGTTTCTCGGGATATTTTTATTTCCCCATTCAGGCTTATAAATTGAGAGATATTTGAGCCCAAAGTTGGGCCCAGGATTAGACTGGGTAGACCTTAGGGGATGCTGCATTGTTCCAATTTTTGAGATTTAATTATGGAAATTAATGCTGTAGGTAACCGGATGTCTACATAGCTGATTTACAATTTGGAATTAGCGTACTGAGGTAAGTAAGCCATTTATTATAATTTTCATGATTTATTAAATATAAAAATTATGGATATATTGCATTATTTGAAAAAAAAAACAAAATGGAATTTTGTTATACAATTGGGTATCTGTATAATTATATGTGATTACTTATATTTTGCAAAGTAATGATTATAAATGTGCAAAAATTGAATGATGTGTTATTTTGGCTTTGCAAAATATACTGGTATTATTGATGTATTTTATGCTATGAATGTACAAACCACTGTATATGTGATATGAGGAGCTTATGCTCATGATGATGCATGATGTGCTACATGTATGATATGATATGTGTCGCCGCGGTTCTCATATGATGTGAAACGATGTGAAATGCCAGAGATACGGGACCCACCTCCACAGGGGGAGATATGTGGAGGACACACATCTAGAGGATGTGATGTGATTGATATATTGCATAACGCACACACATCTAGAGGATGTGTTGTGATTGATTATGATATATGGCATAACGCTGGTACCAGGACCCTTCCTCTTAGGGGACATTAAAGAGTGATACACCAGATGGGTGTTGTAGGGCCGTGGGACACATAAGGAAATAATAATTATATGAATACAGTGGATTTGTTTACATTGCATATTTCAGCATTTATTGTATAATTAAGCTTCCAAAATTATTTGAGCTGATGATATACATGTTTTGATAACATGATGAATGTATTTGAAGTTGGAAGTTTTATACATGGAAATATGGTTTGATAATATTTTGACGAAATGATTATTAATAGTAGGCTTACTTATTGAGTGTAAGCTCATATAAATCTTACAATGTTTTTCAGAGCCACAGAACTGAAGAATGGGATCTGGGGTAGTTGGAGCTTCATTCAGAGGAAATAAGATCCAACATTTTGTTGTAACCCCAGTGACTTATGTATGATGGGCATGTAGCCTAAAACCTATGATTATGTTTGTATTAAGAACCATTTAAATTGGACGATATATAGTTATTACCGCTTCTGGTATTAAATGTTATATTTCGGAACGCCTTGCATGCCAGGCATGCGGCGGGTTGCCACCCCTAGATCCAATATAGGGTCTGGGGCGTGACATTTGGGCAAAACGTCAAACCATTCACAAGCATTAGCTGTTGAAATAACGACAATTAGCATCTGCATTTCTATGTGACATGCTTCTTTTCTTTTGGACTACCAATTTTGGCCATGAAATATCAAAGAGGCATGCTTATAGGAGGAGTAAATCCTACAAGATGAAAATTATTATAGGACTATGATCTTAAACTTCTGGATGAAAAGCAAAGTTTGTGCATTCTATTGTCTACTCACTCAAGTTTAAATGAAAATCTATGCTGTCAACTTACCATCAGGAAATTCTGACAGTAGTTCCTTCACATGATTTGTTATCACATTCTGTGTGAAGATCATCAAACCCAAAACGTTGTCAACTTTATTGATGCTACCATCTGCTACCCCCACCCTAACTTAAGCAAGTCTCCAGCTACCACTATGGTGGTAAGTGGTAACAGCCACGTCATGATTTGGTGTCACCACCATGAACATCTGGAATCTTCTCCTTCAATCATTCTTACACATTCCTAACCCCTTCATCCTACCTCAGCCATCAATAGCACCTCCACCATCAGACCTCTGCCTCCAAGAGGGCTGTGAAGTCTAACCATTCCGCCTCTCTCG
Organism: Calamus simplicifolius; assembly: GCA_900491605.1. Taxonomy (NCBI): domain Eukaryota; kingdom Viridiplantae; phylum Streptophyta; class Magnoliopsida; order Arecales; family Arecaceae; genus Calamus; species Calamus simplicifolius. The sequence goes on along the minus strand of UESW01001568.1, from coordinate 378,399 downwards.
GCCACTGACTTCATCCAATATAGCCACTGCCACTTATTCTTCCTGTTCCTCTAGCCTATGCAGTGCCAATACTTCATTGTATTCTATATGCCAGTTACATAATTTTTTTTCTTGGTATTGACATATTCATGCCAGAATAGCTACAACACCACTACTAGGGTAAGTGGTGCATATCCTAAGCATTCCCATAGCCAACAACATGCATTGTTTCTTCCACACTTCATATACAACTAGCATAATATCAAAGCAGTGAAGTCTGCCATGAAGTTTGGCACTTCATAGAGCTGATCAAGTCCTTCAAGAAAATGAATTGTCAGTTCATTTCTCTTTAAAAATACTAAACCAGTTATCTCAGGACATGTGGAGGCATGCTAAGGCATTCTAGAAATCATCTGCTAGAAACAAGCCAGGATTTTTTCCAATAAGTGGGGAAGCGAGAGCCAAATTTGAACTTATTTACAATAAATTTTTCTATTCTCCCAAAAAATATGTTTACATAAAATTGCAAGTTAGATTAAAGTTAAACATAAGATTAATATGATCACATATTTATAAATTAGATTGGCTGAAGAACATGATAATGGAAGAAAAATACCATACCAAATCCTTGTGAGTATTACCATTATTGCTACAGTCCACATTAGCTACAGACAAAACTATATGTGTAGGATTTTTCCAGAAGTGCTAGCTAATTGAACCGAAACAACATAAATAAGTATATATGGACATGCCTAAATGTCTAGCCATTTTATGAAAAAATGAGATAAACTCATGAGCACAAGCAACAAAGCCAAATGTACATCTATGTTGGTGTACAAGCAAGATGAGGTGGTGTCTGGGAAAAAGAAGCTAAGTATTTGGGAGTTGAAACCAGTGTATACCCTAAAAACCATTTGTGTAACTGTAAATATGACTAAACATGATGCATGGATTTTTCCTTCACCAATATTGCACCTAATGTAAGGTATGCATCGCACACCAACCATAGAGCTTGGAAAGAGTCCATAAGTACAGGAAGGACCGAATACCTATGTATATGAAATTTGCTCGCAACTATAGGTAAAGCTAGGCATGGCACATATAAGGCTACGGTGATTAACATTTATGGTGTGGAGTTCCTCCTTCACCAAGGTTAGACCTCGCACTAACACCAAGGTGTACCATCACACTGAGCAGTCAACACTAGCAATCCACCTCTCTAAATACGATCAGAGATAGAGGAATGAACCAAATGCACGAGCTTACAAGTGACCCCTTGACCAAAACGATAGGATCCAACCAACCTTGACACAAAGCCTTGCATTCAAGGTATCGTTAGTATACATCCAATTCTTCCACAACTTAAGGATCCTTAGTTGGACTCTGTCCAGAAGATTAATTGCTGGCCCCTCTAATTTATAAACTAGGAAGGCTGACTTGAGTTAGGAAGCAGCAAGTCTTTCCAGAAAGAGATGGTACTTCTATTCTTGTCCTTACCATGAGAAGAATAGCATATATACTCTAGTGGATCCATCCAAAAGGTAAAAGTATACTTGTCTAGATGAATCGTGGCAAAAGTTTACATTCAAGGGTGTTGACTATGAGCTAACTTTATCAAAAGCTTCCAAGATAAAATTCATCAAGATTCTTTTGGCCATTGCTGCACATGATGATTGTAGAGCATGGTAAAATGGACATCAAAACATCCTTTTGAAAGGCAGGCAGGATGAAAAGTTTAGCTGTATCATTCGGCAGGATATGCTACACTGATGTCTGAATTTATGGCACACAAGTTAACAATAACAACCTCTGTCTTCAAATAAGCATTTTATGGTTGTAATTAAGGTTCACTATACTAGGAGCCGATATTATTTTAGTACTGGATTGATATAGTTTAGCATAAGGCATACCGTACCGAACCGATGGCATATCGATCAAGTGGACCAAGCGATGCCATGCCATAAACCGCCCCAAATCGGACCGAACCAAGCGGCTCGATCAATTCAGGGTTGGTTCGGTTAGTTTTCCCTCTATACCGAACCAATAGGCCAAATCATTCTAGTTCTGAACCAGTTTGGTTCAGCCCAAACTATCCAGTTTGGGACGGTTCGGCATACTATGGTTATAATAAAAGATCAAATCAAGAAATTCAGGACTTTGGTTTCAAACAGAACCCTAAGAAAACTCAAATGTACATGAAAGAAATAAAGGGCATCATAGTTTTCCTTCTGTTATATGTTGACAAGATCTTGTTAGTGGGTATGACATAGTGCGAATTGTGAATTAGTGCTCTGATTAATTATCCATGAAGGATTTCTTGAAGGCCTCTTATGTATTCTATAAGCTTTTGATGCTCAGAACCCCCCCCCCCCCCCCCCCCCCCCCCCCCCCCCCCCCCCCAAAAAAACAAAAAGAAAAAAAAATCAAGTGCCCAAAGATAAGCTAACAAACCTGAGCACAAAACAAATCTCAAAACCATGAAATATAGAAAGTATGGGAGGGATTGCAATGATGCAATAAATCCAGTATCATGAATAATAACCCAATATGACAACAGGCTACTTCTCCTGTCACGTAATTTATGAGTACAACATTGGGCAACAATGAAGTACATACATGAATTCTTTATCAATTTATGGAACAACATATCTACAATACTTAATTTAATATGGAGTTATGGTAGAAAAACTAATAGAGAAACAAATAACATTACATAGGACATCCAATGTTTGAAACAACACAAAGAGCAGATAGTTTGCCAGAAAAAAACGTATAACCATATGGTAATCTACAGAAACTCAGGAACCAACTAGACCAAACAGTATCCTGAAAACGCTAGGCAACAACATAGTACAGACATGAACCACATATCAATTGATAGAAAAATATACCTAAATTAATTCATTTAGTACAGAGTTATGGCAAGAGAAAAATAGTTAAGAAACAAATAACAATCACTTAGGAAATCCAATGCTTGAAAGTTCAAACAATACAAAGAGAAGATACTTTAAAAGAGAGTGTTAAACTGTCCAGTAATCTACAAGAGCTCAGGATTCAACCAGACGAAACATTCTCCTGAATATACATACATACGTACATATAGATACATTTATATGATGTGTATTCTGTATGTGGATGCTACACAATAAGCCAAACTTAAGTCATCCATTTTGATCATTCAAGAATGTAATACCACAAGACTCACCACTAATTCTTCAACTGTAACATACAGTTTATTGTGTGAAGTATATTTCAAAGTAACCAAGTAGAAGCAGAGTTCTATAGCCCATAGCAAGAACTGCAGTGACCGCTTGGATATAATGGTGAAAAGGAAAGCTTGATTAAGCACTGAGATCTAAAACTATGCCAAATAGAGCAGAAAATACAATAGCAACATGCTTTTCTCATAGTTAAAAAGAGTGCTTGCATATTTTATCAATCCATTTGATAGTAAGCACTGAGATCTAAGCTTGATTAAGCACTGAGATCTAAAACTTGCATAATTTCGTTCAGCAAGCATCAAACAATTGATAATAATATGAAGGATACTCACATGTGCCAGCACTTCTCTATTATGTCAGAAATGACAGGATCTATGTCATCTGGAATATCAAGGCAACGATGCTGAAACCCAACAGCACCAACAACTTGCATTGGGTTCATTCCATCCCATGGTTGTTGCAAGGTACATAGCTCCCATAAAATGACACCAAAGCTAAAAACATCACATCTGAATGTAACAAGAACAAATTTAGTGCAAAGCCCCAAAAATCAATGCAAGATTCTAGCCCCTGTACGCATATAACAGGAGCAAAACATACTTCTCATCTGAAGGTTCGTTCCTTAGAACCTCTGGTGCCATCCACTCAGCCTGGTAACCATCCACAGCATGTCATGAATTTAAACAGAAATCAAACTCAATGGAAAACAAAATGACGAGATATGCAATATAGTTCATGGCACCGGAGTTCCAGTACCCAAGATAATAACGACAATAAAATAAAAAAAGAAAAGGCCCAAAATTTCCACTCAAAATAACAGGAAAACCAGAAATAGATCAATTTAAAAAGTTCACAATAATAAGATTTTGGGGGGGCAAAATAAGGGATTAATGAAAGATGCAAAGGTTATTTCCAAAAATTATAAGACTTCAAAACAGGAGATTTTCCCCTAATGGAAGCACAGTTAAGATTCCTAAATTTTTTTCGTTCATTTCAAAATTCTAAAGAATAGTTATAAATATTGACATGTGTGTTAGTAGCGTATGCCCTGAAAGCTATTTGGATATAATTGTAAACTTTATATATGGATTAATGTCTGGATTTCTATCATTTTATGATCACAAAAAAAAAAGTATAGGGTATGCATCACAAAGTGGCCCCAGAGCTAGAGAAGAGTTCATGAGAACTCCAGGAGATTTATCCAATTGGTTAGAGTGTTTACCACAGAGAAGATTGGATAAATCTAGGGACTCAAAATGCATTCATATCTATAGATAGGGTTGGACATCGCCCCTATAAGGCTGCTAAGGTAGATGTGATTTTGTGAAGCTTCTCCTTCACCAAAGCATGAACTTGCAATGACACTTGAGTATGCTATTGCTCTAAATAGTCAACACTAACAATCTAGCTCTCAAAGTACTGTCAGAGGTTAACAAATAAACTAGGTGTACAAGTTAAAATGGTCCCTTGACCTAAAGAACAGGACATCTTACTGTATTCTAGAGGTCAGTAAATTTATGTTCAAACCCATAAATCAATAATGATATCCTGGACTAAGTCCTTGATAGGGAGCATACTGGTTTGCTGAATTCAGATGCAAGCGTCTAGTTGTCCAACATGCAAACAATTATATAGCATAATGTCCATGCTAGTACAAAGACATGGTAAGACATATAAGACCTAAGACCCAACCAGCAACTTAATAGGTTTTGGAATAATTGTTTTGGCAAAATTATTACAATTAATATTTAATTATTTTCAAAATGTTTCACAGATGAAGAATTTTAATAAAAGAATGTATAGCATGATCCAAGATTCTAATGGAGCACGATATTGTATAACAAAGGGCTTAACAATATAGTACTCAATGGTCATACAAGAATGCTCGAATGATGGAGGACTAAATTAACACCTAAACCTTGTGCAAAAATAGGAAGCAACTAGTTTCATCCCACTATCCAGGGGTTTACTAATACAACATGGACACAATATTCTAATGCCAGACCATGATGCCCATGTGTGACTAAAGAGGACCTAAAGGAGCAAGCTATTGGTGAGTAGGAATTTAAGTCTATCCCAATAATGCATCTAGCATGTGAAATCTATCTCCACGTCAATTTGAATAAGATTTTAGTTGTTTATTCTTCCATAAAATAAATCAAGAAAGATTCAGATTTAAATGGATGCGAGATCGGGAAAAAGAAATTAGGCTAGAAGAAGCATTTTCCTAGGTCTCAAGCATGATTGGACCTGGTCAAATCTTGGGGAATTTGATCTAAGTAGGGGTAGCATCAATAAACTGGGCCACCACCTCTTTTCCTTTATTTGCTGCCTAGATGACACAATGCTCATGGGAGTGCAACATCTAGAGGGGGGCGGCACAAGGGTTGTCCTCTTATCCTCTTATTTGAGTCCAACTAAGACTCTAAGGATCCCTGGTTGAGGCACCCCAAGGGAGACCCTAGCACCACCCCTCTATAAATTGATAACAGCAAACTAGAGTTTCAATGCAATCTTAAGAGAAACAACACAGAAAGGCACAAAAGGTTGACAATTTTTTCTTCTGCAAGAAGAGGGAGAAGAAGGCTTGTTGGGCAATTCTTCTAGTAAAGCATCCCCTTGGCTTGCAATTGCTAGAAATTCAAGGCTAAGCAAAGCTTTAAAAGACAAGACATGTTAACTGAAGCATTTAATAATTCTCAGCAGATCATATGCATTCACAGCCTCAAGTCTCTCCTAGAAAGGCAAGATTCAACTTCAAGATCATCAATATGAGAATGTATAATAAACCTATATGCATGCTAATTTTATGTGAAAATGTCATCTACAAACATTTCAAAATTTTGTCGTAACAACTTTGATGATCCCCAAGATTCCATCAAAGAAGACATCCTTAGATGAAGCCATTTTGTGTGCGCATAGATTCCTCATAGGGAGCAAAAAGGTTAGATGGCAGGCATGCTTCAATAAGTTTTCCACTGAAAATACCTATAGATATTTTAAAGTTAGGGCAGAGCTATATGTTGGGGCAATGAAGTATTGGCTCTAGCCATATGTGGGGCAATGAAGTGTTGGCTCTAGCAACACATAGCGAAAGATGAAAGAGCACTAGAATTTTGGAGGAATGCATTAGAATCTAAAGATTTAGGTTAAGTACGATAAAAATAGAATGCATGAAATATAATTTTAATATAATTAGAAATAAAGATGAATGTAGAGTAAATAGCACTAGAATTTTGGAGGAATGCATTAGAATCTAAAGATTTTAGGTTAAAGTATGATAAAAATAGAATGCATGAAATATAATTTTAATATAATTAGAAATAAAGATAAATATAAAGTAAAAATTAAGGACCATAAGGTTCCCAAAAGTAATCTTTTTTTTATATTTAGGATCGATTATTCAAAAAAAAAAGAGAAAATATTAAGAATAATGTTGTTCATAGGATTAAAGCAGATCAGATAAAATAGAGAAATGCAACTGAAATATTATGTGATCATAATACCTACTAAGTTAAAGAAAAAATAATAATAAGATAGCCATAAGACTGGCTATGCTTTATGGCATGCAATGTTAAGCAATTAAAAATTATATATACACAAAATGAATATCACTGAAATGAAAATGTGAAAGTAGATGTACGGTAGAAAAAATAAAATAAGAAATGAAGTCATTCGTAAAAAGGAAGAGCTAGCACTAGTTAAGGATAAATTGAAGAAAAGATGACTTAAATAATTTGGACATATACAACATAAACCTAAAGATGCATATGTGCTAAGGAGTAATTTGATACATATGAAAGAAGAAAAAGGTAAACCAAAAATTATATGGAATGAAATGACAAAAATTTGAAATCTTTGAATCTTAAAGAAAATATGACTCAGAACCAAGCAGAATGGAGAAAAAGATTCATTTAGCTGAACCCAACTCGTTTGAGATTAAGGTTTTGTTGTTGTTGCTTGTTATTATAGATCTAGGATCCTCACTAAACACCAAAGCCACTTGATATATTTACGTGGTGGGAGAAGCAGCAACCATCAACAATTGTGCTCTCTCTCAAAACCATAGTATTCAAAACCATAGTAGATCAATCCCTAAATCTAGGGTCTCAGGCAGCAAGTTTGAGTTCCTCAATGAAATGAGTCATTCAAGGAGGTCAAAGCAATAGTGGCCATTTTGTTGCTCCCCCTACAGCTTGCAGCTTGTTACCTGTTGATATGACTACCCAACATGACCTAACTTAGGCCCTGTTTGGGACAACTATTGGAGGGGCTAACAACAACTGTTTTCCACCAACTATGTGATGTAGCTATTTCCCAACAATTAGCCTTAACAGCTGCCCCAAACAAGGCCTTAACCTAATTTTGAACCTAAGTATTCCAAAGTATGTTTAAACTCGGTTTGCTTGAGGTTATGTTAGGACCCAATGCATGCCAGGTTAAGCTTCACAACAAAAGTCAAAATTTCTACTTTGAACTCAATTCATTTAAGATGCATTATTAGTTAGTGAAGTTATTTTCCGACTATGAAATGCATCAATGTTGATATAATTATAGAAATCAAGAAATAAAGTTAGCCATTGTCATGCAAGGCTGGCAATAGTTGATATAATCATAGAAATCAAGAAATAAAGTTGGTCATTGTCATGCAAGGCACACAATAGCATAATGTGTCACATGGATTCAAAATCCGATGAGTATAGCCCATACCACCATACATCACCTGCATAGGATTGTGAACTACCACTAATTCTTATCTTCTTCTCTATAATGGTCATTAAAAGAATTTCTTTATTTTTATTAAAACACAAAATTTGGCTAAAATATCATAATGAGAGGGCTCTTATTAATCTCCCAGCTAATCAGTTTGCTGACTGCTTAATTCTAATACGTTTAGATAATAATCTTCTTTTTCTTGTTTTTTTAAGTATTTTCAACTTTTCATACAATCTGAATCCAGATGTTTGAATTTTTTCAATTAAAGTAATTTGATTTAACTTCTAAAATTGTTTGTTCTCCCAAAAACCTTCTAAAATTGTCTGAGTGCTACTCTGGCTTCATTTCTAATGCTTTGGTCAGCACAAAATATTCTCACCCAATTCAACATCGACACAAATTAGTAAAACAAGAATATGATCCCCATTTAGGAGGCTTGAATGGTGAAATTACCTCACTGCACAATTAGCACATGCATAGGTAAAACCAAAAACTAGGTTATAATAGCTACAGGAGTAACTTACCTTGATAAACACAAGCATTTACCAGACATACATCAGATAGAAAGTTCTCACTGAATAAGAATATAAAATAGAGCACTTGCAAAATTAAAGATAGACTTACAGTTCCAGCTGTTGACCTCGAAGACAAGAATGTGCGGTGCTTCATTTGAGATAGACCAAAATCACATACCTAAAGTGTTGGTAAAAGATGAAATAAATCTCATTCCTTAAAATAATGAAAAAACATAGTACATTGATATAAAAAGCAAAAGGATATTATGTTTATTAAATCCATGTCATACCTTCACAACCCAATTTTTGTCTACGAGAAGGTTTGGAGACTTCAAATCGCGATGTACTATCACAGGTGTACAATTATGCAAGTAATTCATTCCACGAACCTGTTGACAAAAAGTGATATGATGTATTTCATTATTGATAGACTCACAAAGTGCACAAAAACATAACCATATGCGAGTTTAGAATAATCATACAATATCAAGTGCCATCCTTAAACGCCTCCTTTCATCTAATTGGTTATTGGGTCGGTGAATCAACCGGAACAAACTACCTCTGCAATGTACATCCCATTTTTCAAAGTTCTAATTAACGTTAATACAACTGAAGCTCGCTGCAGAACAGCAGAAGCTGGAATCTCACTTCTACAGCAGAATGGCATATTACAGTATAAACAAATAAACACTTCAATGTATTCTTTCAAATGAACAATATTAATTGTCCTATTCATGCTGCATATAGTATAACTTCATTAATATGCCAAAGAACTAAACCATCATGAATGCAAGTATATTCCGTTCTTTATTTATCAATGTTGGGCCCATGGCCCACCTATTCAGCCCATTAGGGCAAAAGGGAGCGCTACTCCTTTTTCTACTAGGGTTTGTTTTTCTTTCTTTTATAAAAGGAGTAGCCGCCTTCCTTTTTTGGTTTTCTCTATTTTAAGGAGCAGCCGTATGAAAAAAGAGGAGAAGCATGTAGCAGGTATTTCTTTTTTTCTAGGAGATTGCTAGGGGAAGAGAAGGAAGGGCTGCTGCTTGGTGCTTCACTACGTGGGAGGACTTCCACTCCAGGATCACGTGAAGGTGCTGCAGAAGAAAAACAAGAGAAGAAGAAGAAGAAGAAGAGAAGGGAAGAAAATAAGAGGTAACGCAGGAGACCGTATTTTTCGGTGACGTAATCCTTATATCCCTATTATTCTCTTGTAATTGTTTCTCAAGTTCTGGCAAGGGACTTTGAGACTTGGATATTTATTATTTTATAGTGGATCTTCTTCTCTGGCTTGCCCGTGGTTTTTTTCCCTTTATCTTGAAGGGATTTTCCACGTAAATCTTGGTGTTTCTGTGATTGTGTGGTTTGCGCATTTTTATTTATTATTCCGCTGCGTATTACGGTCTGCTAGTATTTGCTCGTACACGGATTCTTTCCCATCAACTGGTATCAGAGCCTGTGAATTTTTTTTTGTGTGTGCGAGCATGAAGGCCGGTAATGTTTCCCGCATGATCAGTCTGAACGGAAACAATTGGATGATATGGAAACCAAGGATGGAGGACCTCTTATATTGCAAGGATCTATATGGACTTTTAGAAGGGGTCAAAGGAAAGCCCGCTACAGTGACAGATGATGCTTGGATCATGTTAGATCGGAAGGCAGTCGGTTTTATTCGGCAATGGTTGGATGATAGTGTCTTTCACCATGTTTCCACTGAGACTTCTACAAACTCTCTTTGGAAAAAGTTAGAAAGTCTATATGAGAGAAAAACAGCTGGCAACAAGGCTTTCTTGATCAAAAAACTAGTGAATCTGAAATATAAAGAGGGTGCTTCTATTGCTGAGCATTTGAATAAATGCAGAGTATTAATAACCAGTTATCCTCTATGAAAATGTCTCTTGATGATGAGTTGCAGGCATTGTTACTTCTCAGTTCATTGCCAGAAAGTTGGGAGACACTGGTAGTTTCCCTCAGTAATTCTGCACCAGACGGTGTTATCACCATGAGTCAAGTAACAGGCAGTTTGTTGAATGAGGAGTTAAGAAGGAAAAATTCAGCAACTTCTCAGATTGATTCACAGGCACTTGTCTCAGAGAATAGAGGACGGTCAAAGTCTAGAAATAGAGACAATTCATACAAGGGTAGAAGCAAATCAAGGTTAAGAAAAGATATTACTTGCTATAACTGTGGTGAGAAAGGGCACTACAAGAATCAGTGTAAGAAGCCTAAGAAGAGTAAGAAAAAGGAAAAAGAAGTAGAGGATACAGAGTCAAAGAAGAATATTACAGCTACTGTGCAGAGTGATGATTATTTGATTTTGTCTACTTCTGATGGTATCTTCTCATGTGAGTGTCAGAATCATGAGTGGGTGATTGACACAGGTGCTTCTTATCATGCTACACCACGGAGGGAGTTTTTTTCTACATATAAGACTGGAAATTTTGGTGTTGTCAAGATGGGAAATCAAGGCACAGCAGACATCATTAGCATGGGTGACATCTACATGAAGACCAATCTTGGCTGTAAGTTGGTGCTCAAGGATGTAAGGCATGTAGCTGACTTGAGGCTAAATTTAATCTCAGTTGGAAGACTTGATGATGAAGATTTTGATAGCAGATTTCATAAAGGGCAATGGAAGCTCAGTAAAGGTTCACTTGTTGTAGCCAGTGGAAAGAAATGTCACACTTTATACAGGTTGCAGGCTAAAGCTTATGTGAACAGTTGAATGTTACAGAGAACGACTTCAGCATGGAGTTGTGGCATAAACGACTGGGACACATGAGTGAGAAGGGGCTGCAAGTTCTTTCCAAGGGAGAAGTTCTACCAGACTTCAAAGGTGTACATCTGAACCCATGTGTTGATTGTTTGGTTGGCAAGCAACATAGAGTTTCTTTTGCTAGTCCTGCTTTATCTAGAAAAATGCATGTTTTGGATCGTATCTATACAGATGTTTGTGGTCCTCTGAGGACAAAAACTCCTAGTGGATCAGTTAATGTTCCAGGCATCAGTGGTGCACTTTATTTTGTCACTTTTATAGATGATTTTTCCAGAAAAGTTTGGGTCTATGGTTTGAAGACTAAAGATCAGGTTATTAATGTCTTCAAAGAGTTTCATGCCAGAGTTGAAAGAGAGACAGGAAAGAAACTGAAATGTATAAGGTCAGATAATGGTGGTGAGTACACAGGGTTATTTGATAATTATTGCAGATCACATGGCATTCAACATGAGATGACAGTTCCTGGTACTCCTCAGAATAATGCAATTGCAGAGAGAATGAACCGCACCATCATGGAAAAGATCAGATGTATGCTTTCACAGTCCAAGTTACCTAAAAGATTTTGGGATGAGGCATTGAAGACAGCGGTTGATGTAATAAACTTGTCACCATGTACAGCTCTAGATGGTGATGTTGCAGAGCGTGTATGGTCAGGAAAAGATGTCTCTTATAAGCACTTGAGAGTGTTTGGTTGTCGTGCATTTGCACATGTTCCAGACATTGAGAGGTCCAAGCTGGATGGTAAGACAAAAGAATGTGCTTTGCTTGGTTACTCACATGATGAGTTTGGTTATAGACTTTGGGATCCAGAAAAGCAGAAGGTATTCAGAAGCAGAGATGTGGTATTTTTTGAAGATCAAACCCTTCAAGACTTCAAGAAGGAGGTGTCAATCAAGTCTTCTGCAGGAGGATTAACAGACTGTGATCCAGTTACTCCTCTAGTAAATCAGGGTGATAGGGGAGATGTGCAAGAAAATAGTGCAGGAGCAGGTATTAACTCACCTGTAGGACATGTTGAGCAGGAAGGAGATCAGGAGCAACCTCCTACAGAGCCTCAGCTGAGAAGATCTATCAGACAACCTCAACCTTCCAAAAGGTATTCTACAGATGAATATATAATGCTTACTGATGCAGGTGAACCAGAATGTTACCAAGAGGCAGTTGAAAGTGAGCAAAAAAAGGAGTGGTTAGTAGGTATGCTGGAAGAAATGGATGCCTTACAGAAGAACCACACATATGATTTAGTGGAACTACCAAGAGGAAGGAAGGCTTTAAAGAACAAGTGGGTTTTCAGGTTAAAGACTCAACAGCATTGTTCTCAACCAAAGTACAAGGCCAGATTGGTTGTGAAAGGCTTTGGTCAAAAGAAAGGTATTGACTTTGAAGAGATTTTTTCTCCTGTTGTTAAAATGTCTTCAATTCGTGTTGCTCTAGGTATTGCTGCTAGTCTAGACTTGGAGGTTGAGCAGTTAGATGTGAAGACAGCTTTTCTTCATGGTGATTTGGAGGAGGAAATCTATATGGAGCAACCAGAAGGCTTCAAAGTCAAAGGTAAAGAAAATCTTGTCTGCAGATTGAAAAAAGCTTATATGGGCTGAAGCAAGCTCCAAGGCAGTGGTACAAGAAATTTGATTCATTTATGGCTGAAAATGGATACAAAAGAATGGCTTCAGATCATTGTGTGTATATCAAATGGTTTAGTGAGGATTTTGTCATACTCCTACTTTATGTTGATGACATGCTTATTCTTGGGAAAGATATGTCTATGATTGACAGGTTGAAAAAGGAGCTGAGCAATTCATTTGAAATGAAGGATATGGGACCAGCAAAGCAAATACTGGGTATGCAGATTTCCCGTGATAGAAGAATCAAGAAAATATGGTTGTCACAGGAAAAGTACATTGAGAAGGTATTGGATAGGTTCAGTATGATCAATGCAAAGCCAGTTGGTTCTCCTCTTACAGGTCACTTCAGGTTGTGCTCAGAGCAAAGTCCTTCAAGTGATGAGGAGAAGGAGAAAATGAAGAAGGTTCCTTATGCTTCAGCAGTCGGAAGTTTGATGTACGCGATGGTATGTACGAGGCCAGACATCGCATATGCAGTGGGTGTTGCTAGCAGATTTCTTGCAAATCCAGGGAAAGAGCATTGGGCAGCAGTGAAGTGGATCTTCAGATATCTCAGAGGAAGCTCCAAAGTTTGTTTAAGCTTTGGGGGTGGTCCAGCTATGCTGATTGGTTACACAGATGCAGATATGGCGAGAGATATTGATACAAGGAAGTCCACATCAGGTTTCATACTTACTTTTGCAGGGGGAGCTGTGTCATGGCAATCCAGATTGCAAAGGTGTGTAGCTCTCTCTACCACAGAGGCAGAATATATTGCTGCTACCGAGGTCTGTAAGGAGATGCTGTGGATGAAAGAATTCTTACATGAATTGGGATTGAAACAGAAAAATTATGTGGTACATTGTGACAGCCAGAGCGCCATCCACTTGTGCAAGAACCCAACTTTTCATTTCAAGTCAAAGCATATAGATGTGAGATACCACTGGATTCGAAATGTGTTTGAAGAGAAGCAGTTACAGCTTCAGAAAATTCACAGATGAAAATGGGGCAGACATGTTGACAAAGACCTTATCAAAAGAAAGGCAAGAGATATGCCGACAGCTGGTCGGCATGATTTCACACTAAGGAAGCATGAGACAGCCTCTCTTATGGGCTGAAGGGGGAGGTTGTTGGGCCCATGGCCCACCTATTCAGCCCATTAGGGCAAAAGGGAGCGCTACTCCTTTTTCTACTAGGGTTTGTTTTCTTTCTTTTATAAAAGGAGTAGTCGCCTTCCTTTTTTGGTTTTCTCTATTTTAAGGAGCAGCCGTATGAAAAAAGAGGAGAAGCATGTAGCAGGTATTTCTTTTTTTCTAGGAGATTGCTAGGGGAAGAGAAGAAAGGGCTGCTGCTTGGTGCTTCACTACGTGGGAGGACTTTCACTCCAGGATCACGTGAAGGTGCTGCAGAAGAAAAACAAGAGAAGAAGAAGAGAAGGGAAGAAAATAAGGAGGTAACGCAGGAGACCGTATTTTTCGGTGACGTAATCCTTATATCCCTATTATTCTCTTGTAATTGTTTCTCAAGTTCTGGCAAGGGACTTCGAGACTTGGATATTTATTATTTTATAGTGGATCTTCTTCTCTGGCTTGCCCGTGGTTTTTTTTCCCTTTATCTTGAAGGGATTTTCCACGTAAATCTTGGTGTTTCTGTGATTGTGTGGTTTGCGCATTTTTATTTATTATTCCGCTGCGTATTACGGTCTGCTAGTATTTGCTCGTACACGGATTCTTTCCCATCAATCAATTCATACCTGCAGCACATAACAGTTTACATTGCAATTCATGATAGGTCAAGGAAATCAAGTCAAATGTATGTAAAAAACTATGAATGATGGCTCTACAATTTAGCCCAATGTACCCGCACCCAACAACACAGACATAAGTATGACACTCTGGCAGGCTCCATAAAAAGAAATTCTAAGATATTGAAAGGATTGAGTACAATTACACTCGACACATGAGCCTGAGTCCAGATAACACAGATTGCACCAAGGTTTTAAGCTTCAGCCAAAATGAATCACTTCGAGCCGAGCCCAATCAAGAATCATTGGTTTCAGGTTTAGTTTTGGATGTTATGGCTGGTTTGGCTGGGACTGCAAAAACTTAGCCATAAATGCTTGGAAAACTTTTTTTTTTTTTTTTTCTATCACACTGGGGCTATTTCTTTTTTCCTTGAGTACAAGGAATACATATAGTTTCATTTTTTGATAGTTTTCTAATTTTTTTCTTAAACTAAAATAGGGATGGACAACAGAGCTAACAGCAGCTAAAAAATAGAGGTTACTAGAACAACCAGCCCAAACAATAGCTAAAAATAATGAATAACTTTATTTGGTCAAAAGGGATAAAAATATACTTAACCAAGTAACTTTCTTTTAGAGGATAGAGTGATAAAATTAACCACCTAGAGCTCTCTCTCTCTCTCCTCTTCTTTCTCTACTTTTTCATTTTTTTCCACCACTTTATCCCACTAATCACCGGAGCACCAACCAAATGGGGAATAACTTTATTTGTTGATTATCTAGATAGGGGATGGATACACGTGATTAAACCTATTCAACGGGTGGTCAAATATTCAGTATCTATACACAGCCCAAGAATGGTGAATTTTCAAACTACAATAGCTTAAGAAGCAAATGATTTATATGATCATGATACAGAATACCAATACACTAAGAATTTTACTTATATGTAATATTAACTTCAGCTCAAAATGGTTGTAACTACAAAAAAAAGAATCTAGATACTAGAAATACTCTTGATATTGTGTAAAAACTTTTCGATGACTGTTTTATTTTCTTCTTTTAACAATTTTTCAGTTTTTTATTTCAAAATAAAAACTCTGAATTAGAGCACAAACTACCAAAATCTTCAAAGATAAAACTCCACAAGCCCAATCAAAACTAAAGCCAAGTTTTCAAACCCTGCTTTTTTCAAAATCTACTAATTTATTTCAAAAATTCTGCTTTTCAAATATTTTAAAATCTGTTAATTTTATGAGTAATTTAAAATTCAATCATGCCTAATTAGGTGACTACCAATTATGCATCTCCAGTTGCCCACCTACTTGGCTGCACTGTAGGATATTGAAACATACTAAACAGGATTTTTAACTTTTGGTCCCGATGGGTATGCCAATATTCGTGACCCCATACCTAAATTAAAAAAATAAAAGAAAAAAAATAAAAGGACTCAGTATATTCTTTTAATCAAAAATGTTTTAGAAAATATTTCTGAATATAATTGGTGTCTCACTAAGTTGTATGAGGTGCCAAAACTAGCCCATCATGGCATGCCCTACAAATGCAGCCAGCACTTGAAACCTTGATAAGTAGAAAGCAATTATTCAAGAAACATGAGACACTATGGTGACTCAAACTCATGTAGTGTAGAGGTAGGCATGGGCCAAGCAGCCCATGGGCTGGCCGGAGCCTAGTCCAAAAAAATTCAAAGCCTAGGCTAATTTTTTTTGGCCCATAGGGCCTGTATTTTTAAGCCTGTTCAAATTTTGGGTCTCGCCTAGACTAAGAAAAATTAGGCCTGATCAAGCCATCTGCTCAAGATATATATACATAGAGAGAGAGAGAGAGAGAGAGAGTTGGACTTGGCTACACTCGTATGTAGTCAAGCTTAGATCCGATTGTCCTTTCCACCCTTGGATCCCTATGAATCATAGATCCCAAAAATGGAAAAGATGGGATGGCTTTAAGATCCATATGGATCCAAAGGTGAAAAGGACGATTAAATCAAGGACTTGGCTACATTTGAACATAACCAAGTCCAACTCTCTCCCAATATATGTGTGTGTGTATATATATACATATTTTATATTAATGAAAATATCTTTTTTAAAGGTAATAACCACCACACCATCTTTCCTTTTGCCTTTATATATATATATATATATATATATATATATATAGTTGGATTTAGCAACATTCACATGCAGCTAAGCCCAAATCTGGTCACCTCTTGTAACAGTAGATTTGCTTGGATTTTAAAACCAAAAAGCCATTCATTAACCATAATTTCCTGCTCTAAAAGAAAAAAAGAAAGGCATTCATGAGACAGGATAATATAACCCACACCTCTACTATGGCAACATTCCATGTGGTAGTATAAGGATATGATTTAGTAGCAAACGGATGTGACATAGTAGCACAAGGATAAGACTCTACAATTTATACCAAAGGCTCAAGTTTGTATCTCTTTGTCTCTATTGTAAGTCACTATACAGGTGCTTCACCTCAATGGGACGTGGCATGTTTCCATGGTAAAGGCGTGGGTTGTATTATCACTCTCATAAATGCCTCTCTTTTTTTTAAGGAAAAAACAACGGTTAATGGGTGGCTTTTCGGCTTCAAAATCCATGTAAATCTAATAGTAGGGGAGGCCGCTAGATTTAGGCTTAGCTACATACGAATGTAGTCAAGTCTAGCTCTATATATATATATATAGAGAGAGAGAGAGAGAGAGTGCGGGATGGGCTCAGGCCCTAACAAATTTTCATTGGGTCAGGCTTGGATCAGCCACACTTGGCCCATCTTTGGGTCCAGCCTGATACGACCCCGGCCCAACCCGACCCATGCCCACCTCTAGCGCAATGATAAAACCTAAATAGAAAGGGGACCTTCATATGAAATATTTTTCAATGGCATGCACTAACAAAGGACTAAATTATTCATGGGAAATAATTGTTTAGATAATGGACAATATGCAATGAAGAGTAAGCATACCTAGGAAGAAATTCCGTAACAATGGAAAGATTAGGGACGCGTGTTACAGCTCCCATAAAGAGAACAACATTTGGATGGCGTAATCGTTTCATTATCCGGACCTTGAGACCAAAAAGGGGAAAAAGGTACAAGTTAAATGATTCAAAGTCAACACAAAATGTCAAATCAATAATCAGGAAAATTACAAAAGGCATTCTCTAATTAAATGAAAGGAGTTCTTCCAAGTTATTAAAATAAAAATTTACCACATTAAGAAAGTTCACATTACAAATACAATAGCAAAATCATTTTGAAAACGGTTGCATATATATTTCTAGGATATAATACAGATCAGAAAATCATCATCATAGACACAGTTGCCATCATAATCCTCAAAGCCTCCCCATCAACCACAGAGCAACTTCAGGTCTAGAAGACTCCATGGAAGGATTGAGCCAACTGTACGACCAGCTATCAACCTGGTTTCAACCCTCTTAGAAATTGACTTCATAGACAAGGCAAATTTTAGGCAAGAGAGACTTGTGATGGAAGATTAAAATTGTGTTTGGCTGCAATCTCTTTAATAACCCATCACATAAGCAGATAAATTGACAAGCATTGTGAATTAGCCAATTTAATATCATAGGATTATAGTAACTTATCCCCTGCACAAGAACCTACAGAGTGGCACATGCAACGAAATTGACTTGATGAATGAAGCAAAGCTGGATCAGAAATAACCAATTCACAAGACATTGCATTAGCAAACTTCTGCATTTTCTGAGCAAATTGTATCAGCTTTTATAAAGATAGAGTCACCAAAGCATGTCTACAATTTGTAGATATATATCCTTAATGGAACATAACAGTCAGCGACAATGAAGCAGCAATAAGGAATACCCAACTGAATTAAGTTTAGACACCTATGGTGATTTATAGCAGAAGATATGGCTGATACAATATGCGAAGATCCAAAAGTTATCTTCAGGAACAGGAAAACTGGAGCTGCACAAAATGAATTAAATTTATATCTTTCTTGTTAACAGCTTTCTTTAACTAATATTCAAACATGCTATCAAGTAATAATAGATCAGTTTTGCCTAAAAAGATTTGATTGTGGAAACTATGTCTAGTTCTCTTTTTGATAAGGTGCCTGTGTCTCACAGCTGGTATTTAGTTGCAATCCACAACCAAAATATCATTTTCCTATATATCAAAATGTAAATGATAATACTAGCTTGTTCATCAGGTATAGTGCAAAACTAGGAATAGTAGCAAAGCCAAAAGCAGGTATTTTGATGCCTCATCCAAAGATAGATAGAACAGAATCAAGTAGCATGAAGTGATAATATAACTTGTGCACAATTTTTTCTACCTGAAAGGAACAGAATAGAAGATATGAGCAACAAACCTCACTTCTGAATTCTTCAAGAGCATCACTAGAAATATCTTGGTGAGAGGAACAGAATAGAAGATATGAGTAACAAACCTCACTTCTGAATTCTTCAAGAGCATCACTAGAAATATCTTGGTGCAAGAACTTTTTAACAGCAATTTCCTGGTTAGAGAGGAAAAAAAAAATTGTCCTTAAAACAAAAAACTAAAACCTTCATAAAGGAAACAGGAGAAATTCTTGATGCAGATTCAGAGAACGGATTTTGGTTAACTTCGAATAGTGCATATTCTGACTGCAAACTTATAATCAAGTGGGATACCATGTAACAACCAAATGCTTCAAAAAATAAAAATTCCAACATTAGGATTCAAGTAAAGTACGCATCTCAATACTAGCATAACTCCTTATTCTTGTTTGATACTACCCCAGGAAACAATTTACTGAATTATCATTCAAAAATCAGATTTCTTTAATTTTGACAGAAGCGAGTCAATCTTCTATAGCATCATGTTTGAGTATAAGTGCGTATGAACCAGGTCCCTTTTCCCTTTTGGCACCATGGGTGTAATTCTGTGAAGCAGCATATACCTGAATAGCAGAAAGATCCAGGAAAACCAGGGTGACCCAGTTGCATGGGCTGGCTCAACCCAGTTAGAGTTGGTTCAGTCATGTATTGATCATGAAAGGCAGTTAGGAGATATCGGGAAGGTAGTTGTTTCTATATCTTAATACTACCATAATATAAATGAAAGGGATAAAAGAAGGAAAAAACAAAAGAAAAATGAAAATAGATGAGAAAAGAATAGTCAATACAAAATTCAAAACAAATAGCTGCATCAAGGTACTGGGTAATGTAGATGTATGCATGTTGTCGCATAATCTATATTAATATCATATATAAGAAATTGATCTTAATTCTTAGACAACTGGACTATCAATAATCTTATAGCTTCTTGTGCCTAGCAACCTATTTCTCAATATAAGGAATAGCATTATATTACATATGACAACAACTTTTGAACTTTTAAAATCATTGTCTGCTTTTTCTTTTGTTTATGCAGTATCATCTTCCCCCCCCCCCCCCCCCCCCCCCCCGCAAAACCAAAAAAAAAAAAAAAAAACTTTCCAGAAGAACATAGTATTTGACGCCTTTGTTGCCATCACAAATTGAAGAATGGAGGTTATTCTAATGATTCTGATGTGTCATTAGAGGCTGAAATGGTAGTCTGTACTTAAATTCTCAATCATATATCTTCTTTCTAAAACCTACATGACCAATGTTGGCATCTGTCTGTTGTCTACACATGAGCAAGTTACATGGGGACAACTTCACCAACATCAAATCATACAACAAAAATGAAGGATTTTGCCATGTAAACCCCAAGTGAACTAGGGCTAAAAAATTGCCACCTAATGTTCTAATTTATTATCTTGATTTGAAAATATATGATTTAGAATATCCTTAATAGACATAAGCCTCCTTTTAAGATTGAAATATAATTGATATAATTGATAGTAAATACAGCAGCATGACCTTCTTGACTTTGAGATTATGCATGAACCTTTCAAATGCAATATATGATAAAGAAGGTTTTTCATAAAATCTCCGAATAAGTCTAAAAATAAAAACTAATATCTATTTTCTAATATTTATTTGATTGGAAAGGATGTTATCCATATGCATCCCCAAACCCCATTCCTCCTAATGGTCACAAAATATATCATTTATTTCAAGTAACTTCTTTTACTGCAGGGGCTCTTTCTGGCCCTAATGGGGTTTCTACCAAAATCTCATTTTGGAGTACTAAGGTGAGTAGCTTAGCCATTCTACTTTATTTTCATTGAAATTTTCTTGTTATTTCTTTGTGGTATTTTAGTATTAATTTTGATGCCCTGTTTTGAATAGAGTTACTTCTTGAAGCCCTTCTCTAGGTTGGATTAGAACTTCCTTAAAATTATTAGCATTACATTTGGAAGCAGATTTTATCATACACAGAGTTATCATGTGCCTATGGAGCGCTAACCTAGCACTAGCACAGATACAACCTCATTGCATGCCATGCTAGCGCCTGCTACAAGAATGCATTGCATGCAGCTGACACCAGGTCGATGCCCAGGTCAATGCTGTGCAATGGTAGGGCACTAGCTCAATGTATACCGAGTCATATCATACATTCTGACCAGCACTTCAAAACATCTATTAGCTGCCTTTTTAATTGGAATTCCATGCAAAACCAAATTTTGCAAGTTCTAAAAGGTTTTGGTTGCCTTTAATATATAAAGGTCTTAACTTTAGTAGGAGGTTAGCATCACTCAAATCACATGGTCAGATTTTGTGCAGAACTATGATGAAATTGCTGGTTTTCTTCTCCCTTGTGCAAGAGTACAAATCAAGCAAGAAGCTTGCAACCTTAGGCCCTAGCCGTGAGGCCTTGATTTATAATGATCACCACAAAGTAGTATTCTTT
Source organism: Calamus simplicifolius (assembly GCA_900491605.1). Taxonomy (NCBI): domain Eukaryota; kingdom Viridiplantae; phylum Streptophyta; class Magnoliopsida; order Arecales; family Arecaceae; genus Calamus; species Calamus simplicifolius. The sequence goes on along the minus strand of UESW01001568.1, from coordinate 357,010 downwards.
CTTTCTCCCATCTGTTTTCTTTTAATATTCTGCATGGCATTATTTCCTTTAATAGTTTTCTGCTTTAAACCTTTTTTTCCCAACCAATCACCAGGCTTTTTTCCTTTGGTCTAGGATATAGGTTTCTTTTCTCAACCATAGCCCATAAGCCTTAGCACCTTACACCTCTCATACATTATCATATATTTCTCTCCTCATATAGACAGACAACCTTCATCATAGTTCACAATCCTTTTATTTTTTGATAGAAAGTTCACAATCATTTGAATATTGAATTTTTTCCAGAATTTTCACAAGCATTAAATTTTGATTATTCACTGGCATGAAACCTTCAATAACTAATTTGAACCTCAATCATATATTGTATATTATATTTTAGACATTGTATATTTTATTTAGGAACATCATTTTGCTAGTTCACTTTTATGGACAAATCAGGTCCATACTGAAATTTCCAGGAAAAATAGACCAGATATTCTAAAGCCTCACATATCCTGATAAACCCCTATATTGTCCTATGTCACTTTATATAGCACATGGTTACAGGTGTCCATTTATTCATCCCACTCTCTGCTCTTCATGCACATCCATTTTTCGTCTTTGATATTTAGTCCCATTTAGTGGTTGCTTGAGGAGTGATTCAAAATTAGTGTTCCAAACAGTGGTAAAATTAATAGTTATGCATGCAAAATACATATGCAAATCCCCAGGCATTTATGTGGTCACACACATCAAGACATTTTTGCAAGTGCTTCTTTGTGCAATTTTCCATTGGCTATTATGAGGGCTGTCAGAGTATGCATGCAAAATACATATGCACATCCCCAGGCGTTTATGTGGTCACACACATCAAGACATTTTTGCAAGTGCTTCTTTGTGCAATTTTCCATTGGCTATTGTGAGGGCTGTCAGACAAAGTGAGAAGCTCAAGCTAGAATAAATCTCAGCTTGACAAATGGCCAAATCAAATTGTTCAAAGCTAAATAAATCAAGCCAGAACCAGAAAAGCGGGCTTGAAATTAATAAAAATGAACCAGCTCAATTAGGCTCAACTCGATAACACAAACATATTTCTATCGCATATAATATAATATATTTATAGAAAATGGAATGTTGCTTTAAGAATTTAATTAGTTCACTTTTTTACTCTTTGAATTAAGTAAATGTTATTTCAGACCTGAAACAAGCATGAAGTCGAGCCCTAAGGTGCTACCTCGTGCTTGCCAGCCAATCCTCAGCCATTGAAATGCCACGTCATGTGTGAGACCTACCCTTTTTGGCTAGTTTACTTTAGATTAAAATGCAATTTTTTGGATTGAATAAAAAATTATAAACATTAATATAGTTAGAATTTTTTATTGAATCTATATTCATGATGTTCTCTATTGAGATAGTAATCACGCAAATTGGAGGTCTATTGAGGAAGTTAAAAGCAATTTAATGAGCATATATCATTGCTGACGAATTTCAGAAAAATTACAAAATTGCCATTGCTCGAGAAAAGGACAATTTTTGGTGTTGTTATCCAAATTGTTATATTTCAAAATTATATTGGATGACTTAAAATTTAGTTTTGAATTAAGAATATATTTTAAAATATTTAATGGATATTTATCTCTTTAGTTTTCTTAAAAAATTAGAATCTAAATAAAACCGAGAAGTTCATTTGTATCTTATAAAGAGTAGAAAATCTATTTGCCTTAAGAGTTAAGAATCTATAATATTTATCTCTTTAATTTTTTTTAAAAAAATCAATATCCTACTAAAAATGAAAAATTTATTTAAGAATAATATCTTATAAAGAGTTTGAAATCTATTTTCTTTAAGAGTTAAGAATCTATCATATTTATCTCTTTAGTTTTCTTAAAAAAATCAATATCCTACTAAAACTGAAAAGTTTATTTGAGATTAGTATCTTATAAAAAGTGGGAAATCTTGCTTTAGGAGTTAAGAATCTATTTTAAACATTTAATGGATATCTATCTCTTTGGTTTTCTTAAAGGAATTAATATCTTAGTAAAATTAGAAAGTTTAATTGTTTTAGAAGATTGGTATCTTATGAAGAGTAGGAAACCTATTTGCTTTACGAAATTTCTCTATAAATAGGACTCAGTTAAGGTCTTTTGATAATAAGTCAACAGTTTAAAAGTGTAAAGAACGCGAAGGTTAAAGGATCAAGAAAGTTAATGGAGCCCTTAAGTATCAAAAATTGAGAATTGATTTCTAGAAATTCTATCTAAAGAGGTAAGTAACCTAATGATAAATTAGAATATTTTATAAATTATTCATATTTGTTAAAGGGGATTTCAAACTTGTGTAACTAACCTAATTATAAGTGAGATATTTTGTAAATTGTTCATGATTGTTAGAAGGATTTAAATTTTGGTAAGTAATCTAATCATAAGTTAGAAGATTTTATAAATTGTTCATATTTGTTAAAGGGGATATCAAACTTCTATAAGTAAACCTAGTCATAACTTAAATATTTTGTAAATTGTTCATGATTGTTAAAAGGATTTTAAATTTTGGTAAGTAATCTAATCATAAGTTAGATGAATTTATAAATCGATCTGAGGCATTACATCATGCCACCTCATGCTTCCTAGCTTATATTTATTAATTGAGCTTCCACCTCGAGCTCTCACCTTACTCTTATCTATTGAATTTCTACCTCATGATTCACTAATCAACAACCAAACCTCCAAAACATTGACACCTAGGCCCTAGCTACTACATTTTATTGATTAAATATATCGGCAAAATTAACTAGTTATGTTAGGGAGGTTTCAGCCTTCTACCAATTTTAGCTAACACAAAAAAGCACAACCCAAGTATGGCTGAATCGTACCAAATCGAGCAGTTCAGGGCAAACCATAGTGAACCATCCCAGAACCAATATGATTTGATGGTTTGATTTGGTACGGGGCCCAAACTACCTTGTACTGATCCTGTACCATATCAAACTAACCTGTACCATGCCAAACTACTCGGTTCAGCTCGATATAAGGTGGTTTATAGGTTAAAGCCTCTCAATACACCTAATTGGTATGTCACCACTTCAGTACAATATACCCCATACTAAAACACATTGGTCCAATATCAAAATGGTACTGATTTTCAGCATGACGAACCTTGCTACAACCTTGAGTAGGGAACTATTGAAGAGAAAAAAGAGGAAATGAAAATGAAAGAAGTGAAGCACAAGTTGCGATTAGAAGTGGCAAAGGAGTGATTTGATATATATATATATATATATATATATATATATGTCTACTTCAATCAATCCTCAATTAGTGTTACCTCCACCATTTTGTGAATGACTTAGTTTTTTACTCCATCTTTTTTATATTACCACATATCCATCTCAATATTCTTATTTTGACCATACTCATATTATGTATATATTATTTTCCAACTATCCGGCATATTATATTATAAAGCATAGCTAGTCATATGGCTATCATATAAAATTTTTTTTCAACTTAACAGGTATCTTACAATTATCTAATATTCTTATTGCACTTCTTTATTTCATCTAACCTCTTCTAATTTTCCTAAAACCGCATTTCATTTTGATCTTACTTGAGATCCATGAATCCTAACACACCTTCATAGTTTAAACTTACAATGAACCCTAACTTTAGTTTCATCCGCTAAGATTATATGATCCACAAACATCATGCATCAAAGAATATAATTTTAAATATACCTAGTAAACCCATCTATCACTTGCACAAAAAGTTAAGGACTTGGAGCATATACTTGTTAACTATCTTTTCCCACATGATATTGATTTCCTCACCTGGAGCTGCATTCCTTCCTTCTACATTCTATCATTAAAAGCCATTCATATCTCCTATACAAATTTCACCACCTACTCCTCAAATTTCTATTTTCTTTAATCTTTTTCTTGCATTTCCTCACATTTCCTAATATGTATATCCACAATTATCAGTCTATGTTGGATCGTTAAACTCTCATCATGTATAACTTTATTATTTTTACACAAAACTAGATCAATCTTTATAGTAAAGAAGATATCTATTTGACTAATATTATGCCCCACTTTTTCATTTTGATTCTAGAAAGTACTTTCAAGTATATTCCATAATTGCCAAAATAAAAATACTATAAAATGTTACCTAATTTGTAGTTTTCAAAACTGCTCTTTGAAAAATTTCTAAGAGTCATTAAGCATCAACACTTATCATTTCTATCATTTTAATATGATTAACTAATGGGCTCTATCTTGCTCATTATGTTTGGTTACATACCAAGTTGTGGAGCTCCCTCAAAGTAGAAACCTATTCAATCTGAATTAAATATTTGAGCCAATACTTCAAAAGAACCTAAGCCATGGTTTCAAATACTCGAAGGATGTTTCATGAGCGTCCCATGCATCAGGATGGGACTATCCCACCATCATCTCAACATCCCAATAGGCGCGTTGCAAGACATCCCGCATCCTAAGTGTTAAGCGTCAAAATGAGGCAAGACAACAGCATATCCCATTCCATGAAAAAAAGACAAGGATGGCCCCCACACCATGGGATTTAAAACCATGCTTGATGCTTTATGTAAGTGAACTTTGTTTGATTTGATGGTTGTGAATTAGAAAAGTTCAGGCAGTGTTTGGCATGGTTGTGAAACCAATTTTCAAATTTCAGTTCTTTAAAAACTAAAACCGATTTCTCTTTTTCTGAAAACTAAAAACATAGACCCCATTTGGCAGTAAAGATGGTGACTGAGGTGGTCAATGGTTAGCAATAGTTGGGGATGGTGGCCGATGGCAATGGCTACCAGCAGCAAGTTGTCGCTAATGATGGCCAATGGTCGTGGTGGTGGCGACGGCTAGTGGAGGGTGATGAGGGTGGTGGTAGGCAATTGCTGATTTTTAAAAACAAATAAAACCACATTCTAGTTTCTACAATTTTCAAATTCATGTTACTAGTTTGAAAAAATTAAAAGTAGAAACAAGGTTACCAAAAACATATCAGTTATCAATTTTTATGTTTTGAAAAAAAAAAAAAAGTAGCAACCATGCCAAATTGGGCCTTACTTTGCATGATACTTTATTTTTCTCTGTATGATTAAATGCCGCTTATCTTGTGAATAAGTGATTTTGAGGAAAATTTTCATGAATTATTACCTTCCACAACCAATGCTTGATTTAAATTTAGGCCCTTAATTGACCATATTGTGATCATATTTGGAATTGGAAAGAGCCAAAGTTTTGAGTTGTGACCGTACAAAATCATTTTATTGTATCTTTTTGAAAGAACAAGCAGAATTCCAAATAAAGCATATAAAGAAAAGAAAGAACCTAAAAAGAGAATGCATAAAATACACATTTAATCATTATAGACTAAATAAACGGAAGCAAGGCCCCTGATTTAAATTTAGGCCCTTGACTGACCATATTGTGGTCATGTTTGGAATTGGAAAGAGCCAAAGTTTCGGGTTGTGATAGTACAAAATCATTCTGTTGTATCTTTTTGAAAGAACAAGCAGAATTCCAAATAAAGCATATAAAGAAAAGAATGAAACTAAAAAGAGAATGCATAAAATACACATTTAACCATCATAGACTAAATGAACAGAAGCAAGGTCTGTTGTAGCAACCCATACCGATCATATCTTATCCTATTGACAATGGTACTAAGTTTCGATTCTGTATGAACCAAAATCGGCACATACTGCTCGTTACCAACTGATACTACCCAATACTAAGTGGTTACAGATAAAAGAAATGGCACCCTGTCTTAATACAGGAGTATGTACCATACTATGCTAATCCATACTATATCGCATCAAATCAGTAATGTACCAATACGAGTCTTAATACTGATTTTGCAAACTTGAACAGAAGTTTACATGAATTCAACAAACATGACCACTAGCAAGGGTTAAATGATCAAAATACCCTTAATTATTAGGCAGTTACAACTTCAACATAAATCAACATGTCCTTCTATCCCTCTATAATAACAAATACTAACCTAATAGGACTATACGCCTGAATAAAAACATCAAACAGTAACATCCAACCATTAAAATGTTACAGACAAGAGTTAAAGCTTACTAGTTCACTACACTGCATGGTTCCAAATCAAATATAAAGAAAGTACTTTAGTTAAAAAGAATCTTGTATATGCGAGATATTAGTTGAATAATATTATATATTGATGTAGACTGGTTTCCACAGTGCACTGCTGGTAGAATGATTGGATGACCCAAAATAGAAATAATAAAAAAGAAATGGCAATCAACTTGTAATTATATCCGTTGTAACTCTTCCTTTTTCTCAGAAATTCAATAAATGCAACATAATGATGATTAAAACCCATAAAATTCCCCCTCCCCTAAATCGTGAAACATAGTCAGTTAAAAATTTCATCACCAATCAAAATTTTCACATTGATATATCATAAAATCTTAAATGTAATACAATGAGTAAAAGATAATAATTTGAAATAAAAACTCACTGTTCCATGCCATTCTCCCCGATACACCTCCCCAAAAGACCCTGGACAGGGAAAAAAATTCAGGAAAAAGAATCTTAGGTGCTGCTTTGCATGAATGTGATGTCATGCAATAAATTTTTCATGACAAAAATAGTAGGCATCATATAAGGTTATCAGTGGATAAAAGTAATATAAGTTTTGTACCAAGCCCTATCCGCTTGCCCAGGATAATGTCCTCCCATGGTATTTCAAATCTGCAACATCATCAATAGCAACACCAGATTTTGCAGTCTCAGTGACAGCTGATTTGTCAGAACTTTCCATTTCTTGATGAGTTTCACTGGCACCATTTTTCTTCCCAAGACCACAATCATCTCCATGACCACCTCCTACCTGCCCGCTACCCAAATCTTCATTTTTCTCAGTTGAACCAATATCATGACAACCACCGGATACAACAATGTCTGAAGCACATAACTCCAAATGCTCGTGCTGCCTTTTGACAGCAGCAGTTGTGGCTACCACTGCAGCAGCAGTGGCAGTGGCTGCTGCAGCAACAGGAACTTCCAAATTTATGTCAGTGTTTGATTTAGCTGCAGCAACAAATATTGTCGATGCAACTACAGCAGCCGTTGCAGCTGCAGCAGCAACAGGCATGTGTTTTATAAACTGCAGCGAAGTCTCCTGTGACTGTGTGGAAGCAGCTTCAGATTGAGATGAACAAGGATTACAGGTGGCTGCTTCATGAAAATCATGAGTATGAAGACCCAAACCCTCCACATGCTTCAATGCATTTAGTGGTGATCTCGAAGGGACCACTTTTTGCTGAATATCGTGGCCAGGCATACAAGGTAAAAATGGACCATGACCCTTATCAGCTTGAGTCTTATGTCTAAACCCAACCTTCCTTCTTCTCATTTCATCCTTACCTTCATTCAGATTCATGCCCTCAGCTATCACAGCTTCTGGTTGTCCGCTACATGCTTCAGAAAACAAGTTTGGCGGTGCCACAACACCACTTTCTAACAATACATCATGAAGTTTCTGAGCTAACTGTGGATTTTCTTTAGCAGCATTAATCATGTATTCTGAGACATCTTTTACTTTCATCCTATGGACAGCGGAGAACTGATGCCCTCAGTCCAAGAAGGTGGTTTTGCAATCAAAAAAGGGTGGTCTATCCTACCAGATGCTTCTTGAGTCTTTGCCATGACATCAGTACCAATATTTCCAGAGTCATCTTGCATATTCATATTTTCATTTATATACCAGTTGCTTGAAGGCTTTCCAGGTGAAGAACTTAGTTTCTGGCTTTCTTGATTATTCAAATCAGATCTTGCCATTCCACCACCATCTGAAGTTTCACAATTAGCACAGATGGATCTCTTGTCAAGTGGCTCATTCTGGGAATAAGAACTGGTAGAATTTGATAACTCGCTATTAGAAGAGGCTACATGAATACTGTCAATATCTTTGACAGGTCCAACAACAAAGAAGTTTTCTTCAAATTCATGAGGCAGTCCTGCACCATCTGATGAAATAAGAATACCAGGTTCCCCCATTAAATCAACAATGTATTCCCTGCAACAGAAACTAACAAATCAAGTTTCCTACAGATATTAATATTAAATATCTAGAAGAAACAAATCTCACTCTACTCAGGAGCATTTTAGCTAACAAGGAGGAATGAGGAATGACTATAAGCAAGCTCCAAACAAAAATAGAATATGATGCAAAGAAGAAATCCAAACATTCTGTTGTGTGGATATCCATTAAGCCTTCAGCTTGCCAAATTGTCAACCATATCCATAGTCTAGTTCAAATCATTACGCACATGATGAGCATGACATTTACCAAACTCATGTGATGCACATTATAAAATCAACTGCAATCCCAAGTTCAGGTGAGAAAAAATTATGAAACCGAATCGATTGCTTTGATAAGGATAATGCTAAATATGAAAGAATATTACCTTCCATCATTAAATTTTACGATATCCAGAGCTCCATCATCTGATCCAGTATACTGCTTCCCTTTTACTAACTGGCAAGGAATGCCCAAACTATCAGCCAAAACCTACATGAAATATAAAATGTAAATTGATTGATAAACCATGTTTACTATTGAATTTAACCAAAATATGTTTATATAAAATGGCATTACAAATATATGTCAATCTCATGATCAAAATAGTCACAAGCTGCGTTCTCCGACAAGTTTTCATCAAGTTATCATACATATTTTCTATCATATTGCATTGTTCCACTTGATTCATAGAACTCAAATAATTAGATCCAAATATAATTCTGTACCTTCAGTAATATTTCTTTATTTTTGATCTTTCATCCATTTCATTTATCGAATAAATTTATGCAGATGTCATACCTTTTAAACTATGAGACCAATTTCACAAAAAGCTCAATGTTGGTTGAATGTTCTTTTCATTCCCTATTTCATGAGGGCAAATGGAGATGGATTTGTACATTTCGTAGGGGTTATGGAGGCAAATCATGGATGACAAGGGTGCAAAAGACCATTTAGAAAAACAAGACAAATGAATGTAATTTTAGCCGAAAACAACTGCAAAATAAACCTGTCATCTAAGTTGAAAGATATGTCCGAATTTTTATTTTCATTACCTTAAATATATTTTGAGTGAAGAAAGTAAGCAACTGATGAAGGCATTGCAGCCATTACTCGATGAGGAAGATGAGCATACTTCTAGAATTTATACAGTCATTGACTTGAGAGTTATGTCATAAGACAGCAGTAAGGCCTACACTGGTGTATGGGTCCCAATTTAGGCTTTCAAGCGATCATGTTTGAATTTAACCAATATGGAAAGCATGAAAAAAAGAAGGATAAGTTGTAAAGCTAGTAAGCGGAAAATAAGAAAACTATGAAGCTTGCATGTTGCAAAGAAAGGAAATAATGAACAAAAATTGTTTGAGACAGTATCATGTACCAGGGATAACTTCTTCTGAATCACAGCAACAAGGATCCAGAACCTAAGAAAGCATGAACCAAATGCTTAAGTACTGATTCTGAAAATGTAGCACTAAGAAATGGGCAACTGGATCATGCAAACTAATTAGTCTGAAAAGTTTGACTGTCAATGACATTAATGTTTTCACTAAATCAAGCAAAATAAATGACTGAACTTCCAGAGATGGTCCAGAGAAGCCCAAGATGATCTCAAGGGACTGTTTTTGTTTGGCACTAGATCAGTTGAAAACCATGGATTTAAAAATCACAATGCAGACCCATACTAGACAATGAACTGTACGGTCCATAATGTGGTACATGAGCGGTTAAGGTTTGGCATGGCCATCACGGAACCAGTCCAAATGAGCAGGAAGTATGGACCAGTACAATATCAGTTGGCTGTCTCAAGGGGTCATCTGTAATCTGTCCATGTTCCCAGCCAATACAGGCAGTATCTTAATCCTCATTCAGAACTTTAAAGAGAGAAACATACATACATGCATTACATACGTACATACATACATATATATATATATATATAGGTAAACTTAGCTATATTTGAATGTAATCAAGCCTAAATCCGGTTTTCTCCCTAACAATGGGATCAACACAGTTCACGAATCTCAAAGATAGAAAAAGTGAAAAAGATGGGGTAGCTTCGATTCATATGGATCTAATGGTAGGGTAGATGATTGGATCCTTGACTTGGCTATATTCGAATGTAGCCAAGTCCCCCCCCCCCCCCCTCTCTCTCTCTCTCTCTCTCTCTATATATGTATGTATATCATCTGAGCTCAAGCAAAGAATAGCAGCTTTATAAATCCTACCTTTGGTTCATGTTAAATAGATAAGATGCTGTGTATGAAATAGAAAATGAGATCTTTAGATTTATGATTTTCCATCTTAATCCCTCTCCAGAATTGCCTTGAAAAAGGTTCCCAAAACATATGTTGACATTGTCATTGTGGCTGCTTAACTCATCTTGTGGACACATCAGACCAGGTTCCTTAGACTAAATATAATTTGATTTGAGTCTATATTTACAAGAAATGGTAATGGAGGACAGTCGAGCAGAAACACAGCAGATAAAGTTGATAGGCTATTAGAATGCCAGGGCTGGTAAGGAGGGCCCATTAGAATTCCCGGTTTTGATCTGATTATTCAAAAAAAAAAGTGAACTAAAAATTTAATGATGTAGAGGATAAAGCAATGGATGACTATTGCTTCACCTAGTGTTTAGGGCTCTAGGACCAACATTGGGTTTTAAGAATTTACGGAATTCAACAGCCAAATCAAAATTTTACTGGAATTTTCTAGGGAAAATATGATGCTTGCATGAAATGAAAGACATAAAAGAAATAGAACTATCATTTTAATCAAGAATAATTAGAAGAAAGGCAGGTTAGATTTGGAAAAAAAATGTAAAAAGCAAAAGGTAAAGGGAAAAGATCAAACCAGATTCGCTGTGAAAAGTTGCAATCACAAGTACGGCTGCAAGCCCCATGTTTGTTCTATGGAACGAAAAGATGAAAGAGAACCTTAAATTCCATTCGTCTTCCACACTCTATATTTAAAGGGGGCAAAAAAAACCTAACTTCACTTTTAGACACCCTAAAGTACCCTTGTAATGCATGCTCACTGTTCATAAATGCAGCATGAATAGTACCACTAAACCACTAGACCCATCAAGTTGTCAACTAAAATTTAAGATCTTCTAATGAGAGCACTTGATTCAGAACATCCACTGAAATCAAAACATAGCCAAAAATAAGAGGAAAACAGCAAACTGACAGCTAAAACTAGGTCTAATAGAAGTCCTGCAGCCATCATAACAGATATCAAATCTTTACTATTCACTTCTGCTGCAAAGGAACTCAACTTGAGTTCTCTCTCAGTCAAAACTCTGGTGTTTAACATATGATGAATCCCCATCATTGGATGCCCTGTCACACTTTGAACTGATTTTGAAACCCACTAGAGGTATGATCCCATCAAACACGATTGTGCTTGACTAAAATAAATCTTAAGAATAAATCTTAAATTGCTCTCAAATCAACATAAAATTTATCAATTTTCATATAAGCTTTGTCCATCATAATGTTTCCTTGAGAAACTTAGATATTACCAATGTATTTAATTTAATGTTACAATTTCTTCAAACTTTGGTGGATCATATGGCCTAACTTGTTCAAGATTAGTTTCTTAGCTTTTTTGATATCATCTTAAGGATATCCAACAAACAAACTACCTTCTTTTGATAGAACGGAACAAGTTCTCACCTCTTTTTTTTTCCCTAACATCATTGCAAAATCTCAAACATTAAGTTCCTCAAATTTATGTAAATCTCAAGAAGATTTTAATTTGATTTTTTTGGGTCTAAATGTCTTAAGTGTCTCATATGTTTTCCAATTTTTGTGAAAGCTACTCCACCTCTTCTTTCCCTTCTATAGTCACAAAATTGGACTTGACCTTCTAATGATTGCCCTATGTCCCAACCTGATACAAAGACACTTTGTTGTGGCATTTAACTAACATTACTTGCACCATTCTCACTTCTACACATGTCTAACAATACCCCAAGATATCAGGTGCTTGACTTCTTCGCAACCTTGCTTTTCGGCAAACCTTCCATCATACAACCAAAATCATTCACTAGCTGGATCTTTGAAATTCTGAACATTTCTTCCTCCTCTGCAAATTTCTTCTCTTGGAATCTTCCTAGCAAGAGTTTGGTCATAATTGTTGCATGCTAAATAGTAAAGAGTAGTTTGGAATACGAAAGGAAAGAACTCTCCTAGAGCAGTTTCATCTCTTCCCAATTAATAACGTTCAATGCAGCATTAGCCTAACCATCCTGAACCGGGCGTTTTAGGTGAACCATCGGCCTCTCGGTTCGGTATGGGATGACCCCAAAGCTAATGACTAAGGTAAACCACCTGGTTCGGCCTGATTTAAGGCATTCATAGGTTAGGGTCTCCTAGTCTACCTAATCAATATGCCACCAATTTGAGATGATACACCCAATACTGAAGCATATCAGTATGATACTAAAACAATTCCAGTTCCCGATATGGTGAACATTAGTTCAATGCTTGACCACATGTTGCTTGGGCTTTCAATTTCATCTAGGCGCACTAGTCACACATAGTTAGGCATATCAATCTCCTAGATTGGTGATCCAACCTAGAAATGCATGTGGCTTTAGTTCTCTTTTGAAAACTTCAAGTAATGACTAAGGACCTCACTCAAGGAGGCTAGTCATAAGGTATTAGTGGAGGTTTTGGCCCTATATAAGTACTCAGGATCTTCCCAACATACAAACAATATGAGACTAATGCACGACTACACAAGTTCTTACAAATTAATTTTTGTAAAAAAAATTGTTTCTTTGTTCTTGTTGTTAATGGTCATTTTGGTCTGTTTTGGTCTGCCCTAGCATCGCATTGATCTAGCCTAAAATCAGAATGGGTCCTTGTATTAGGATTTAAACCTATGAGGTGACAAAAAATAGTTCAAAATTCTTTAGACTTTCATGTTGACCAAGATATCTCCATTTCATTCACAAGCTAAGTTAAAAAAGATACCAAAATATAAAAAACCTTGATCTTCAAATTGAAGCCATTATTATTTTAAGCCTACAAACAAATTTCTAAAATACTTAGTAGAAATAACTTCATTCAATCATACAATTTATAACTCATATCAATAATTTGTTAATTCCGGCATCAGTTAAATATATTATAAGCTTCCTTTATACTATACCATCCAGGAACTTTGGAGGCTAAGTGAATGGTGCTGGTCGATGTGAGGACATGAGTAGGAGTATGTTTAGCCCCACATCAACTATGCACTGGGGATGTCTAAGGTACTTAATACAAAGCTAAGGGCCCCAACAATAACTTTTGGCTAGCATTTCTAGGTGAGGTTATGAGCTGTTACAAATGGCATAAGAATAAACCTAGCGCATGGTCCACATGAAATAAGATACACTGAAATACCTTTCGAAATCAACCACAAACTGATTGTAGTGTTTGTGATTGGATTTGGACCCTTTGCTTGGTGAAAACACTGGGGCATAAATGGGGGGAAGTATGCAAGGACCTGTGCAATATGTGATTAGTCACACATTGGCTACAGGTTGAAAAGATTTTTGGCAAGGTTTTAAATCTCGTGGAACAAAGGTGTTCCAATTTTTCCACTAAACGAAACGCCCCATATTTCGTCCTGTCTTGATTTCTGACCTAGTCAAGCATCCTAGTACTTGTTTGGGGTGTGTTTTTCTTTAAAAAAAATTATTTATGAAGCTTTAGTATTTTTCAATTTTTAAATTTTTTCAAACTTTAAAAGTTATATCTTTGTACTAAATTAGATCGATTTAAAATTGACATTGTAATGTATTATGGCTAAGATGAGATAGGACAGGATGATCGAGATCGATCTTGAAATCTCTTTAGAATGAAGCGTCTTGGATTTCATCCCACCGAGACTTAAATCATTGATCTTGGGCACCTATATAGGGCCAACTAGCCAAGAATCCTAAACAAAAACTCCTAGCTAGCCTTTTTAAGAGGGGTCTTGGGTCATTGTAGTCCATGTCAATCACAATATGTGTGGTTCAATGCATGCATTTGATAGTATATGGAACGGTAAATAAATGAGCTATCTACACACCTTAATACTCTGTTTGGATGAGAGAAAAGTGGGAGGAAAGAAAACGGGAGGGAGAGAAAATGGAAAGGAAAGAAAAGTGGAGAGAAAATATTCTCTCCTTCTGTTTGGATGAGTGGGAGGAAAATAGAGAGGAGCGAAAAGTTGATAATTTACAATGACAATGATGCCCTTATTATAAATGATTAAAAAATGCATCATTTTTTTTGAAAGGGTCAATATCGGAATGAAAAAAATGAAAGAGCAGAGTTTTCTCTCCGAAATCTCTCCGGTTTGGGAGAGAACTTTTACTTAGGACCCACCACTTTTTTTCCTCTATTTTCTCTCTAGTTTTCTTGCCTTCCTACTTTTCTCTCCATCCAAACAAGGTAAATTTCATTTTCTCTTCTGTTTTTCCCTCTAGTTTTCTTTCCTTCCTACTTTTCTCTCCATCCAAACAGAGGCTAAGTGTTTAAAATATCGAAACATGCTAATGCGTAAACTGCAGTCATGTATCCTCCTAAATTTTACAAAAATTAATGAGCTTATTTGCACATCTATTCAAAAGAACAACTATGAGCTATGCAATGCCCATGTTAGCCAAAACTCAAAATCAATGCAGATGTCTCTGATAGTTTAGGAAGTCAGATGTATATGAATTAGTTATGTTTATCTGTTAAAAAGATGCATGCACAAACCAGTAATTGGTTTAGATTACTAACGGCAACACCAAAAACAACTTATACTATCTCAATGTGTAAGACTAGCAAATGATTCCATGTTAGTTCAGACCAACCATTGCCGCATTCAGCAAAATACAAATATGGTGGTCCACAGCCTATATTTTTTTACATTCCTTGAAGGAGGTGGTGAATGGTTTAACTTGGAACAGTCTAGATATTTACCCCAGCTTTAAGGATTCATAAATCTAACAAAATAATCTGATAAGTTTTCTATTCACTTGTCGGTATTATGGCCTAGCCTGAAATGAAGGGTCCTATAAGCTCAGCCTTATAGCATTGTCTTTTGATTATGTCCTATAAGATATACTTTCCTAATCACACATTTGATGATTTAATCTTGTATTGAAACATCTGTTTGGAAGTCAGTCATGGTTTCTGCACCAGTAAACAATTTCACCATCTAAGATAATACCTAGAAAAAGAATCTCATATGGTTGCAGCTAACATCTACCTGCAAAATTTTAAGGCTTCTTGGAGATTTTAAATTTCAAATTTATGACTTCATTTTATTTTCATTTAAATTTTTGAATGTTCGGATTTTTTTCAGAAGGTGCTCAGAATATCATATGCACAAGAAGAAATTTTCAATTTAGGATTTTAGGATGTTTCATTGCATAACCAAACACAAACACTCAGAATTACATGATCATAATTTCTAATTTTAAAAATCACATATATTCATGAATATCACAACTTGTGCATCCAAATGCACCTTAGGTGACATCGATAGAGCACACAGACTGTGGAAGATGTGGAAACTGCACAGGATTAACAAATTTGCAATATCTCACTACCAATGATAGTGGTAGACAACCATAATTAGGACCACACTTTGTCACAATTGCATTTTGGTCTGCACAACTCGTTCACACAGGGAAATGAGCCTAAATGCTCTCATATTCATACTAATAGATGGATGGCATTCGATTTCAGTTCTATTCAGGATTTGGAAGAAGAACTTCATTTCATCAGCACTAGTACCTAGGATCAGACAGCAATTAAAACAGGGGTCGCTTTTGTGTGGAAAAGACTACAAGAATGTGTTATAGTGTTCTTGAGTACGTACTGAGATACTGTTCAGATAAGAGCCAACTTTTTAATGAATAACAATAGACAAAGCATAAAATACATTCAATATTCTGGTGTAAAGTAGATAGCATTTTAAAGAGTGCAATAATTAGATTCTAACTCAACTCATCTTGAATGTCATTAAAGTAATTAAGAAGGGTCATTGACCTTAAACAACAATGCACGATGTCGAGCCAAACCAACTGTTAGATGGCCAAGAGGCAGCACCACGTTTCCAGTGCTTGCCTTTAGGTAGTTACTAAGATTTTGATATGATTTCAACATGCTTTCAGGATCATAAACTATTCCACCCATGTAGTTGGCAACCAAAATAGCAAGTCTCTGCACCAAAATATTGCCAGAAACATTAGAAGTTTCTGATGTTGATTCAAGAGCCATCATCAAGGCCTTCTGTTCAAGTTTTACGAGGTCAGCATCTTCTGCTTTATTGACCAACACAGCTTCCCAATTGATTATATCAGAAACTGGCATTCCTTGCAGATCAACAAGGGAAGGCATCTTTGCTGGTGAAGACTCGACCAAAATGCCATAGAGGTCATAGAAACCATCCAAGATCTTATCATCATAGCTAAGGGCATTATAATTCTGTGAAGCACGAACAAATCTACCATATGAGACAAGTCAAAAAAAGATTAAATCATTATTTTAAACAATATCTCTTGATGTAACCAAAACAAAACAACACTGTATGGAGAAGACATAGTATATCACCAGATCAAAAGCATCCATATACATTGCACTGTGCCAGGATAAAGTTTGCTTGCAACGAAAATATAACACCAAAAAAATTCACATAATAATCAAGAATATTTAACAGAAAGAATTTTTTTTCCAATAATCATATCATTGTCTAAAGAATTCTTTTTCCAATAATCATATCATTGTCTAACCTTTTCCCAACAATTTGGGGTCAGCTTTTCCAATAATCAATATGAAGATAAAATATGCCAGAAGGAAGAAACATGCAATAACTAAGTAGTGACAGGATACCAGAAAACAAAAGAAGCAAAAGATTTGCTCGATGTATTGATTTAAATTTTGAAACAGAAAACAGTAATGTGAAACATGAATACCAGTTCAATGGCAGCTCAAAAAGATGAACAGTTTCTTTGATTCCAAAAAGGTTTTAATGCAACTAGCTTCTAAGATTTTGCAGAAGTGTACCAATAAGATAACAAAACAATGATTTGTAGACCTAGTTCATGTGGTTCAAGAATATTATTAAAACCTGTAGTCCTGGATAGCAATAAGGGAAACAAAATGCAAAAATTTCTAACAAGAACGCCATACTGTTTGCTGAAGAGATTAACATAACAATTTACAATGACTTGTATGCCTCATATGACACCAGAAGTGAATAAAAATAATTATATATTTGAAACAGGCTTCTGGATCCATTCTATTTAGGCCTTCCCTGGAGCAGCAGTATATTCCATTTCATAACAGAATGCCAAAGAATACCACAGAATATATTTAGAAAAGCAATTCAGATACTGAAGAGAGTATCAAACATGTTTTCTACAAGGGCTTCCCTTAATAAAATATAGTAAAATATGTCAAAAATCACATGAAACATCTTTTGCTGTCTCCTACAAATTATTGGGCCTGTTCTGAATCTAACTGCGCAAGCAACTAATAATGGAGGGTATTTTCAGCCATTTAACTGAGTCAACTAGCAAAATAGTAATAATTGTTCAATTGGCACCACTGTTTGCCTTTCTTTTACACATTTTCTCTCTTCTATTCTTTTATTTTTGTCCTCTACATGTTTTTTTATTGCTTTGACAATTGTTACCCTGCACTTCCATCTTTTTAAGAAAAATCTATTATCGATCAGCCAGCTCCACTGCTTGTTGGGTGAGTTGACTTACATAATCATTAGATCATTGTTAGTTAAATGATATGCATGTTTGATCTTATTGCCCATTGATCAATATCTGAAATCTCATTATATTACTGTTTTGGAGTGTTATTGAGATAGAATCTCAGATGCTAGATGATTTCATATCTATTGGTTCCCATCTTCTTCGCAATACTAGTTGCTAGCTTGAGATTCTAAAACCACAGATTTCATAAAACAAGTGGTGGCCTTGATTTGCTTGTAAAACATACATTCATGTGGGCATATGGCCTTATGCACATCAAAGTGATACTATAGAAGATATGGGCATGTCTCATGTTAAGTTTGCTCATGTTGAGCAATTAAAGAAAAATAATGGTTACATATACTCAACTAAACTCAGTAAAGCCTTAATCCCAAACTAGTTAGGATCAACTACATGAATCCTTCTCTATCATTCCACTCAATTTAAGGCCACACTTTCTAAAAGATGTTGAGATATCAAGTCTTTCTATAGTACTCCACCCCATATGATTTTTGATCCACTTCTAATCCTCTTTCCTTCTACATATATCAAACACTCCATACTAGTGCATCCTTTGGCCTACATAATATATGTTCAAACCATCTAAATATCTCCTCTCAATTTGTCCTCAAATAGATACTACCTTCACTTTTTCTCATTCCAACTACACTCATCATATACACAAGTTATTTTCTAACTGCCAACATTTTATACCATAAAGCATAGCTAGTGACATGATTGTTATGCAGAATTTTCTCTTCAACTTTGCAAACATCCTATGATCGTATAACATCCCAATTGCACTCCTCCATTTTATCCAACCACTTTAATCCTGTGGATAACATCCATTTCAATCTTCCTTTTCTTATGAATAATCAATACTAAATATCAAAAATGATCACCTTGGAAACTTGATAATCCTCAATTTTAACTCCACCATCTCTTTTTCTAATTTTACCCAAGACATTGGTTACATATGATAAAAGAAATCTGTAGACAAAGCAAGAGTTTAAACACCAGTGGGACAGCAAAGCATCATACCATTCTGAGTGTTAGGGAGAGAAATGGACTATGATAGGATAAGACATCCACCATCCTAAATATTAGCATACAAGACATCTTGTCTCATGAAAGCCTAAAAGGGCCTCATCCTATATTATTTAAAGCCTTGAGACAAAGAATCAGTTGTTTTGTTTTAACCTATAAGCAGATAGAAATTAGCCTGGATCAAGTTCGATGGTTTTGTACAACTCCTTGTATATTCTTGATAGTCCTCCTCGGATGGATGCTACAATTACAATATTCCACTTGGAGACTATCCTGGTTCTATCAAAACAAATGGGAAAACCTGTATCAAGTGGTGTATTTGCAAAAAAAAAAAATTCAGTAAGCCTGATAAGATGAGAAATATTTAAACTTGAAAACCCAAAGGAACATAATTATATATTATGAAAGGAGAAACATCATAGTTAACAACAAGTTCCAATTTTATGCTCCCTAAGAATGCTGCGAGGAAATCAGATGCCTGACAAAGCATGAACTCTGCTAAAGAAGATATGACCCATTTACTAGATTATGTCTTAGATAAGTTGTTTTATGTGGAAGCTTTAATTTCAGCTTCAAGTCACGGTGTCAAGATGAAAGTATTTTTATGTCAAAGCTTCCTTTTTCCCTCTTCAACTAGATTCCTTCCAAGTTTCAGGGAATCTTAGAGTGTTGTTCTTGCAAGATAAAAATTTCATAGCAAGGTAGATCATGCTACTTGCTACTTAGAAATATAAATTTCATGATAGATCTCACTCATGCCTAAAGTTGCCATGGCTAGAAATTCAGCACCAATATAAGAAAATTTTATAAATGTAATATCTCAACTTATATTAGAAAATGTGTATCTCCGAATGCTTGCAGAAATCTGAAAATAAATCAATTGGTCGAGGTGCCATGCATTGATGTATCTTAGAGGGTCGCACATAAAACTTTTCCAATTGGATTTTGAGATTTTAGTAACATTTGGGTATAATAAAATTTATGAAAAGAATTTCTGCAGATATACTGCTCTAAATATGTGATTGCATATTTACCATCTAAAGTTATGTGTTTACCCCTTGATCCATTTCTTTTTCACATAGGTGGCCCTTACACTTGGGTTTCATTATACATTGCTATTAAACTGCCATCAAAGTGTTATTAGATTTACAAAATGGCATTTTTACCCTAATGGAACCAGATAAAAATATAAAATTAAAAGACTGTTTAAGAGCTAAGTCATATCCCTAACCATGAAGCAAAACAAAACCACTTAGCCACCTAAATAACGGTTGATGATAATGTAAATTATTTAATTTTCTCTATTAGTTTATAATATTTGAATAATCAATTTTTTTAACTCCTCTATAGAAAAATTGACAAAATACATGTTTTATTATTCTTTGGATATTTTTAAAACTTCACTATTTAAAATAACTAAAAGATATTAGTTAGTTTTATTAGCTCTAATTATTTTTCTACATCATATTTAAACTTTCATAATTTTTTCTAAAAAATTAGATGATTTATGATTATTTTATATTATTTTTACAACAAGTAGTATAAAATGTAGATCCATGTTATTTAAAGATTAGTATTTAAATTAAAAATTTATCAACAACTATGCATATTCCTTTCCATTTGACAAAAAAATAAAAAGTAAAATACTTCGTTTTCTTCTTTTGAATATAAACTTTATTATTCAAAATAACTTATATTTTAATTGTTTTAAAATAAAATTGATATCTTTTCATTATCTTAAGCACTAAATTTTGAAAGTATATATAAAATATAATGAAGTATATTTATTTTTATTTTTTAATCAACAATAGAAGAATATTTATTTATTTTTAAGTAGTAAAAATAAATATACTTTCTTTTCTTCTTTCAAATATAAACTTTATTATTCAAAAAACTTATATTTTAATTATTTTAAAATAAAGTTGATATCTTTTACTTATTTAAAGTAGCAAAATTTTGAAACTATCCAGAAAATAGAATGAAGTATTTTTTTTATTTTCTATCAAAGACAAAAGAATATTCATAAATATTGATAGACTTTTTCTTTAATTATTAATATTTAAATCTCATAGATCTACATTCTAGAATGCTTTTAACAGTAAACTAAACATAAAATATTTATAAATATCTTTTCTAGAAAAAAATATAGAACCAATTTTTTTTGTCAAAATCAAATGTTGAGTTGGTGGTTAAAATGTCTGTGTTTTACTTGATTGCTAAGGATTCAATTTAGCCCATAAATAATATTTTAATTTTTATTTTTGGAACTAAATCTATGAGGGTAAAATGCCATTTTATAAAGATAACTCCACCCATGTATAAAGTTTTATACATGGTCAGTCCCCCGTCTGAATAAAAGAAGAGGATTGCAGTAGGTTGACAATTAATATAAAACTATAGTCATACCCCATGAATATGAATCTAAAAAGAAAGTCATTAGGGTGTCCCCTACTTGTGACGTGCTACATCAGACCTCAAGTGTAATAGAAAATTTTGCAAGGATAACATCACATTGATGCTCAGTATGGCGAAACTTAAGCAAGAGTTCTCACACTTTTATGGATAAGTACGGATAAAAAAGTTAATCTAGGAAAATAAAATGCATACAGCAACTTAAAATATAAGATTATTAATAGAAAAATTAATGAAACTATAAATACAATGGCTAAAAATAGAATTAATGTAGTGATGTGGGATGTACCATGCAAGAGAATAACGTAGAGCAATAATTCATATTTTAAGGTGCTTTACTTTCCGAAACGAGTAAGAATAAACTAAAGATGAATATGCGAAGAGTAAAGTAACTACCCATAAAAAATGATTCATTAAGTAATAAAGAAAATAGGATCCTAGGGTTGAGAAACCACTACTTAGAACATACTATTTCTTTAACAAAATAGAACTTATGAGAAGGGATGGGTCTAATTATCGGGCAATGATGATCTTTGTCCTAAAAGATTGGATCACACAGCTCTCGGGATGAGTGCCTGGAAGACGAAGCTATGCTACCACAGATATTTCGGCTTTCCTTTAGATGGTTCTGGAGACAAAGAGGACTTCATCTAAGGATCGTAGCACCTTAGCATCTTGGGGTGGAATGCTCGGAACAGGTATTGGAACGGGTATTTGTTGGGCCTCTCACCCTCTCCCTCACGGAGTGTCAATGCTTAGGAGCACAGAAAAATCAAAGAAGACTCTTTTTCATTAATCATCAATTGTTTTTTACAAGAAGAAGGAAGGGATTTTTATAATAAACCATAACCCTTGAATTACATGAAAAAAATAATAATAAGGGCGTCGTATTGTTTCCAAATAAGGAAATAGGCGGCATCTTAAAACAATGGAAAGAGATCAGGGGATAGCTTTCCCAAATAAAAAGATAGGCTGTATCTTAAAACAAGGGAAAGAGATCAGAGGAGGCGCTATATTCTGCTTTCCATAAGGAGTGGGCGGTAAGTCACCTTCCATAGGAGGCTTATTTGCTTTCTTTTATGCTGAGATGACTTTATGAAAATCTTGGGATGCCCTAATTGAGTAGATGGTGCCTACTTTGACTGGGATTCCATATGGGGCTGAGGTGGCGCACTGAATGTGGTCCTTTATGGTCTTGGGTCTTTTAGTCTTACACTTTGACTCAATAAATCTTAACTTGACTCAAATAAAATTACTGGACTCATACTTGACTCAAATAAAATCATTGAATCATACTGACAAAACTTGATTACGGTACTTAAATTCAAACCAACACAAAGTAAAAATTTCATAATGAGCTTAGTAACCTCTGTCAGATCCTGGTGCCCCCACCAATTCTTCCGAGGTAGAAGAAACTCGACCCTGTCGAGTAAGGGTCAATCCGGCTCTGGTACTGCTCCAATAGGTCTAGGTCGAGGCGCTGCATATCCTCTCGAGTGATCCATGAATCCTCACATTCTGGTCGACCTTACCAATGAACTAAATAACGTTGGTAGCCTTTATCCCGGATAGTAATAGCTTGATCATCCAAGATATGCTCAATCCTTTCTACGCTCCCAAGTAAATTTATTGGTGGACACTCAGGTATGGGTTCGCTCTCAAAAATAGAGTCGGGTCCAAATGGCTCACTAAGTATCATTGCTGGTTTCCTATACTCAACTAGGTTTGAGATATTGAAGGTTGAGCTAATGCCAAAGTCGGATGGTAACTCGAGCATATAGGCATTAGGCCCAACTTTCTTTATTACTTTGAAGGATCCAACTCCACGGGCATGTAACTTTTTTATGGTCCCTGAAAGAAACCGCTCAGGTCTAAGCTAATCATCACATAATCTCCCTCAGCACATTATTTAACTCTCTTTCGAGAATTAGCCATGTTTTTACAAGTATTATTGCTCAAATTAATCTTATTGATAATTTTCTTATGCAAATCTCTAATATGTTGTACAAATGATTCAGCTGACTCAAAGACTCGTGCATGTATGGCAAAGGGATTAGGCCTATGGGTCTATTAGACTTATAACCATGGACAATCTCAAATGGACTCTTGCTTGTAGTCCTATTAACTAAACTGTTGCAGGCAAATTCGACTCTAGGTAACAAAAGGTTCCAATTTCCAGTGTTTTCACCTACAAGACATCTCAACAAGTTTTTAAGGATTCGGTTCACTACTTCGGTCTATCCATCGGTTTGAGGGTGGTAGAAAGTAGAAAATTTAAGCATAGTCCATAACATGTGCCAGAGGGTTTTTCAAAAGTAACTCGTGAATCGGACATCCTTATCAAATACAATGGTTTTTGGTAGGCCATGTAACCTAACCACTTCATCTAAGAAAAGTTTGACCATCTTGGAGGCATCAAAGTGGCTCAGTGGGAAGTGCTTAGTGAGATTCATCCTACAATATGAAAGATTAGGCAAAGTGGCTCCTGGAACTAGATCTATAGTATGTTAGATGTCCCTTAAAGGTGGTAATTGATCAGGAAGTTCTTCAAGAAACACATCTTGGAACTCTTTCAAAATTCTACTACCTTTTGAGGGTGTTCTTTTTTGGTTTGATCATGAATTTCCCTAGTAGTTAAGATCCAAACTGATGAACCCTC
The DNA here is from genome assembly GCA_900491605.1 of Calamus simplicifolius. Taxonomy (NCBI): domain Eukaryota; kingdom Viridiplantae; phylum Streptophyta; class Magnoliopsida; order Arecales; family Arecaceae; genus Calamus; species Calamus simplicifolius. The sequence continues at coordinate 333,099 of UESW01001568.1, read as the reverse complement.
AGTGATCTCATGCTCTAGTTCTTTACTGGTGATCAGATTTAATCCCGGTTTCATCTCTTTCAAGTTACTAGATGCCCTCTTAATATGATTCTTAGGTGAAGTTGGGTTTATCACAAGCTTCTTTCTATGGTGGTTAAAGGAGCAGGAGTTGGATCGACCATACAGGGTAGCATCATGATCATATAACCAAGGTCGACCTAAGATGATACTGCTAACTCCCATAGGAAGAACATCACACCACACCTTCTTGATAGGATTGTAGTTGGATCATAACTTGGCATCTCAGTTTAATGGGCATCGAAGTTGAGTTTATTCAGGATACCTTATAGGGATTGGGATGGGGAACCCTAGATAAACCTAGGGTTTTGATAGCACTGGTTGAGATGACCTTAACACAGCTCCCACTATCTATGATGATCTTACATACCTTTTTCCCTAACTTCACAAATGTCTGTAGGATATGGGTCCTACGCCAATCCTCTTGTTCTTTGGTTTGGGTCAAGATACATCTAACAACTCCCGATAAATCAGATGACTCAATGACTTCCTCCTCTCCTTCATATTCATCCACTAAGTGTATTCTAGCTTCATACACTTCTCCTTCATGCTCATCGGTGTGTTCAGGATCTTCTTCCTCTAGTTCTCCTATGTGTAGGGATCGGGTTGGGCATTGACTAGCATAATGTCCCAATTTATGACATCTAAAATAAGGAGCATTAGGATTAGGATTCCTCTAAACTTCAGGTGACTTACCCTTATCTTCCTTGCGGGTTAATAGGGTGCTAGGAGTAGGTCGGCTTGGGTGCACTTGTCTAGACCCTGATTTTTATGAAGGGTACCATTCCTAGTGGGTTCAGGTCGACGGATTATGGGTCTCCTTTGGAATGGAATCTCTCATAGTCTCTAGCTATCCAATAAGCTTATTCAAGATCATGAATTTCTCTTAAAAATAATTCTCTGAATGTCCTCACGTAGTCCAGCCCTAAATCTAGATAGGGTCACAGCTTTAGATTCATCTATGTTGTACCTCATGACATATTCATCAAATTTGGCTATGTATTCAGATACGGTCTTGCTTCCCTGACTCAGCTTCTGCCATTGATCTAAAAGTCTCTGGTAATAGGATAGGAAAGATACTTTTCCCTAAGCATAAGTTTCATGGCTCTCCAGTTAGCTATGGGTATGTCTCCCCTTTGCCTGATTATCCTTTCAACATTCCTCCAATATAGTCTAGCCTGGCGAACTAACCTGAGTTTAGCAAACTTAAACTTTCTCTCTTCAGACATTTCATATCACTCAAAGTACTGGTCCATATCTCCTTCCCAATCAGTGTATACCTTAGGATCAAGGTTGTCATCAAATGTAGGTGCATCGAGTCGTATGTTCCTAAAGACTCTTTCCTCCAAATCCACAGGTGTAGGCGTCTAGGGTTTTGTTCAGGGGTGAGATCATGACGATGGGCTCTTGGACCAAGGAGAGTTGGTATAGGTGATTCAGGTTCAGTGTGGTTCAATTGATTTTCTGCAAGGGTCCTGATTTGCTCTTCCATTTGGTCAAACCTATTGTTTAATTATCCAAATTGTTCAGTCATGGTTCTCATTAAAGTTTTAAGATTGGGATTCATAGTGTAACTTGGTTGCGTTAGGGGATGTTGATAATGGGCTCCTGACCTAGTGGTCATGCAACACACAAATTCATTCTAGGGTTTCTAGACCTAGAAGCTCAAGTAGAATGAATCAACTCAACAATTATCCTTTCCACTGACCAGGTAAGAGGTAGGTTGTGGGAGGCTCCCCCCGCTCTGCAGGACCTAATTAGAGAACCACAAGTCGTTTAAGGCATTTGCCGTTTGACCCCTAGCCCTAGACACTACTTTCAAGAAATAACTGAAGGATTGAGTGCACCAGTTTCATCACAATATTTAGAACTCAACCACGTGGGTGTCCCTAGCTTTACCTTAGGTTTCTACTCAATTTTAATTAGGCTTGGGATCGAGATGAGAGTGGTTGTTTTGGGCCAAGGAAAGGTGATGAAATCCTTCCCTTATTTGAGATAGAGAAATTGCCTTAAGTGAATTCAGTGATGCATACACATACATATGAAAACCTAAAGTAAAATATGCAAATATATATATATATATTTTTTTTATTATTTTTTATGTTGTAGATCTAAAAATAAGAAAAAATTATAGATTTAATAAAGATTAATTAGATAATTAAACAATTTCAGCACTATACATGAACATGTCCTAGCCTGCTCTGATACCAAACTGATGTGGAATGTACCATACAAGAGATTAACGTAGAGCAATTATTCATATTTTAAGGTGCTTTACTTTCCAAACGAGTAAGAATAAACTAAGTGTGAATATGCGAAGAATAAAGTAACTACCCACAGAACATGATTCATTAAGTAATAAAGAGAATAGGATCCTAGAGTTGAGAAACCACTACTTAGAACATACTCTTTCTTCAACAAAATATAACTTATGAGAAGGGATGAGTCTGATTACCAGGCAATGATGGTCTTTGTTCTAAAAGATTGGATCACACAGCTCTTGGGATGAGTGCCTGGAAGATGAAGCTATGCTACCATAGATGTTTTGGCTTTCCTTCAGATGGTTCTGAAGACAAGGAGGACTTCATCTAAGGATCGTAGTACCTTGGCGTCTTGGGGCTGGGATGCTTGGAACAGGTGTTGGAACGGGTATTTGTTGGACCTCTCACTCTCTCTTACGGAGTGTCAATGCTTAGGAGTACAGGAAAATAGAAGAAGAAAACTCTTTCATTAATCATCAATTATTTTTTACAAGAAGAAGGGAGGAGTTTTTATAATAAACCCTAACCCTTGAATTACATGGAAAAAAAAAAAGAAAATAAGGGCGTCATATTGTTTCCAAATGAGAAGATATGCGGCATCTTGAAATAAGGGAAAGAGATCAGGGGATAGCTTTCCCAAATAAGGAGATAGACGGCATCTTGAAACAAGAAAAAGAGATCAAAGGATAACTTTTCCAAATAAGAAGATAGACTGTATCTTGAAACAAGTAAAAGAGATCAGGGGATGGCGCTATATTTTGCTTTCCATAAGGAGTGAGCGGCAATTCACCTTCCATAGAGGGCTTATTTGCTTCCTTTTATGCTGAGATGACTTTATGAAAATCTTGGACGCCCTAATTGAGTAAATGGCGCTTATTTTGACTAGGATTCCATATGGGGCTGAGGTGGCGCACTGAATGTGGTCCTTCATTGTCTTGGATCTTCAACTTCTTACACTTTGACTCAATAAATCTTGACTTGACTCAAATAAAATTACTAGACTCAAACTTGACTCAAATAAAATTACATAACTCATACTGACAAAACTTGATTACAATACTTAAAGTCAAACCAACACAAAGTAAAAATTCCATAATGAGCTCAGTAACCTCAGTTTGATCCTGGTGCCCCCACCATGTAGCTTGCCTACAATAGACTAAATGGATAGGAGAAAAAGCAAAAGAGATTGACGGTTTTAAAACTTTGACATACCGATAAAAAATATAAAATGGAGTAGGAGTTAGTCTAGACAAAAATATAAAAGATAAGGTTGGACACATTAAGAGAATAAAAAATAAAATAATTTTGATTAAATTGATGTTAGGAGAGGAGCCAATTAATATTATTAGTGCTTATATTTTTCAACTAGATTTAGATTATGTTACAAAGCAAAAGCTTTGGGAGAACATAGAGTAATTCAAGAGATTTCTTGTGAGAAAATAAGTTTTGTCGAAAGAAATTTGAATAGGCATACAAAAAAATATAATATAAATTTTAAACGGGTACAAGAAGGTATGGATTCGAAGATAAAAATAAAAGATGTCATTTTGAAGTTCATAATAGCATATGATTTAATTTAGCCTACACATGTTTTGAAAAAAGGAATTCTCATCCAATAACTTTTAGAAGTGGATATAATCAAAGTCAAATAATATTTATTCCTTATTAAAATGATTGATCAAGTTTTTTTTTTAAGATTATATGGTTATATTATACGAGAGTTTCACCATGCAACATAAATTGATTATTATGAATGCATATATTCGAAAATGGAGGAGAAAGACTAAAGAGTAAGAATCCAAAGATTAGGTACTAGAATTTGAAAGAAGAAAAACTTATAAATTTTAAGCATAGAATCATGAAGAAAGGAAAATGAAGTTTAGATGGGAAGATCAATACCATATGGGAACAGATGACTAACAGTATTAGAAAAATAGCTATAAAAATAATACGAGAATCGAAAGAAAAAGAGGCATACGATAAGAAAACTTAGTACTGAAATAAAAAATTTTAATTAGAGTATTATAAAAACCTGATTAAATATAAGAATAGAGAAACATATGAAAACTATAAAATAATCAAGAAAGAAGTTCAAAATGGTACGAAATGATAGATTTAAGGCATATGATGAATTATATTGCAAGCTAAAAACTAAAGATAGAGAGATAAATATATAGAATTACAAGTCTAAGAGAGAAACTAAAGATAGTATGAAATGCTAATCTCTACTCTAGTTTTAGATTATGTGAATGTCTCTTTAATTAAATTTTGAATTTTCATATACATAACTTCTGAGATACTAAATGAAGTTAACAAAATCTAAAAGGATAGAAGGATTGAATATATAAATATATATATTTGATCAATGAATAAATAAAAAAATATCTAACTAGTTTCAAATGGAAAAGATATTCTTCAATCAACTTGCATCCAATTCTTTTCTTTAAGTCGATTAATTGATAGAAATATTGGTTTTATGTTGATTGAATCTTCATATATAATCTTTTTTAATCCTAAAAGGGAGAAACTAAATTTAAAATGATAGGAAGAGTAAATATATTTAAAAAACAAAATGCCTGACTTGTTTGAGCCAAGAAAGATGATCTTCAATCAGCTTGTATTCAGAACCTTGCATCCTAAGCCCATCTCAACTTCCACTCCTTATAAATAGTTGTTTCATTAATACTAATAATTTTTAAATCATTTGAAATAAATATCCATAATATTCATTCATTTTAGAATTGCAAAAGGACAAAAGAGGTCGAGAAGTTGAGGAGGATTAATTATTTTAGTTTTGTTTTTCAAAAAATAAGGGACTTTATCGTACAGTTTATTAGTTTTTTCATCAGTTGTATGGTTTGCAGAAGATTAAAAGATCATGCGCATTGGTCTCTGCAGGAAAGGAAGCAAGGAATATAACTATCATTGGAAACATTTATTAAGCTCCACTTCATTACTACCATTTCTTGAAGTTGTGTGAATCATGTCCATCCCTCAACCGATGAGGGTCAATTTGAGATTTTGATATCCAGAATCTTGGTGGCTGTGGGAGAGTTGTGCTTTAATTTAAAATAATGAACGTATGTGGCTGAGTTCATTTCCATCATTGTTATAATAGCTTCCTTCAAAAAAATAAAAAGATCATTGTTATAATAGTGGAGAGGTCAATTCTTTCTATTCATCTATCCCATCAAATCCTTTTGTGTGGGCCCGCATTTAAAATAGTGAGGGATGTTTTCTAAAAGGTAGAAGCGAAGGAATTGTTTGTTGATTACACATGGCTTTACGTTGAAGTACATACGTGTTAAGCTAATAGACATCCCTGCAGTGAAGACCAATTTTTATGGTAAACTGTATAATATGAAAACTGCAAATTCCTAGAGATAAATAAACAAATTGGGGAATTTTACAAAGGGTATATATGAAAAAATCCCTATTAAAGAATAAATTTTAAGAAATTCCTTAGCATTTGAAAATTGACATTTTAACTCTCAGCATTTGAAATTGAAAGCCAAAAATCAAGGTTTTGAACTGGAATTGAAACTTTTAAATATTTTTATTGAATTCATATGAAGGTACTTCCTTATTTACATGTAATGTCTTAAGTAAACGAAAATAAAATAAAACTTAATCTGCTTGTCTCCTTATAAATCCTTGTTTGTCGGCATAGAGCCATGCACATGGCCTACTTGAGTTGGCACCCTATCACACAAACAACCTAAGGCAGCCAACCTACTTCGGAACCAACCTGGTGAGCCCCACCTAGTTGAACTGCCCTTCCTTCCCCATGGATAGGGCCGAGGGGGATAACTCAAGGAAGGAAGAAAGGAAGTGTAGAACTTTAAAATTCTGAACAATGATAAATGTCTTCAAATTTATGATCTTTGGCATTTCAAACTCATTTAATTGATTTCAAGTTTAAAGTTGTATGGAAGCTAGTACTTTCCTATTTGGAAGCCTGGACTTGAGTTAGTCACAACTTCACTTTCAGGCTTTTTTAAAACTTGGAAACTTTGGAATGATGTAATTTGTTGAACCATTAATTTTCAATTATTGTATCTTCTAACTTAAAAATCATGTCTTCAGAATCTTCTAAATATCAATCTTGAAAAAACTTTTCCATTTCATTGGAGCTTTTAGTGATCATCCTCTTCAGAAATAATGAATCTCAATTATGTCTGGAGATAATTAATAATTCTGAATAACAACTAGACCCTTAGCAGGTTGCATATAAGTGGGGCCACTTGAATTTCTTTGAGGAAGCTTTTCCTAGGTGGTATATGCAGTCTCATCTAGATTACCAATAAGGATCTATACGGACCCTGGGCCAGATGGTGTATAAGGCTTCAAACAGTCCAAGCTGGTTGCTCAGGCTAAAAGCTCAGCTCAACTAGAAAATGAGTTAAGATCAAATATTTTGTTTGCTCAATTTACGATCATACTTCTTGTAAGATGTAAAGATAGCAAGGAAGAAAGTATTTCTACATCTTACTGTACAAAATCTCGGATGAACAATCTTAGAAGGATTTTTAGGAAGTTTAGTGAAGAAAATCAAAGTCAATAATCTGTCCCTAAAGTTAAGGAGTAGGAAACCTCGGATGAGCAATCTTAGGAGAATTTTTAGAAAAGTTTAGTAAAAAAATCAGGATCAATAATCTGTCCCTAAAGTTAAGAAAATCAAGGATTTTTTTCTTATTTAGTGTACAGAAAGTTGTATATATAGAGTCGAATGAATTGTCAATTATTCCTATAAAAATAATAAAATTCTCGAGCTCTTTTCCTTACGGTATCAGAGCCCTACGGCTAGGGTTTCTGGAAAACTAGGGCAATATTCAAGTGGCCTTCATCACCGATTCAACCTTCCTCCACTCCAGCCTTAATCGCTAGTTTCTTCCTCATTCTCTTCAGCTTTCATCGCTGATTTTTTTCATTTTTATCCTGTCTTTATTCTCAATTATAGTTCGATCCTTTTCAACCATGACGGATGCTACATCTTCAACGCCATCACCTTAATTATCTTCAACTATGAAGAAATTGAGAAGCTTAAAGGTTTATTGGAAACTATTAAAAAACCAGCAACAAATAGCAATCCTCAGCTGATGAATCAAGGTATGTGTTCATTGACGCTTTCGAGTAAGGATTTAATCTCTCTTGGATTAAATACTCTAGGTAATGAGTTTACGAATGCCTGGATACTTGACTCTGATGCTACAGACCATATGACCCATATTTCAAATAAATTTAAAACCTATAACCCCTGTCCTAGCAATAGAAAGATTGTCGTTGTTGATGGTTTTACAACCACAGTACCAGGAGTAGGAGATGTCCAAATTACCCCAAAATTGGTTCTTAAAAATGTTCTTCATGTCCCTCAATTATTCATAAATTTGTTTTTCATACAAAAGCTTACCAAAGATCTAACTAGCTGTGTTATATTCAATGCTTTCTATGTAAATTTCGGGACCAAGTTTCGAGAAGGATTGGACTTGCTAAGGAGCATAATGGACTCTATTACTTGGATACATCAAGTCAACTGGAATTGAATAAATCTGCTTTGTCTACGTTGTCTTTCTCTTCCAATAAAGATGTTATTTGGTTACATCATAGGCGTCTAGGTCATGTGTCTTTTCCAGCATTGAAACTAATGTTTCTCTCTTTGTTTGAGGGATTTGATGTTCAGTCTTTTCATTGTGATGTTTGTGAGTATGCGAAACACACTCGTGCACCATTTTCAATCAGTAATAAAAGATCTTCTTTCCTTTCTTCTTAATCCATAGTGACATTTGAGGGCCATCAACTATTCAAAGCATCTCAGGATCTAAGTGGTTTATGACATTTATTGATGATTGTACAAGTCTCTTGAATCTATTTATTCAAAAATAAATCTGATGTGAGTCATATTTTTTCTATTTTTCATGCAATGACTCAAATTCAGTTTGATATCAAGATAAAGAACTTTCACTCGGATAATACTCGTAATTACTTTAATCAAACCTTGATCCCTTATTTTCAAAAGGAAAGGAGATGGTAAAATGTTTGAAAAACTTATCTATCTTACGCATCCTAGGCTAGACATAGCTTATTCAGTCAGTGTTATCAGTCAATTTATGCATGATACTAGAAAAGTTTACTTATAGGTAGTTTATCAAGTTCTTTATTACTTAAAGGCACATCGAGAAAAGAAAATTCTATTCAAGAAAGGAACTACAATTGATCTAGCAGTTTACATAGATGCGGACTTCACAGGATCTTCAGTCGATAGGCAATCAACGTCAGGCTATTGTACCTTTCTTGAAGAAACTTAATATTCTGAAGGAGCAAGAAACATAATGTAGTAACAATGTCAAGTGCAGAAGCTAAGTTCAAAGCTATGGCAACAGAAGAATGTGAAATGGAGTAGACCTATGAGACTATACTGTGATAATAAATCAGTCATAAGTATAGCTCACAACCCAGTGCAACATGACCGGACAAAACACATAGAGATAAAGAGATACTTTATTAAAGAGAAATTAGATAGTGGATTGATTTGTACTCTGTATGTACCTACAGGACTTCAACGGGCAACTATGATAACGAAAGGAAGGTGTAACAATATATTTAATGAGAATGTTAATAAGATGTGAATGGAAGACCTATATTCAACGGCTTGAGGGGGAGTGTAGGAAATCTCGAATGAGCAATCTTGGAAGGATTTTTAAAAAAGTTTAGTGAAGAAAATCAGGATCAATAATCTGTTCCCAAAGTTAAGAAGTAGAAAATCTTGGATAAGCAAATCTTAGGAGGATTTTTAGGAAAGTTTAGTGAAGAAAATCAGAGTCAATAATTTATCCTTAAAGTTAAGAAAATCAAGGGTTTTTTTTTCTTATTTAGTACAACAGAAAGTTGTATATATAGAATATTCAAACAAAATAATAAAATTCTCGATCTCTTTTCTTCACTTACAAGCAAACTAAAGGAAAAGCATTCGTATAGCTAACCCCAACTAGTTTGAGACCAAGGCTTGGTCATTGCTGTTTGGTTAAGCTTTGTTACATGTAATCAAAATAAATTCAAGTTGATTCCCTACAATGAGATGCCTAGGTTCAAGAAAGGGGAAGGATTATTGTTTTATATTTTTTTCTTTGATTGTTAATAGCTTGTATTAAGTAAAGAAATAAAGGACGAGTTAGAGTAAGAGGAATAATAGTTTCTTTCTCCTATTTTCTTTGCCTTTTCTTTGAACTTTGAGATGGGGTGATTCTCTCTCTTATCAATTCAATAAGTATATACATAGGCAGTGTTTGGATGGGGGAATAAGGCCTGGAATAGGCCCTTATTCCCCCTTATTCCCCAAACAGAAGGAAAAAGGCGTGTGGGCCCCACTAGATTAGCTATTCAAGTCAACCCTTCTTATTCCAATTTCTTATTCCATGGTACTGGATGGAATAGCTCCTATTCCCACTATAGCTATTCCAGGGGCACCGATGGCATTAAATTAAATATATTAAATAAATTTATAATATCATTTAAATAAAAATAAAATAAAAATTAAAAAAAATAATAAATAAAAAATAAAAAAAATTTAAAAAAAATGAAATAAAATTATATATATTATAATAATAATTAATTTATTACCTTATTTATTAATAAATAATAATTTATTCAATTAAATTAATTAAATAAATTTATTTATAATAAATTTAAAATTAAAAATTTATTAATAGAAAATAATAAATTAAGTATGTTATTTTTTTCTTTATTAATATAAAATAATTTATTAAGTATGTTCTTATATTATGCTATTAATAATAATTTATTACCTTATTTCTTAATAAATAATAATTCATTCAATTAAATAAATTTATTCATATATAATTTAAAATTAAATAAATTTATTAATAGAAAATAATAAATTAAGTATGTTTTTTTTATTAATATAAAATAATTTATTAAGTATGTTCTTATATTATTCTAAAATAATTAATTTATTACCTTATTTATTAATAAATAATAATTATTCAATTAAATAAATTAAATAAAATTATTTATAATATAATTTAAAATTAAATAAATTTATTAATAGAAAATATAAATTAAGTATGTTTTTTTTTCTTTATTAATATAAATAATTTATTAAGTATGTTCTTATATTATTATTAAAAATAATTAATTTATTACCTTATTTATTAATAAATAATAATTTATTCATGTCATTTTAAAAAATAAAAATTGATAAACCATTTTTATTGAAAGGGGTATCTTTGGAATTTCAGAAAATTCTTCATATATTCCTACTGGAATACATGCTTATTCCCATCTCATCCAAACATCATTTGAAATAACACTACATTAATTGCACTGGAATAACATGGAATACCAGATTTTTATCTAAACAGAAATCTAGAATAACAAAGGGAATAAGCTATTCCTATGGAATTCGTATCCCTATTCTTGGAATAACTTTTTGACATCCAAACGCAGTCATAGAGAATAGAAGAGATGTAAGGTGTCGATTGGCAAGGTACATTACATCAATCCATGAGCAATACTTTCCTTAGGTCCACCTATGTGCATGTACAGATCTCTCTGTGACAGTCCATTGTCAAACACTTCTATGCACCCCAAGAGATCCTTGGATGAGACAAGGCTTGGAAATCCCTGAGCAAGGCAAAACAAGGATTGCATTTGGTAAAGTAATTCTATCAACTATTGTTTTTTTTTTTTTTTTTTTTTTTGGGTACAAAAAAGGGGAAGGAGGGCTATTGCCGACCCGTAGCTAGGTCCCATGCGGCTCCGTTCCCCGTCAGGATATGTTCCATGCACGGCGCGAGATTTGCGCAGCCGTTCCCCGCCCGAAGACGAGTAGGTCAATCTAACCCCACCCAGGTGCCAGCAGTCAGAACAGGGAGACTAGAAGAAACCTTAGCCCCTCCAGCACCGACGTTTCAGGCCCCAAGGATTAACCTTGGAATTATTCGAGTCAGCCGCAACCTCATTCCTCGAACCTGAGACGTCGTGGTTGTGTGGAGGAACCCCAACCACTGGGCTACCGCCTGAGCGGTTTCTATCAACTATTGTTGGCAAAATATAGATTGCAAAGTTTGTAGTTAAGAGCCTTTCACTATTGCTCTTGCTACTGATTTCCTCTATGGAACCTGATGACGCTTGATCACCCCTCCTGGACGTCGGGAACGGAGGCTCTTCTTCTTCACCGGGCTGCCTGCAAAGAAGTCCCAAGACCGGAAAGGGTTCTCCGGTGGAACCCTCCGATGCCCAAGTTAGTGACAAAGATCACAGTAGAGAAGGAGCTCGAGAGAGCTCTCGAGGAGGGAGAGGTCTCAGAATGATCAGGTAGTTCCTTTTAGAGTTAGGGCATCAAGTGCGTAAAATGAGTGTTAAAATGTGCGTTACCCAGTTCTCGACGTAATTTACACTTTTATAGGGGGTGACGCTGGCACGATCACATGGGTCTGCGTCCCATCAGCCGGCGGGACCGTTGGATTGTCGGATCTGGTGCTGTCGGGCGGTGCACGTTGGCGCTGCGGCACGCATCGACGCTGTCGGGCGGCGCGCATCGGGCGCTGTCGGGCAGCGCGCGTCAGAGAAACGGATTCTTGAACCGCTGGGGCTGATCTAGCGGAAACTGGAGACGCCGAGGCCGAGTTGGGCCAGCCTAGGATGGCCTTGGCCGACTCAACGGGACAAAAGGCGCCGGGCCGAGTCGGGCCAGCCCGGGATGGCCTTGGCCGACTCGGCGGAACAGGAGACGCCGGGGCCGAGTCGGGCCGGCCTGGGATGGCCTTGGCCGACTCGGCGGAACTGGAGACGCCGAGGCTGAGTCGAGCCGGCCTAGGATGGCCTTGGCCGACTCGGCGGGACAGGAGACGCCGGGGCCGAGTCGGGCCGGCCTAGAATGGCCTTGGCCGACTCGACGGAACTAGAGACGCCGGGGCCGAGTCGGGCCGGCTTGGGATGGCCTTGGCCGACTCGGCGGGACAGGAGTCGCCGGGGCCGAGTCGGGCCGGCCTGGGATGGCCCTGGCTGACTCGGCGGGACAGGAGACGCCGGGGCCGAGTCGGGCCGGCCTGGGATGGCCTTGGCCGACTCGGCGGGACAGGAGACGCCGGGGCCAAGTCGGGCCGGCCTAGGATGGCCTTGGCAGACTCGACGGAACAGGAGACGCCGGGGCCGAGTCGGGCCGGCCTGGGATGGCCTTGGCCGACTCGGCGGAACTGGAGACCCCGGGGCCGAGTCGAGCTGGCCTAGGATGGCCTTGGCCGACTCGGCGGGACAGGAGACGCCGGGGCCGAGTCGGGCCGGCCTAGGATGGCCTTGGCCGACTCGGCGGAACTGGAGACGCCGAGGCCACGTAGTTTGGAGACGTGGGGGGCCGACTGGGATGGACATGCCGGGGCCGCCTAGCTTGGTCATGCCGGGGCCGACTTGGATCAGGCGGGGCCGGCTAGGATGGAAGTGCCGAGGCCGGCTGGGAAGATGCCGGGGTCGACTTGCTTGGAGACGTGGGGGGCCGACTGGGATGGACATGCCGGGGCCGATTTGGATCAGGTGGGGCCGGCTAGGATGGAAGTGTCGGGGCCGGCTGGGAAGATGCCGGGGTCGACTCACTTGGACATGCCTGGGCCGACTCGCCTGGACATGTCGGGGTCGCCTGTCTTGGAGATGCCGGCCTTTGAGGTGCCGGTCTTGGTGGTGTCGGCCATTGGGGCCGTCGGGTGTCGGCCTTTGGGGCCGTCGGGTGTCGGCCATTGGGATCGTCGGTCTTGGAGATGTCGGCCTTTGGGGCCGTCGGGTGTCAGCCTTTGGGGCCGTCGGGTGTCGGCCATTGGGACCGTCGGTCTTGAAAATGTCGGCCTTTGGGACCGTCGGGTGTCGGCCTTTGGGGCCGTCAGGTGTCGGCCATTGGGGCCATCGGTCTTGGAGATATCGGCCTTTGGGGCCATCGGGTGTCGGCCTTTGGGGCCGTCGGTCTTGGAGATGTCGGCCTTTGGGGCCATCGGGTGTCGGCCTTTGGGGCCATCGGGTGTCGGCCATTGGGGCCGTCGGTCTTGGAGATGTCGGCCTTTGGGGCCGTCGGGTGTCAGCCTTTGGGGCCGTCGGGTGTCGGCCATTGGGGCCGTCGGTCTTGGAGATGTCGGCCTTTGAGGCCGTCGGGTGTCGGCCATTGGGGCCGTCAGGTTTGGAGATGTCAAAAAAAAATTTAATCTTTATAGGGTCAGCTGGCTCCATCAAATGCCCCCCACACTCCTTGAGCTTGCGTGCTCTACACCAGCTAAGCGAAAGGAGTGTAGAACTTTCATCTTGCGCTGCCTTGGATGGACGTCTGCGCGCCTTCTTTGGCTAGTTGAGGGCGGCTAGTAATGCTCTCCCAACGCGGAGTCTGGGAATCTTTTGAACCCCGGAGGGCGACCTGAGAGCTGAGAGTCGTCAGGTTCCTTTTGAACCGCCTCGGGGGTGTGGGAACCGTTGCGAGGGGCGACTCAGCTGGGTACGGAGCCTTTAGGGACTTAACCAACTCGGGGGCACCGCCGTGCCGGGGCCGAGCGGTGTCCCGTGGGCCGCGATGCCAGTGAGCTCCTTTTGAACCAACCTGGGGTTTGTGTTCCGTCCAAGTGGCGACTCAGCCGGGTATGGAGCCTTTTGGGACTTAACCAACTCGGGGGCACCGCCGTGCCGGGGCCGAGTGGTGTCCCGTGGGCCGCGATGCCAGTAAGCTCCTTTTGAACCAGCCTGGGGGTTTGTGTTCCGCCCAAGTGGCGACTTAGCCGGGTACTGAGCCTTTAGGGACTTAACCAACTCGGGGGCACCACCGTGCCGGGGCCGAGTGGTGTCCCGTGGGCCGCGATGCTAGTGAGCTCCTTTTGAACCAGCCTGGGGGTTTGTGTGCAGCCCAGGTGGCGACTCAGTCGGGTACGAAGCCTTTAAGGACTTAACCAACTCGGGGGCACCGCCGTGCCGGGGCCGAGTGGTGTCCCGTGGGCCGCGATGCCAGTGAGCTCCTTTTGAACTAGCCTGGGGGTTTGTGTGCCGCCCAGGTGGCGACTCAGCCAGGTACGGAGCCTTTAGGGACTTAACCAACTCGGGGGCACCGCCGCGCCAGGGCCGTGTGGTGTCCCGTGGGCCGCGATGCCAGTGAGCTCCTTTTGAACCAGCCTGGGGGTTTGTATGCCGCCCAGGTGGCGACTCAGCCAGGTACGGAGCCTTTAGGGACTTAACCAACTCGGGGGCACCGTCATGACGGGGCCGAGTGGTGTCCTGTGGGCCACGATGCCAGTGAGCTCCTTTTGAACTTTGGCGCAAGGGAGGACAAACTGTGTCGCCAGAAAGGACCTTTTCTTTATTACTTATGCCTTTGGGAGTACATCATTGATAATATCGGCGAGGTTATCCGCATTCCAGGTACGTGGAATGGGCTTCCCGTCAAGCTCTTCTAGTTTGTATGCCCCCCGGTGGAACGCCTCGGCGATGCGGTAGGGACCTTCCCAGTTGGGGGACAGCTTGCCCCCCTCAGTAGGCTTTGATACCTCGGCCTTTCGTAGCACCAAGTCTCCGCAACGAAAAACCTTGGGACGAACTCGGGCGTTGTAGTACTTAGCCGCTCGCTGACGAAAGGTCGCCATGCGCAGTCTCGCTCTGTCATGCGCCTCGCCGATGAAGTCTAGGTTGGCCCGAATCAGCGCGGGGTTGCCTTCCTCACTGAAGGACTCCATACGTGGACTGGGCAATCCAATCTCGACGGGGATGACGGCCTCGAATCCGAAGGAGAGGCTGAAAGGAGTTTCGCCCGTCGGGGCTCTGGGCGTTGTGTGGTAAGCCCATATCACGCTGGAGAGCTCTTCTACCCAGTGTCCTTTGGAGCCGTCTAGGCGAGTCCTGAGCCCTCTGAGAATGGTGCGTTTCATGACCTCAGCCTCCCCGTTGGTCTGGGGGTGGCCGACGGAGGTGAATCGGTGGGGAATGCCTAGCTCCTCGCAGAAGGTTTTGAATGCCTCGTTGTTGAACCGGCGACCGTTGTCCGTGACGAGGGTGTGAGGCAAGCCAAAGCGGCATATGATCGACTTCCAGAAGAAAGCCTTAACTTTGCTCTCCGTGATTTTGGCCAACGCCTCGACCTCGACCCACTTGGTGAAATAGTCGATGGCGACCAACAAGAATCTCCGATGTCCTGAAGCTGGGGGAACGGTCCAAGGATGTCCATTCCCCACTGGACGAAGGGCCACGGAGCCGAGAGTGGGCTCAACGGGGCAGGCGGCTAACGTTGGATGTGCGCGTGGCACTGGCAGCCGTCACACCTTTGAACTAGCTTGGTCGCATCCTCCTTCATAATGAGCCAGAAGTACCCCTGACGGAGAGCCTTCTGGGCTAAGGATCTGCCCCCCAGATGATTTCCGCAAATGCCCTCGTGGATTTCTCTAAGGATGTAGTCGGCATCGGCGGGGCCTACGCACTTAAGCAACGGGTAGGAGAATGACCTTCTGTATAGGCGCCCGTCGAGAAGGATGAACTTGGAGGCCCTCCACTTGAGCAATCTGGCTTCGTTGCGGTCATCAGGGAGGGTGCCGTCGGCGAGATAGCGGACATAGGCGTCCATCCACGTAGGTTCCGGGGTGAGCGGGAGGACTTCCTCCCCGCCCTCTGTACTGGGCCTTTCTAGATATTCGATGTAGGCGTCCCTTGTCAAGCTGTCAGCGGAGGTAGCCAGTCGAGAGAGGACGTCGGCCTTTGCGTTTTCGCTTCGGAGGATGTAACTGATGCTGAAGTAAGGCAGTGAGGAGGTCAAGAGTTGAACCTTTTTCAAATATTGCGCCATAACGGGGTCGCGCGCCTCATACTCTCCATTGATTTGCCCGGAGACGAGTTGCGAGTCCGTGTAGGCTCTGAGGTGCTTTGCTTCAACCTCCTGGGCTAATCTTAACCCGGCCAGCAGAGCTTCGTACTCCGCTTGGTTGTTGATGGCTTCAAAAAGAAATCTCAGGGCGCACTCGGTTCTTTCTCCTTCCGGCCCGGCAAGAATGAGGCCGGCGCCACTCCCTTGAGAATTCGATGCGCCGTCCACGTGGAGGATCCAGGTCTTTCCATCACCTCTCGGCTCGGGCCTGGGCTGCTCCCCTGGGACCTCCTTGAGATCTTCTTCCGCCCAAGTGCACTCGACCAGGAAGTCGGCCAGGACTTGGGACTTCAAGGCCGGTCGTGCTTGGAAAGAGATGTCGAATTCCCCCAGCTTAATGGCCCATTTGGCGAGTCAACCCGAAGTATCCGGACAGGCCAGGATGGCTCGGAGAGGTTGGTCCGTGAGCACCACGATAGGATGGGCTTGGAAATACGGGCGAAGACGCCGGGCAGAAACTATCAAGGCGAAAATGACTTTCTCCTTTTGGAATACCTGACCTCGGCGTCGTGCAGGACCTTGCTCATGTAGTAGACTGGCCTTTGGGTTCCGTCAGCGTCAAGGCGCACTAGGACTAAGCTGACGGTTTCTGAAGAGGCAGTTAAGTAAAGGAAAAGACTCTCCCCGTCTCTCGGCTTGGAAAGGAGCGGTGGGGAGGATAGGAACATCTTTAAGCCGTCGAAAGCTTCCTGGCAGTCGTCCGTCCACGCAAAACCGTTCACCTTCGGCAGGGCCTTGAAGAAAGGCAAGCACCTCTCGGCCGATCTGGAGAGGAAACGACTCAGAGCCGCTATCCTTCCCGTTAGCCGTTATACTTCCTTCTTGTTGGACGGCGGCCTCATCAGAACCTTTAAGAAAGTAACAACTCTGCACTGATCTTCTCCGAATTCGCCTCGATTCCGCGCTGGGTCACCATAAAGCCCAGGAATTTACCTGCCGTGACCCCAAAAGCGCACTTCTTAGGGTTCAGCCTTTGGGGCCATCGGGTGTCGGCCATTGGGGCCGTCAGGCTTGGAGATGTCAAAAAAAATTTAATCTTTATTGGGTCAGCTGGCTCCATCAGAACCTTTAAGAAAGTAACAACTCTGCACATTAACAGAAATGATGTGAAAGCAAAACCAAAATGATCAATATTAATTCTAGCATCAATCATTCTGTCACAAAGGTAGGTATCATGTTGAAATTAAAGCCCAAGCGAGCAGCCATAAACGATTCAAGAAGGAACCTGTCTAATGTAAACTCTATGACAGAATTAAGATCATAGCCAACCATAGTTATGATAATAGAGCTTCAGCATAAGATACCATTGTTGAACCATGCACTCTAGCAAAATAGCGAAAAAACGAAGAGGATGGCTAACCCAGTATCTGTAAGCCATGATCTCAGCCGGGGTGGTCTGAGGAGCGCATGAGCCAAGACTGATCCGTTTCACAGCCTCAATCTGGACCGCCTCCGGATCCTCCCTCGCACTCATCTCAAGAGCAAGCTGTATCTGGTACTCCTCTTCGGCGTCCGGTTCCGCCAGCCTGCTCGACTCAGAGTCCCTCCTCGCCCCCTCAAGCTCGAGTTCCGATGCGGCAGAAGAGTAGTCCCCCAAACCATCCTTCCGCTCTCTTCTCTCTCCCCCAGCAATCATCGAGGCGGCCGATGACGATGACGACGACGAAGGAGGAGGGCTTGGACCGGGACTTGCATGCCTGCTGGCAACAGAATTCAACCAACTCGAGAGACCCGGCAAGGGCTTCTGCTCAGGATTGGATTGATGACGAGATGGAGACCTGCTAACGCTGCTACCTCGAGTCGAAGACGCATCAGTATCCTCCGGTTGGCTCGGCACGATGTGAAGCTTCTTGAGAATGTTTCTCATGCTGCTGCTACTTCAATCCCTCATTTAACTACAAGTAAAACATCCAAACGCTTAATAATCAACACTTCACAACCTCTCGTCGCCTCCTGGTTTACGGCTCTTGCCGCTGACCTAAAATCCCAAGAATGGAAATTAGGAGGAGGAGAAAAATGGACACGAAATAGGTGGGTTTTGGGGGGTTTTTGTTTTATCTCTGCCGGAGGACAAAGAGGAGAAGCTCTGGGGACGGAGCGGCGCAGGAAACGCAGGCGATCGCATGCCGGCGAGAAGAGAAATCGGCCGTCCAACCATGGGCGCTCGTTTACTTGGACTCCGAATGCATGTTGACCGGCTCGTGTGGGACGTATTCAACATGAATTGATCTCCCTTGTTTCTTCGAGGTCGAGGGTAGCGCAAAGCAAGAGAGGAGAGGAGGAACGGGGAAGAGGGTCGAGAATGGGAGATGGAGGCAACAGTCGCGCACGACGAGAACGCGGCAGCGGGCAGCATAAAAAAAGAATTGGAAGGACGGGCAAGTTGGGGGAGCGGGTCCCGCCCAGTTGAAATTTTTATGGACGCATTCGTGCCGTGGGCAGCGGAGCATGTTTGTCGGATGGAAGCCGCGGTTTCGACCGTGCTCGGAAAGCATGAAAAAAATCGGGTGGGAGGGGCGACCGCGAGTTAAGAGCGAGCCAGATCATGCCATTTTAAGCACCCGAGATCGAATCAAGATGGCTCCGAATGCAATGGAGAAGTAGGAGGTAGATTGACAGAAAACATCGAACGATAGAACTTGTGCTCAAATTCAAAATCAAACCACTAATTTTGAGGATATAAAGTTTTTTGCTGGCTAATTTTACGGTGTAATATCTAACAAAAATTGATATGATATCCGATCATCATTCTTGAAAATGAAGTTAAATAATAGATCTACTTATGACACTATATTACTAAATGATAAGAAAATTTATGACATCATTTCAAGACCTCGCAAGCCGTGTTTGACTTGAAACCAATACAGTGCATTCTTCTTCTCCTTCAAGTTTTTAAAACCATAAACATTGACTTCAACTTCTAAAATTTATCTTTATGAAATATTTAAAACCATTCATTATTAAAAGCTTAAAATAAAATTATCATCTTAAAACTAGATCTGGAAGTGAGCTTAAGCTAACCTGCAGCCCATCAGATCGACGTGATTTTGAGTTGGGCCATAGATTAGGCCCAAGCTAATTCAAGTTAAGCTTAGGCTAAAAATTAGAGCATGAAAAAAATTTTAACCCAAAGTTGGAGCTTGAAAAAAAGCTCAAAGCATTAACACTTAATTAAATCAAATCTAAACATAAAACTTTAAAATGCATAGGCTTTTTAAAGTTTTATACTAAATTTTCTATCTATTGTGTAAGAATAAATCTCAAATCATAGCAAATGTTCTTTTAGTTGAGAATCAACTAATTTGAGATCTTTATCTTACTCTTAAGTAATTAGGTATTGATGGGTCCAATAAGCCCCATGGGCAACATTAATTTTACCGGGGTTGGATCAGTCATTTTTGGAGTCGACTCGGGAAGACACCCCCTCGGCCTTGGCATGAACAGTGCTCGGCCTCTTCCCCTCGGCCCCCTCAGCCTTGGCCCTCGGCCTCGGCATGAACAGTGCTCAGCCATGAACAGTACTCGGCCTCTTCCCCTCGGCCTCTTTCCCTCGGCCTCAACTGAACAGTGCTCAGCCTTAGCCACTCAGCCCCTCGGCCTCGGCATGAACAGTGCTCGGCCCTTGGCCTCGGCCATGAACAGTACTCAGCCCCCTCAACCTCGGCCTCGATCATGAACAGTGCTCAGCCATAAACAGTGATCGGCTTCTTCCCCTCAGCCATAAATAGTGCTCGGCCATGAACAGTGCCATGCAAATGTTCACCCATGGCCTTCTATAAGCCTCAGTCATGAACAGTGATTGGCCTCTTCCCCTCAGCCATGAATAGTGCTCGGTCATGAACAGTGTCATGCAAGTGTTCACCCACGGCCTTCTTTGGAACTCATCTAAGGGCATGAATAGTGCCATGTACGTACTATATAGTCAATGCTCTACGAGGGACAAAGCCGGCTTCAACTCTAAGCTTCATCTTCTGCCTCAGCGGCTACACTGTGGGGCCCACGTGCCTGACTTTATCGCCCATCATTGTTTGCATAAGGCAAAGAAAGTATGGCATGGAGGACACATCTGGCAAACGCGGTAACGATCGGTTGTCCTGCAGCAGCCTGCAACAGCTGTCCAAATCAAGCAATACCTGCCAACTATACAGCCATCCATATTGATAGGACATGGCCTGCACTTCTGACATGCCACTAAAAAATAAGCCCTGCCATTGCTGTCATTGCTACCACCATCATAAATGCTTTGATAAGTGATCATGTCTTAGGCCTTACAGACTCCAAGCATCAATAAAATGGGTGAGAGGGACCCCCGATAAGGTAACTGAGAACTTACTACACTTCTAAATGCTCATTCTTGCTCACAGAGAGCACGACTCTAAGCCTCTCTCTCTTCTTTCTTTCGAGCCTGCTCAAGCTCGCGGTTATTGCCCAGAGCACTAACTTAAGCATCGGAGGCCTCCGCCAAATCTTCAATCCTTGGGACTTGTTTGCATGCTTCCATGCGCAAGAAGCTCGTCGAAGGATCTCGAGCTCGTTGGAGGAGGCGATCGGACGCTCGCGGACGTTCGAGGACAAATATTTGGCGTCAACATATTGGTGCGCCAGGAAGGAAGGAGAAAGCAGAGTTCTGCGACACTAAGCTACAAGCCCTCACTTCCTCTACGACAACAATGGTGGATAAAAAAGATAGCAATGACAAAGACCCAAAGCTTCCACTAGTCATGCTGGGGCACCCTCAATGGGCTGCGCAACAGGAGGCCAACTCTCAGCTCCACCATCGTCACAACATCAAGCCAAACAGCATGCCACCCTTGCCCTGCAAATTCGAGCATTGACGGCAGCTGTCCAAAAGCTCCAGAAGCAATATCTCGCGGCCATACAGCAGCCAACAAGAGCTTTCGCTCCCTCTTTAGTTGCTGCTCAGGTCAGCCATCATCCATCCCGCGAGAGATCTTCCCAGCAAGAGGCTCACCGCCATCAAGCTCATCAGCACGAGCATCTTCAAGCTCAAAAGCAAGAGCTCACTAGCAAGAGCGCCACTGCTCGCCATCCAAATGACCTCCTCTCCTACGGACGGCGACACGGGGGGAGGCCTAAGTAAGGGTGCTAGCACCTCCACTCCAATCAACTTGCTTTCCGGAGGGCAGACCCCTCCTGGCCTGGCTATGCGGGAGAGGATCGAGGACGTGGTCCAAGTCCCAGCCTAGTGCCATGCCATGCAAACTTAAATAAACAAGATTTAATGTACGAGGGAAAGGAAGCTTGGTGCCAGCAAGAGACTCAGGACAGAGAAAGGACATTGGGTAGAGGGGTCATTATGACCTTCCATTTTATGTACTTGGATGTCAGGGCTCCATTAATGCCAAAAGAGACCAACAATGCTGGTTCTCCTCCGCTCTCAAATAGTCTTCGCCTTTGCAAAATGCTCTGATCCAGCCCAGAGAAAGCTGGGAAAAGCTCTGTCCCGACTCTATGCCGACCCCAGCGTCATCGAACACGATGCAAAGGCCAAAAGCTACAAAGCTAAGTATACTACACTTTGAGAAAAGCTTCTTTTCATTAATACTTGAATGCATTATAGAAAGACCGACTCCAGCATCGGTACCTAAGCCCGAGGCCAGCTCGGCATCAAAGACCGACTCCAGCATCGGCACCTAAGCCCGAGGCCAGCTCGGCAAAGACTGACTCCAGCATCGACACCTAAGCCCGAGGCCAGCTCGGCAACAAAGATTGACTCCAACGTCGGCAACAAAGATTGTCGGCACAAAGAAAAAAGGTACCTGAGCCTGATCCAAGCACCTTCAGATCACCCTTCGGGGTTAAAAGGCACCCGACGACTCTCAACTCTCAGGTCACCCTTCGAGGTTTAAAGGCACCTGACGACTCTCAACTCTTAAGTCATCCTCCAGGGTTAAAAGGCATCTAAGTCTGGTCCACGCACCCTCAGGTCACCCTTCGGGGTTAAAAGGCACCTGAGTCTAGTCCAAGCATCCTCAGGTCATCCTTCGGGATTAAAAGGCACCTGACGACTCTCACTCTCAGGTTACCCTTCGGGGTTAAAAGGCACCTAACGACTTTCAACTCTCAAGTCACCCTCGAGGTTAAAGGCACCTGACGACTCTCAACTCTCAGGTCACCTTCCGGGGTTAAAAGGCACCTGAGTCTGGTCCATGCACCTCAGGTCACCTTCGGATTAAAGACACATGAGCTTGGTCCATGCACCCTCAGGTCATCCTTCGGGGTTAAAAGAAACCCGACAACTTCAGCAACTCTCGGATCACCACTCGGGCCAACCGCAAAACCTCGAGGCGGTTTATTGCAGCCTCAGCAGCTCCATTCCTCTGTCTTCATGGCCTCATTACAACCTCAACGGTGTCATCTCAGCCCTAGCAGCATTACTGCAGCCTCAGTGGCTCTATTAGCCTCAGTGGCTCCATTTCTTTACCTCTGTGGCCTCATTACAACTTTAGCAGCTTTATCACAGCCTCAACGGCTTTACTTTAGCCTCAGCGGCTCTAATCTACCTCAACAGCTAATGACTAATCGGATAAGACCTTTATCTAAATTATATACTTGCAACATATTGCTGGGCACTTTCAGCCATCCAAGTAAAAACCCAAAGACAACTCACAGTTGGAGAGGCCAACTCCCTGCTCACAGTTGATGGACCCACCTCAAATTTCATGACAAAAGAAGACCTAAAGTCAACTCACAGTTAGAAGAACTGACTCCCCAACTCACAGTTGATGGGCATCCGCTTCCAGACCCTACATCGTGAGAGGATTACTGGCTGCTTCCAGCCAATCTAAGGCAATAAATTTACCTCCAACATTACTTAAAGTCTTTGAGCAGACAAAGTACAAGAGAGCATGCAGATGTGGTCACAAGTCCACACAAGACAGACGAAAACTATCCAACGCTGGCATGCGAGACAAGTGCAAAAGAAATATATTATAATTCCTACACTCCTTTCGCTTGGCGGATGCAAAGCATGCGGTCACGCAACTCAGGAGTATGGGGGGCATCTGATGGATCCAATAAGCCCCATGGGCAATGGTAATCTCACCAGGGTTGGACCAGTCATTTCTGGAGTTGATCTCGGGAAACACCCCCTCGGCCTCTTTCCCTCGGCCTCGGCATGAATAGTGCTCGGCCTCTTCCCCTCAGCCTCAGCCACTCGGCCCCCGACCTCGGGCCTCGGCCTCGGCATGAACAGTGCTTGGCCTTGGCTGAACAAGTGCTCGGCCTCTTCCCCTTGGTCTCTCGGCATGAACAGTGCTCGGCCTCTTTCCCTCGGCCTCAGCATGAACAGTGCTCGCCTCTTCCCCTCGGCCTCAGCCACTCGGCCCCTCGACCTCGCCCTCGGCCTCAGCATGAATAGTACTCGGCCCCTTTGCCTCAACCATGAACAGTTCTCGGCCTCTCGGCCTCGGCCATGAACAGTTCTCAGCTCCCTCAACCTTGGCCTCGGTCATGAACAGTGATCGCTTCTTCCCCTCAGCCATGAATAGTGCTCGGCCATGAACAGTGCCATGCAGTGTTCACCCATGGCCTTCTCTGGGCCTCGATCATGAACAGTGATGGGCCTCTTCCCCTTAGCCATGAATAGTGCTCGGCCATGAACAGTAATGCAAGTGTTCACCCATGGCCTTCTCTGGAGCTCATCCAAGGGCATGAACAGTGCCATGCACATACTCTATAGTCAATGCTCTACGAGGAACAAAGCCAGCTTCAACTCCAAGCTTCATCTTCCGCCTCAGCGGCTACACTGTGGGGCCCATGTGCTTGACTTTATCGCCCATCATTGTCTACACAAGGCAATGGAAGTATGGCATGAGGGACACGTTTGGCAAACGCCGTAACATCGGCCACGCCCTATAGCAGCCTGCAATAGTTATAAAAATCAAGCAATACCTACCAACATGTAGCCATCCACATTTGACGGGACATGGCCCTGCACTTCTGACATGCCACTAAGAAGCAAGCCCTGCCATTGCTATCATTGCTGCCACCATCATAAATGCTCTGACAAGTGATCATGCCCCAAGCCTTACAGACTCCAAGCATCAATAAAATGGGTAAGAGGGACCCCCAACGAGGTAACTGAGAACTCACTACACTTCTAAACGCTCATTCTTGCTCACAGAGAGCACGGCTCTAAGCCTCTCTCTTCTTCTTTCTTTCGAGCTTTCTCAAGCTCACGTTGTTGTCCAGAGCATTGACTTGAGCATCGGAGGGTTTCCGCTGGAATCTCCGATCCTCGGGACTTGTTTGCACTTTGCAGGCTTCCAGGCGCAAGAAGCTCACCGAAGGATCCTGAGCTCGCTAGAGGATGCGACCGAATACTCGTGGACGTTCGAGGATGATGATTTGGCATCAATAGGTATAATTATTTTAAATATTATTTATGTGTAATCAATTAAAAACTCTGAAATTAGCTCTGTTAGCCTATATTCTTTTAGCTTAAATGATTGTTGTGACTCGGTATAATTGGATTTCACATCGAGTTTAGATTGATCTTAGACTCAGGTTTTGAAAAACCCAATTCCCGCTCAACTTAAAATTCCTAACATATTTTGGAGCTTGTGCCTTAATAAAACTATTATTTATGCATGAGCTAGATTATTTGAAGAATAAATATTAATCTTTTATTTTGGTCACGCGTGTTTGCTCATAAAAACTAGATATTTAAGATTCTAAAATCCAACCAGGTTAGTTGATTGAAAGGGTGGACCATCAACTAAGCAAGCCTGTGTCCATACCATCCCATAACCCTTTTTGTTCTCTTATAAAAATAACTAAACTAGCAGTTGGATGGGTGAATTTTGCAAACCATTATAGTTCTCATGAATTGGATAGTTTTTTACTATGAAAAATTTATTAAATTTGAGCAGCGGATAATCGATCACGTTAGAGCTTTGATACCTCAACGCTCCCTCATGCCTTTCTCATCTCTTCCTAAAAGGACTCCTCAAGCATAGCAGTTTCTCCCCACCTCTCTCTCTCTCTCTCTCTCTATATATATATATATACCCTTCCATTTCCCTAACCATTAGGTGCTTTGACCAAGGTCTTAAGCACTAGCCAATGGCTCTACTACTCCACGCTCCAACTACCCAAGTCCATTCTCAGAAATTTCTATTTGCACCGCTTGGATTGCTCAGTATCCCCCTTTAAAAAAATAAATTTTTACTCTCTGTACCCCCTAAAAATTGATATTCCTAACTACCCTTCGTGCACCACCCACTCCCCCCTCCCAAATCATTCTACACACCTTTCCTCAATGCACACCGATCCATTCTTCCCCCACTCCTTGCTCCTTTCCCGGCACCGACAGAGCCTTCCCAGCATCTCCTTCCCCGGCACTGAGCGGCATCCCCGGCACCTCCTTCCTTAGCACCAACAGCAACCAGCGGCGGTAAGGTTTTCTAAACCCACCGCCTCCGCCCTCCTCGCCTTCCCCCCTCCCTCCTCCGGCCTCCTCCCGCCTTTTTGCATAGTCTCTGCCTCCCTCCATGCCTCCCTCCTGTCCCCTTCATCCCCTCCGCCCCCCTCTGGCAAAGGCCTAGGTCGAGCACGGGTCAAGTCTCTGTTTGGCCCATTAGGGCCGAACAGAGATATATGTTCCCCCATCAAGGCCGAACAGAGATCAATCTGTTTGGCCTAATGGTAACAGATTATCTCTGTTCGGCCCTGATGGGCCGAACAGAGAACCAAGGAGTTACGATTTTAAATTTTTTTAATAAATTCAAATTTATTATATAAGTACTTTTATATAAGTAGTTTAAAAAAATCATATTTAGTAAAATTTTTAAATCGATTATAATCGGTAGTTAAGTTTTTCGAGAAAAAATTTGGACATTTTTTAATTTGTTCATATTTTAATTTTGTGTAATGCTGATTAATGTCGTTTTTAGATATGGATGCTGGTCCCTCATGAGTTAGACCCACAGCATTAGCCAGGAGACGTCATGATAAGCATGCTAAGCCAGAGGTTCCTGTTACACCATCGCCCCCAGCTGAGACAGTAGACGAGAACATCCCAGCTATGGATGTTGATGATGAAGTGGATGGGCCTTGTCCAGACGGTCTAGAGGATGAGTCTGTCCTTAATAGTTTTAGGACACATATAGCAGCCTCCATCTGGAGACAACATGTATTATTTGTTTGTTATTGTAGTGTATTTTCTTTAATGCATTATTATGATGTTGTTTATAATTTATTCATGTTATCCATTTATATTTTACAGGAACATGCCCTATTGAAGTGCATAAACCATGCTGTCAAGATAGGTGAGTGGCAGTGGTGGGCATTGGGACAGTCGAATAGGAGGTTCAGAGTATTAGTTCAGTAGTCGGGCCTAGTTGAACTAGTGTACTGCTCTTTGGTTCGCCGATAAGATTCTTGTCTTAGGATTCATAGAGAGATGGAAGCCCAAGACGAACACCTTCCATCTTCTCTTTGGCGAGATGACGATCACGTTGGATGACATTGCCACCATATTAGGATTAGTGTCATAGGTGCCTCAATATCACTATCATATGATAGGATGAGTGATCGGAATGCTGAGGACCTACTAGTGGAGCCGTTGGGTGTGTTATAGGTAGATGCGCGTCAGGAGGTGCTATCAGTACGCGGTCAGTCTGTGAGGTTAGAGTGGCTGAAGAGTCATTTCATGCTGTACTGATAGAGATAGCCACTATAGGATAGAGTGTGCAACACGAGAGTATTTGCTATTTGTTAGGGTGCACACTCTTTGTTGATAAGAGCGGGACGAGGGTGCCTATAGCTTATCTTTCTCTACTTCGGGATCTGGATAGGGTGAGCACATATGCTTGGGTGTTGGTGCCTTGGCTCATTATATCGGCAGTTAAAGATTGCATCTAAGGCATTCGTTAAACATATAGTGGATATATGACGCTGCTCCAGGCATGGATTTATGAGCATTTTTTATTTCTCACTCCTCATCCAACCCTGGATTATACTAATGCTAGGCCCTGTGTGCACTGATGGATTTCTGGCAATCCACCACGTACCACGATGGACCATTTAGTGATTCTATACGAGTCATTAAACATTTTGAGGGCTAATGAGGTATGTACCTTAGACCATGCACTTGTGTATTTTTATGATTTGCCATATATTATCAAACTGATTAGGATTTATCTATTGCAAATAGTTTAGGATCCCCATCGTCATATTTAGGAAGATCGTCCATTCCTATATATTGCATTCTTAGTAGATGCTTGAAGTGCATGGATGTCGTAGAACCCAATCATCCTGAAAGGGTTCTATGACAGTTCAACAGAATATAGATGATCCTTCGTACGCCACTAGCCCCTGAGCGAGCCAACAGAGGATCGATAGCAGCATCGTACTGCATCCGATACATCTTCTATGATCATGTGGGAGAGATGGGAGGATCACCTACTGAGCTAAGCGAGCAGGAGCCATCCGGTGATCCGACCATCAGATTGCGTGCCAGGATATATGGATTGGTATTCTCGTATCACGCACCTGGCAGTTCACCCTCTAGAGAGCCAATCTAGTATCTATTTCCGATCACGTCCCGATGATGTTGATGTTGACGTGCAAGGGCAACGTATTGCAGATGTCCATTATTTCTCAGATGTCATAGGTGTTCCACGGTTAGCATATTTCATCAAGTGAGCCTGATGTACCTAGCCCTAGTCATGCATCGCTATAGCAATACAGGCGTCGACGACGGCGAGATGGGGATTGATAATGTACCATATGTATTTTTTTTAGCTTTTAGTACACCTTTTTGTAAAATACATTGAAATTTGAATGAAATTTGAGTTTCCTTTAAATGTTCTTTTTGTTCCAAAGTCCATATTTGAAGATTAATATCAAATGCAATATACAACTCAACAGTCTCATAATTATAAATTAGTAAACAATCGCATGCTAATAATAATTTCGCTAATTATGGGATGGAGTTCGACAAATAACTGGACACGTGCTGGCATGCCTCGGCATCAATCAACAAAGACAATTAATGATACATCAATCAACAATGAGGTGTGCTGTCAACTTCCATAAACTTCATAATAATTGACACTCCTAGAAAAATCTTTCCTTGAACTTGCTCAACCAAGTAAAACATCCGGATAGGTACTAAACTCTCTTTGGAGTGCACTCCAATGATTGTTATACTCATTTTCTGTGGTTGACAACACTAGTATATTCCAACTCATTATAAACTTATCCCATTTCTCCTTCGTTTCAAATAATTTTTTGCATTATGCCAAAATATTCCTACTAATATACCATCTACATAACAAATGTGTTGCTATAGGAAATGCTTTCTGAATTGCATTCAATAAAGCCAAGTCTCGATCTGTACTATCACCTTAGGCAGAACATCAGCGTCCATAACGCTACGCAATCTCTCTAATGCCCATGTATAGTTATCTTTCTGCTTAGAGTCCATGTTTGTAAAAGTAATAGAAAATATGAGGTTAGTTGATGTCACCCCCACAATCTCTAAGAGAGGAAGACGATATATATTCATCTGTAAGTGCAATCCATTATCAAAACACGAGGATATGCACATAACAAATCTATGCTGCCAGGGTGAGCCCAAAACAAGTCACGCACAACATCAGACTCAATACAATTCCTATGCCACTCAATGTACTTATACTCGGATAATTTACCCAGAAGATATTGCATATGAGATCTTTCAGCTTTGTCTACAACCTTACATCTTTGTCATACATTGTAGATCGTCTTCATGCACGTAACATTGAGGGCATCCCTTTGCTTCAATATGGATAATATGGCCTTTGGCCAAACCAAATTCTTCGACATATCCACTAACAACGAAGTCTCCTACTTCGATAATCGTCCAACATATGAGTGCCCCTCGAGATGGTCCGCAGCCGAATGATTGTGTAATCCATAATGACCAACATTCAATCATTTGCAGTGTCCAATTTCTTTCCTCTTAATGCAAAAGGATATCCATACTTCTTAGTGCCATTGGCCCTGGTCTTGATCCCTTTTTCTTTATGCTTTTACTTTTGCAGGTACACTCCTCTCATAAGCAAGTACAATTCTTGGTTTCTTACTATCAGTACCCGAATCAGAAGTTTTAATAATAACAACAAATCCATTCCTCCTCCCAACTTCCTGACACCAATTATACAAGTCTTTTCTACTCTTGAATATCTACACAATAAAAAGTTTTATGTTAGTAGACAATTTTACACATCGCCTAGGGTACTAATAAAATAATTGCAATCAAAATTATCAGACATCGTAGTTGTAAATTTATTTGTGTAATCCATCATACATTCAGAGCCAATCATGCTACCTTCGGTTGAAGCATCGCCCTATACGGCCAAAAAATAAACAATTTAAACCCTAAGACTAAACCCTAAACCCCACCCCCTTGTTCGGCCCTGTGTGGCCGAACAGAAGCCTTATGTTCGATCGAAATGGGCTAGATAGAGGGCCCCTATTCAGCCCATCCTGGCCGAATATAAGCCTTCTGTTCGGCCATACAGGGCAAAATACAACACTTTTGTTCGGCCCTTTGTGGCAGAACAGAAGCTCATTGTTTGGCCAACCAGGGCCGAATAGAAGGCCTCTGTTCGGCCCTGTGTGGCCGAACAAGATGCGGACTGTGAAAAAAAAAAATTGATACAAGTCAAAAAATGAACTTTTCCATCCATAGATCCTTTCCAAATCGCTAGTTGCTTGTCCATTATTCAATTGAGGGTTAAAATATCTTCAAACAAAGATGCAATGGATTGATTGAGCAATCCTTTTTTTCGTTCGTTGGAGAGGGAAGGGAGACGGGGAGGGCGGATGGGTGTGCAGTGGGAGGAGGAGCTGTTTTTGTTGAGGGGTGCAGAAAGTAAAAATAGGGGCATTTTGGTCCATTATTATAAGGGTAAAATGGGGTGTTTTTTGTTAAGTGGGGGGTGAGCAATCCGAGTGATGAAATAGAAATTCCCCCATTCTCGTTGTCCCTTGTTAAAATGATTAAAAATTGGCTTTTTGTAAAAAAATGACTCTTTCTCTAATATTGAAGTGAGAGAAGTCATAGTATGCATGTAGTGATTAATACGACATGTCTTAGGTGTATCATGAGAAGGGACCTTTTTGATAAAAATATAATGGAGGATTTTGTTTTCACTTTTGATGTAAATCTATTGTTAAAATTTGATTTTGTCTAAGGGAGTCCGCTGTGGATTTAGGATGGCTTATTTTTTGCTGTTATTTAGAAGGGTTTAAAGTCCTCGTTACTTATCAAATGAGTAGAACTTGATTAGGAAATTAATATTTTTTTTTTTTTTAATTTTTTTAATGATTTAATCATCCAGTAATATATATATATATATATATATATATATATATATATATATATATATATATATATATATTAACTTGGCTACATTCGAATGTATCTAACTCCAAGATTCAAACATCTTTTTTATTCTTAGATCCATGCGGATCGCATAGCTACTCATTTTTTTTTACTTTTTCTATCTTGAGGATTCTTGAATCGTGTGGATCCAAAAATAAAGGATTCATCTTTAGAATTCATGAACTATATGGATCCAAAGATAAGGAAGATAACAGGATTTAAATTTAACTATATTCGAATGTAGTCAAGTATATATATATATAATTGAACTCTACACTCTCCTTATGTTATCAAAGATTTGAATTTCCATAAAAGGAATTATCTTCTCAAATGGTTTTTAGTTTTTGCTAATCTATATTAGTCAAGTAGGTATGTTGTAGTGTAAAAGAACAACATAATTTGCTCTTTCCTAATTGATATGTTTAAACTAATTCAAAATTTTTAGGGATAATTATAATTTAGACCATATAGCTTAGGGGGTTTTTCAACTTAAATCCTGGAATTAGAAAAGTATCAAAACAAGCCCTATGTACTAGCCATTTTGATGGTAACAAGGGAGCTATTATTTAGTGGAATGTGAGAGAAGGACATTTAGAAGAGAATATTCAACCATCACCATGAATTTAGAAGCAAGGAGAGGAAGAAAACTTCAAAGCTCTTTTATTCTATCTCCTTTATCTCGTTAGTTAGGTGAGTCCTTAAGCCATCACGTCTTGTCTTCCATCTTCACTTTTTTCGATTCCCTTATTTCTTTTTTTTAATAACAATAATAATACATCAAGATTGAGTGATGTGATTGCATCATAGGAAGGAGCCAATTTGGCAACAAAACTACTTGTAGGAGAATACTAGGCAAGTGATGGATAATGCCTTATAAGAAAGAAGAGCAACAAGCTAATGATGAGTTAGTAAAGTAATAGCCCAACCTCATTTATAGCTCTTTCTTTATAATGGAGTTTGGGTGACAAGCCCTCCATCTAGACTAGCAAGAGAAGAGTGCTGGGTGGAAGGAAGAAGAAGTAGGAAAGGAGGAGAATCTTATAATCATTCTATGACTTCTCATCCAACTTAAATAAAGGCAAAGAAAAGTTTAAAAATGTGTCATACATCTTTTGTTTATATGGTTACAAAAGTAAAAAAATTGGATATAGTTTTCTCTAACACACAACACAAAATATATTACAAAGATTCCTATAAAATCTCATAATTCATCAAATATTCTAAGAATTATATATGTATCCTAATCATCCTTTTACTGCCATGCTAAAATAGTTGTAGGCACTCAATTCTTCCTTTCCACCATACTAAAATAGCTCTTCTTAAAATTTTAGTAAATCAATGCAAAGCCATCTATTTAGATAAGTAGGCAATAAGACACAATAATTGTAGCCCTCCTCCAAATTCCCTAATTCCTTAAACTTTGGTACTCACTTGGCCCATCTATTAGAGACTTTACTTGCTGATACGCCATCTTATGCTTTCTCTAGAATGCTTCTACTAAAAATATTAAAAAATTATACCTCGATCCATCTCATGCTTTTACCATCATGCTTCATCCAATTGGAGACTAATTCCTCCTTACCATTGAGATAAAATAGCTATCCTAAGTAGTACCAAATTCATTATTTTCATAAAAACTAATTCCTACAAAATAGCTCTCTAAATATTCTAGAACCCCAACCCCTAGAAAGACATCCTAAAGTAACTTTCTTGACGGTGGGATTTTCCTCGTCCTCCAAAGAAGATATGCTCTCTCAATTCTTTTTCTAAACCCTAGTGGATTCTTAACGATGGATTTTCCTCTTCCGTACTCTCTAAAAAGCATGCTAAAATAATACTTCCATCTAATCTCAAAAATATTTTCTCTCACTACATTCTATCTTCAAAAGGATTCTTAAACATTCTACAGAGGGTAGTTGTCTGTCTATTATATACATAATAGATTTAAGACTAATTTAGTTCATAAATTTGTATTATACCAATTTTATTTCTTATTTTGAGAAATAGATCTATTGATAAAACCTTAGGATCTAATTGAGTCATAAAATTAAACTTGCATTGTAACTCAATTAGGTTTGTAACAAATGTTGTAGTAATTGATTTAAAAGGAGTCTCATTTCTCATATTGTGAAAGAGTTTAGAAAAAGGTGGAGTATTTGTTATAGGCTTTTTGTCGGATACCTTACATTTGAATGCATATTTTTTTTGTGTGTGCCGGATAACTCAACAAAATTTTAAAGAAATAATTTTATGATTTGAGGCTAGAATAAGCA
The DNA here is from genome assembly GCA_900491605.1 of Calamus simplicifolius. Taxonomy (NCBI): domain Eukaryota; kingdom Viridiplantae; phylum Streptophyta; class Magnoliopsida; order Arecales; family Arecaceae; genus Calamus; species Calamus simplicifolius. The sequence continues at coordinate 300,222 of UESW01001568.1, read as the reverse complement.
AAGAAATATGTGGATGCATTTAATAGCCAATACAAATGTCTCTACTGTAATTTCATTTTATCTAGAAGAAACTTTTAAGTATTTAATGAAGAAGTTAGGAGAACAAACAACACAAAGGTTATTTAATGCTCTTTAACAAAACCCTTATTAAAAGGATGCCCTAAAGGTATCTCCACTAAAATGTATAACACAAAGTGCATGCATATAAATTTTACATTATAAAAGAGATGCATTAGATAGTATAAAATCTAATTATGACAATTTCTGACTCCAAAAAAAATAAACCATCATAACCAAAATATTATTTACAAGATTTTATGTAGGGAAAAAACTATCAATAGAAGCAAAATTTACTTGTCCACAAACAATGTAAGATTGGATTCTTACCATTTTTTGGTTAAAGCCCAAACATAAAGTAAATAGGTTACATGGGACAACAATGCTGAACAAATATTCTTTAACTTAAAACCAGATACAAATAGGGAAAAATGCATAGGTGTCCTTGTTTGAGGGATTAATGAGATAGTTGATACCCATTTTCCCCTTTTATTGTGTGAATAAAATTAATAGATGAGAATAATGATGTCTAATTTGCTTTAGAAGAATGTAATCAAATAAAAGATATTAACCAGATACTTTTGCATGGGGGTTTATATATATTCTGCAGTTGGGATTTAAAAATTTTAAATATGGTGAGACTCGACAGTGTTGATCAAAGATTAATCTAATCATTGTATTGCAATCCTTCAATCTAGAATATAGAAATTTTTGGACACACATGCATGTATGTAATCATGTACAAACTACAACAAGGTTGGGATTAAAAGTATGAAAACAAATATTGAGGCCAAAGGACCCTTTAGCATCTTCACGTTGTGATAGAGAGGTGTGAGAATTTGTATTAAAATCTAGATAATAAAAAATCCATGAAATAAAATTTTGACCAAATATCCATTTCTCAAAAAAAAAAATTTATTGAAAGCAAGGTATTAACAAAAGATCAATTTCTCAAAATAAGAAGAAAATTTGCATTAAGAAAATTGTGAAGAAAAATGTTCTTGCTTTATCTCGATTTTATAAGTAGTTAATGAACAAATACCATTTATGGAGTACAATTTTAACAAAAGATTTATTGCACAAAATAAAAAGCAAATTTATCTTAGAAATCAATTTAGAAAGAGTTTAAAATATTTATCCTTCAAAAGAGATTATTATGCAATAAGGGCCATCTAGAGTTTTATAACTCAATCGCATGCTCAAGTTGCAAATACAAATTAGCTCAGTTATTTAGATGCTTCATGCTTGTGACTCAGGGCAGGCATAGGTAGCATAAGTTAGGCTACGAAAATTTAAGTACATGGGCCCAGATTGGGCCTAAATGTTTAGGTCCGTTCAAATTTCAAGATGGGCTTGGGCTCTAGAAAATAGGTTTTTGAATATGAGGTAAGAAAAGTCTTCACGCACAGCCTTCGATGCATGAAGACGTACACCGAGCGTGCCCATGGGCCATGGCACGCCCCGCATGCCACACATATATATTGAATACCTTACGAAATCCACTTTTTTATTTTATATTTAATGGAAGAGGTTTTTGAATGAATTTTTACATCTATTTTTTTGATAAAAGAAAATGGAAGGAAGTTAATCAACATAAAAGGCCGTTAACAGTTGAATTCATATCAATATTTAATGATTTAACAAATTAACTAAATTATTAAGTTGAATTTATATCTCTATCATTTGAGTTTGGTCCTAATATTCATGCTGTAGTATAATTTTTTTCTTAATTTGTTGAAAGTATATCTAGATGCATTTAATAGATAGTTTTCTAAAAAACTATCTCATCACTAGTTTTTGTTATTAATAAAGATACTTTAAGAATTATCGACAATGTTAAAAAAATCAATATATAGATTATTTATCGCTTCTTAACAAGTGCCCAAAGGTGCTCGTTAACTGGGTTGATATCTTTTATTAAAATTAGAAAAATGGTCATGTAAATAGTTATGGTATTCCTTTTTGATTACATTCTTCTAAATCAAATTAAACATCATTTATTCTCATCCTATCAAACCTATTCACACAATAAAACGGAAATATGAGTATCAATCTATCTCATTGATCCCTTAAACATAAATTTTTACTTTTATTGATAGTTTTTTCCCCTTTATAGATAATTTTTTTGGTTACGGTGGATGTTCTCTTTTTGGTATCAAAAGATTCATAATAATTAGATAATCTGCTATCTAATGCACCTCATTTATCACATAAATTCACATGCATTAATATATTTTAATGGAGATATTTTCGGAGAGCATCCTTTTAATAATTTAAATGTAGTTTATTTTGGAGTTTTTTTTTCTTGATAAAATAATGTATTTTAAGCTGCGTGCTCCGCCTTGTTCCGGAGCTTCTATTTGGCCCGTGACTTTCGCTGAGGAACCCCTCTATTTTGAGGTTTTTTTTTTCTACTTAGTAGCCCCAGAAATTACTAAGTAGCCCCCCCTAAATGATAAAATACCTAAACTACCCCTTCCCCTTCAACTCTCCCCGTGCCGCCTCTTTCTCAATCTCCCCTCCTAAATTGCTGAGTATCCCCCCTCCCCCTCGCCCCCCGTCCGACCACGCTCGTCCGCTCGCTCACGGTGCTTCCCCGACGGCGTCTTCCTCGGCGACGGCTTCCCGACAGGTAGGTTCTTCTCCCCTCCCTCCCTCTCTCCCTCCCTCCCTCGATTCGGATTTAAAATTCCATAGGGCTTTTTTTTTTTTTTATAAACCAACCTCCCCTCCTTCCACGGCGTCCATCTCTCCCACGGCTCCACGGCTCCACCCCTCCGCAACCTCTCCCCCTCCGTCCCAAAGATGGGATCTCTGTTTGGCCCTGGTTGGCCGAATAGAGATCCTCTGTTCGGCCCACTAGGGCCGAACAGAATTAATCTGTTCGGCCGAGCTGGGGCGAACAGACTCTGTTCGGCCCAGCTCGGCCAAACAGATGTAATGAATGAAACATCTGTTCGGTCGAGCTGGGCCGAACAGAATTAAATCTGTTCGGCTCAGCTCGGCCGAACAGAGTAATTAAATTATTAAATATAATTTTATAATAAAGTATAATAATAATAATTATAATAATCAAGTATATTATAAAGTATAATTTATAATATATATAAAGTATATTATAAAGTATAAAGTATATTATAATATACATATATTATAATTATAATATATTATAAAGTTTATAATTTTAAATGAGTTTATATATTAATATATTTTTAATAAAAATATTATTTTAATATTTTTATTTTAATGATGAATATTGTAATGTTTCAGATATGGATGATGCTGGCCCCTCACAGTTAGACCCACTGCGTCTGCTAGGAGACATAGAACCCAGGCGCCTCAGGTTATTGAGATTTCTGAGGTTCCTAAGGTTGTTGTTGCACCATCGCCCCCAGATGAGACAGCAGATGAAGACATCCCAACTATGGATGTTGATGATGATGAGGCGGATGGTCCTTGTCCAGGCGGTCCTGAGGATAACTCTGTCCTTAGGAGTTTCAGGACACATATTGCAGCCTCCATCTGGAGGCAACATGTATTTGTTTGTTGTTCTACTGTATGTTATTTATTGTATTATTTCAATGCTGTTAGGTGTTATTCATGTTATCCATTTATATTTTGCAGGAACGGACTCCACTGAAGTGCATGAACCATGCTGCCAAAGTAGGTGAGTGGCAGTGGTGGGCATCAGGGCAATCGAATAGGAGATTCAGGGATATAGTTCAGCAGTCTGGTCTTCTAGAGCTAGTGCATTGCTCTTATCGGTTCGCCGATAAGATTCTTGTCTCGGGCTTTGTAGAGAGATGGCAGCCCGAGACGAACACCTTTCATCTTTCCTTTGGCGAGATGACAATCACGTTGGATGATGTTGCCGCCATATTAGAGATTAGTGTCATGAGTGCCTCAGTGTCCTTGTCGATTGATAGGATGAGTGATCGGGATGCTGAGGACCTCCTAGTGCAGCTATTGGATGTATCACAGGATGACGCACGTCGGGAGGTTATATCGGTCCGCGGTCAGTCTGTAAGGTCAGAGTGGCTGAAGAGTCAT
>UESW01001568.1:0-287562 GCA_900491605.1 Calamus simplicifolius | reverse complement strand
CCTTCCCTGGATGATAGTGCAGGTTCAGGTCATAATCTTTTAGTAGCTCCATCCACCTCCTTTGTCTTAAGTTTAACTCCTTCTGAGTGAAGATGTACTTCAGACTTTTGTGGTCTGTGTACACATCACATGCTCTCCATATAGATAATGCCGCCAGATCTTTAAGGCAAAAATCACAGCAGCCAACTCCAGGTCATGAGTAGGATAATTTTGCTCGTATGGCTTTAGCTGTCTGGAGGCATAAGCTATCACCTTCTCATTTTGCATCAGAACACATCCCAATCCCTTCCGAGAAGCATCCGTGTATAGAGTGAATCCTCCAGATCCTGACGGAAGGGTAAGGACGGGGGCTGACACTAGGCGTTGTTTCAGCTCCTGGAAACTTCTCTCACACTCCTCAGTCCAGTCAAACTTCGCTTGCTTTTGGGTCAAGCGAGTCAGGGGTAGAGCAATGCGAGAAAAGCCCTCCACGAATCTGCGATAATATCCTGCCAGCCCACGAAGCTTCTGACTTCAGATACATTGGAAGGTCGACTCCAATTTACGACCGCCTCAATCTTCTTTGGGTCCACAGTTATGCCATTTTTAGATATTACGTGACCCAAGAATGATACTTGGCTCAACCAGAAGTCACATTTCTGCAACTTGGCATAAAGCTTTTTCTCTCGAAGGGTTTGCAGAACAATCTTCAGGTGGTCCATATGTTCCTCCTGGCTTTTGAATACACCAGGATGTCATCAATGAACACCACCACAAACTGGTCTAAGTATGGCTTAAAGATTCTGTTCATCAAGTCCATGAATGCTGCCGGGGCATTAGTTAACCCAAACGGCATCACCAAGAACTCGTAGTGGCCATACCTAGTCCTGAATGCTGTCTTAGGCACATCTCCAGCCTGGACCTTGAGTTGATGGTATCCTGACCGAAGGTCAATCTTCGAGAATACCCGAGCTCCTTGGAGTTGATCGAACAGATCATCGATCCTCGGCAAGGGATACTTGTTCCGCACTGTTACCTTATTGATTTCTCGGTAATCAATGCAGAGCCGAAGACTCCCATCCTTCTTTTTGACAAATAATACTGGAGCACCCCAAGGAGAGACACTCGGTCTGATAAATCCCGGTCTAGGAGCTCTTGCAATTGGTTCTTCAACTCTTTTAGTTCAGCTGGGGCCATACGATAAGGGGCCTTGGATATAGGTCCAGTGCCAGGGACCAAATCAATGGTGAACTCCACTTCCCGGTCTGGAGGCAATTCGGTCAAATCATCCGGGAAGACGTCAGGAAACTCCATAGCCACTGGAATATCCTCCAATTTCACCTCTTCCTGCTGAAGGTCCTTGACCACAGCAAGAAACCCTTGGCCACCCTTCATCAAGTATTTGGCAGCCCGCAGTGCTGATACAAACACTGAAGCCAGGTGTTCCTGGCTTCCAGTAAAACTGAATTCAGGCTGATTAGGGATTTTGAAGATCACCATTTTCCTGAAACAGTCTACCGAAGCATGATAGGAGGCCAACCAGTCCATCCCAAGGATAACATCAAAGGACTTTAGTGGAAGGACGATTAGATCAGCCTCCAGCCTCTTGTCGCCCACGTTGATCTGGCAGGATCTGCATACAGACTCCACCCTCATAACATCTCCATTTGGGAATGCAATGAGCAACTCTTGTTCTAGGGGAACGGGTGTCAACGATGCATTATTGGCAAGATAAACATCAGATATAAACGAATGTGTGGCACCCGGATCTACTAAAGTCTGAGCATAAGTGTTGCCTACTTTAATTGTCCCTGATCACAAAGTTTAGTTGTCTTAGATGTCATATAGCGGATCCTATTTATCCTTCATGATTAATGCATTATATCGCATATGAACCAAATAATCTTAAAGGGGTACTTAGGTAATAGGTATACCTGCCACAACGGAGTTAGAAGCGGCAGCATCCTGTTGGGTGAGGGTGAAGACCCTTCCCTGGGTCCTCGGCTGCTGCGGCTGGTTCATCCCAAGATTTGGAGAAGACAGCTGCTCCCTCCGAAGGGGACAAGTGGCCATCTTGTGATCCACTTTCCCACATATGAAGCAGGCACCTCTCGGCCCACGGCACTGCCTGCCCGGGTGGAAGTTCCCGCAGTGAGGGCAACGGGTCTCCTTACCCTTCGGTCCTGTGGGGGGCTGATATGTATCTTTCTTCTTAGCCTGCCCCGAAGACTGGCCCGAAGGAGACCCCTTCCTCTTCCTCTTTAGCTCCCACTCCTTCTGGTTCCTATTCATGTCTCTTTCGATCACCAGGGCTTTACTCACCACAGCACTATATGTGGAGAGTTCAAATGCATTGACTGCTTGCCTCAGTTTGGGTCGCAGTCCTTCAGTGAACCTGGTGATCTTGGCTCTCTCAGTGGTCACTATTTCCGGAGCAAACCGAGCTAGCCTAGTGAACTCGGCTTCGTACTGGGCCACAGAGAGATTCTTCTGTTCCAGCTCCAGAAACTCAGACTCCATCTGTCTTTGCACACTACTAGGAAAGTATTTGTTGAAAAAGGCCTCCTTGAACTCCCTCCAGGAAACAGCTTGTCCACCCAATCGCTGCTCCATATGCAACCACCAATCATATGCCTCCCCTTGAAGGAGATAGGTGGCAAATCTAATCCGCTCCTCCTCCTGGCTACCATGGGCCATGAAGGCCTTCTCCATCTCCCTCATCCATCCCTCAGCATCAGCGGGATTGGTGGATCCAGAGAAGGGAGCAGGGGCTAAGCTCTTAAACTCAGCAAAGCTACGACCCCCTCCTTGCCAGGGTTGCGGCGGAGCGGGCTGGACTGGTGGTTCAGGTTCGACTCGCGGGTTTTGCTGAGTAGGAGGGCCGGGCTGAGCAGGCACCACTTGTTGGATCTGCTGCTGCATAGCCTGCACCATTTCCACAAGGGCCTGAAGTATCTCAGTCTGGCGCTGTTGTTGGCCATTCCCAGCCACATTGATGGAACCAGAGCCTCCAGAAGTTTGCTGGCCTCCCTGCTGGCCAGAGTCACCAGCCTGGGAACCTCCAACTTGTCGCATACTTCTGGTGTGACGAGGCATGACTATTCCCTGCCAAGTTTGGTTCCAATCAATATCTTTACAAACCCTTAAGTTTTCAAAATATATTTATTAGAAAAATTTTATATCTTCTTAGAGTTGTTACCCTCCCAGTGTCATCCTACTGTTTTGTTTAGTGTCATCCTATGTTTGTCCCTAAGGTCAAACCTAGGCTCTGATACCACATTAGCTGTCACGCCCCAGACCCTATATTGGATCTAGGGGTGGCAACCCGCCGCATGCCTGGCATGCAAGGCGTTCCGAAATATAACATTTAATACCAGAAGTGGTAATAACTATATATCGTCCAATTTAAATGGTTCTTAATACAAATCATAATCATAGGTTTTAGGCTACATGCCCATCATACATAAGTCACTGGGGTTACAACAAAATGTTGGATCTTAGTTTCCTCTGAATGAAGCTCCAACTACCCCAGATCCCATTCTTCAGTTCTGTGGCTCTGAAAAACATTGTAAGATTTATATGAGCTTACACTCAATAAGTAAGCCTACTATTAAATAATCATTTCGTCAAAATATTATCAAACCATATTTCCATGTATAAAACTTCCAATTTCAAATACATTCATCATGTTATCAAAACATGTATATCATCAGCTCAAATAATTTTGGAAGCTTAATTATACAATAAATGCTGAAATATGCAATGTAAACAAATCCACTGTATTCATATAATTATTATTTCCTTATGTGTCCCACGGCCCTACAACACCCATCTGGTGTATCACTCTTTAATGTCCCCTAAGAGGAAGGGTCCTGGTACCAGCGTTATGCCATATATCATAATCAATCACAACACATCCTCTAGATGTGTGTGCGTTATGCAATATATCAATCACATCACATCCTCTAGATGTGTGTCCTCCACATATCTCCCCCTGTAGAGGTGGGTCCCGTATCTCTCGGCATTTCACATCATATGAGAACCGCGGCGACACATATCATCATCATATTTGCATGTAGTACATCATGCATCATCATGAGCATAAGCTCCTCATATCATATATACAGTGGTTTGTACATTCATAGCATAAAATACATCAATAATACCAGTATATTTTGCAAAGCCAAAATAATCACATCATTCAATTTTTGCACATTTATAATCCATTACTTTGCAAAATATCAGTAATCACATATATTATAGCAGATTCCCAATTGTATAACAAAATTTCATTTTGTCTCATTTTTTTTTGAAATAATGTAATATATCCATAATTTTTATATTTAAATAAATTATGAAAATTATAATAAATGGCTTACTTACCTCAGTACGCTAATTCCAAATTGTAAATCAGCTATGTGGACATCGGTTACCTACAGCATTAATTTCCACAATTAAATCTCAAAAATTGGAACAATGCAGCATCCCCTTAAGGTCTACCCAGTCTAATCCTGGGCCCAACTTTGGGCTCGAATATCTCTCAATTATAAGCCTGAATGGGGAAATAAAAATATCCCGAGAAACTAGAATCAATGCTGAATCGGGACATATTTTTATTTCTCCATTTTCGGCCCAATACGGGCCCAAATTGCAGCCCCAAAATAGCTCACGACCCGGCCCAATAGGGCCCAACGTGGGACGGCCCAAGCCGGCCCACGTCTCATCGTCTCCCCCCCTCCTCCCCTGTTTCGCCCGAAACAGGGGGAGGCCGTGCCGGCGGCCAGGGCCGCCGCCGGCCAAAATCTGGGTGGCCCGGCCATCGGCGACCGGGCCAGAGCCGGCCGCGGCGACGGCCGGCTCCCTCTCTCTCTCTTTCTCCCTCAATTTCTCTCTCTCTCTCTCGCTCGATCACGGCACGCGACTCGTGCCGGTGGCACGGCCGGCCACCGTGGCCGGCCGGATCCTCACCGGACGGTCGTCCGCCGTCGGTGAGGCCTCCTGGCCGACGCCCAGGCCCGGCGAGGCATCGGGCACTCCGCCGGGCCCGAACCAAGCCGTGAACCGGCTTGGTTCTCCTCTTTCTCTCCGTCTCTCTCTCCCGATCTCTCTAACTCTCTCTCTCTCTCCCTTACCTGGCTGGCCGGTGGGGGAGAGCTCGTGGAGGAGGAGGGGCGTTCCCCCCTCCTTATATAGCGGCAAGGGGAGGGTTATCCCCCCTGTACCCACGTGAAGGGGGCGCGTCGGCGCCCCCTTCCTTGACTGGCTGCGGCAAAGGTTGCCGCAGCCGTCAAGAATGGCGGAGGAAGGGGCGGCGCCCCCCCTTCCTCCGTCAACAATGGCGGATCCTCACCATGTGAGGATCCGCCATTGGAACAGGGCTTCACAAGAATGCTTCTACTAAAAATACTGAAAAATTATACCTCGATCCATCTCATGCTTTACCATCATGCTTCATCCAATCGGAGACTAATTCTTCCTTACCATTGAGATAAAATAGCTATCCTAAGTAGTACCAAATTCATTATTTTCATAAAAACTAATTCCTACAAAATAGCTCTCTAAATATTTCTAGAACCCCAACCCCTAGAAAGACATCCTAAAGTAACTTTCTTGATGGTGGGATTTTCCTCGTCCTCCAAAGAAGATATGCTCTCTCAATTCTTTTTCTAAACCCTAGTGGATTTCTTAACGATGGATTTTCCTCTTTCGTACTCTCTAAAAAAGCATGCTAATACTTCCATCTAATCTCAAAAATATTTTCTCTCACTACATTCTATCTTCAAAAGGATTCTTAAACATTCATATAGAGGGTAGTTGTTTGTCTATTATATACATAATAGATTTAAGACTAATTTAGTTCATAAATTGTATTATACAAATTTATTTCTTATTTTGAGAAATAGATCTATTGATAAAACCTTAGGATCTAATTGGAGCCATAAAATTAAACTTGCATTGTAACTCAATTAGGTTGTAACAAATGTTGTAGTAATTGACTTAAAAGGAGTCTCATTTCTCATATTTGTGAAAGAGTTTAGAAAAAAGGTGGAGTATTTGTTATAGGCTTTTATTGGATACCTTACATTTGAATGCATATTTTTTTATGTGTGTGCCGGATAACTCAACAAAATTTTAAAGAAATAATTTTATGATTTGAGGCTAGAATAAGCAAAAGAAATATGTGGATGCATTTAATAGCCAATACAAATGTCTCTACTGTAATTTTGTTTTATCTAGAAGAAACTTTTAAGTATTTAATGAAGAAGTTAAGAGAACAAACAACACAAAGGTTATTTAATGCTCTTTAACAAAACCCTTATTAAAGGATGCTCCTAAAGGTATCTCCACTAAAATGTATAACACAAAGTGCATGCATATAAATTTTACATGATAAAAGAGATGCATTAGATAGTATAAAATCTAATTATGAAAATTTCTGACTTCCAAAAAAATATAAACCATCATAACCAAAAATATTATCTACAAGATTTTATGTAGGGAAAAAACTATCAATAGAAGCAAAAATTTACTTGTCCACAAACAAAGTAAGATTGGATTCTTACCATTTTTTTGGTTAAAGCCCAAACATAAAGTAAATAGGTTAGATGGGACAACAATGCTGAATAAATATTCTTTAACTTAAAACTAGATACAAGTAGGGAAAAATGCATAGGTGTCCTTGTTTGAGGGATTAATGAGATAGTTGATACCCATTGTCCCCTTTTATTGTGTGAATAAAATTAATAGATGAGAATAAATGATGTCTAATTTGCTTTAGAAGAATGTAATCAAATAAAAGATATTAACCAGATACTTTTGCATGGGGTTTTATATATTCTGCAGTTGGGATTAAAAAAATTTAAATATGGTGAGACTCGAGAGTGTTGATCAAGATTAATCTAATCATTGTATTGCAATCCTTCAATCTAGAATATAGAAATTTTTGGACACACATGCATGTATGTAATCATGTACAAACTACAACAAGGTTGGGATTAAAAGTATGAAAAGAAATATTGAGGCCAAAGGACCCTTTAGCATCTTCACGTTGTGATAGAGAGGTGTGAGAATTTGTATTAAAATCTAGATACTACAAAATTCATGAAATAAAATTTTGACAAAATATCCATTTCTCAAAAAAAAAATTATTGAAAGTAAGGTATTAACAAAAGATCAATTTCTCAAAATAAGAAGAAAATTTGCATTAAGAAATGATCAATTTCTATGAGCAGTTATGGGAGAGGTGGGAGGATCACCTGCTGAGCACAGCGAGCAGGAGCCATCCGGTGACCCGACCCTCCGATTGCGTACCGAGATTTTTGGAGTGGTTTTCTCGGATCACGCATATGACTGTTCACCCTTCGGAGAGCCGATTCAGTATCTACTCCCGATCACGTCCCGATGATGCTGATGCTGACATGCTAGGCCGACGTATTGCAGATACGCTTGGCCTTTGCACTAACATATTTGATATGGATCGGGAGGAGGCTGCTGCGTCACAGGGGAGGCACATGTACGATGTCATATCGCAGATGGCACATGTGTTGTAGGGTCAGCATATCTCTACGGTGCAGCCTGTTCAGCCTGATGTTCCTGGCCCTAGTCATGGATCGCCACAGCAGTACAGGCGTCGACGACGACGTAGTGGGGATCCTTGATGTACCTCATGTATTTTGTATCTGTTAGCACATAGTGCATCTTTTTGTAACAGACATTGAAATTTGAATGAAAATTCACTTCCTTTCAGCTCAATTTTAATGAAAATCTTTTGAATTAATATAAATATGTCATACATTATACAAAATTGATTGTTGTAAGCAAAAGGACTTCTACAACTCAATAGTCTCGCTAATAATGACATCCGACGAGATCGTTCATCTGAACTCATGAATCCTAGATTCATATGAAGAAGCCCATCCAGAAGCACATGGTAAATGATGTTTGTGCCAATTGCTTGCTATTGGGGGAACAGGATGACCTGGTAACAGAAACACCTGCAAAATATATAAATTAGTAAACATAATGAATTATTAGTCATTTAAGCATGATTAAGAGTTGTTCAATTAATACCTCAACAAAATGATTGCCATTAACGAACGCCACTGCAATATCTTTGCGGGATAAAGGAGGAAGAGCACCGATCATAAAGGTAGGAATGTAAGACATTGTTGCAAGGAGAGGTGGTATAGGACAATGTTATAGCGGGACGCTATAACGTGCCCCATATCCGGCATAGTCATCCACCGGTCAAATGGTGGATCATTATCAAAATATGATAATGTATGCTCAATCTCCTGAAACCTCCCTTCGACAGCAAATAAAGCATGATAGTGCTCTGAATGACATTGCAACTCATTCAATAAATCCTTCCTAATACGGAGCCAATCCTCCTCTCCAAATCCCAGCAAGTCAACTATTGCTCTAAATCCGCAGTTGCCGTCAGCTTTAACATCCTTGATATGTTGGATGAATGGTCTCAACCCATCTGGAATTTGATCAATATAGATTGTTGGCTTATTATATGACCGGGTTCGCTGACGAAAAACCTGCAAACCATTAAAGAATGAATTAGACGCAACAGAAACATTCGCTTTGTAATAACAAATGGCACGGGTCCGGAAGGTGCCGGCATGTGCCGACACATACCGGCACACATCCAGCATGGGGTCCGAAAGTTGCTGGCACGCGTCCGGCATGTACCGGCACGCGTCCGGCACGTACCGGTATGCGTCCGAAACGTACAGGCACGCGTCCGGCACTCACCGGCACGGGTCCGGAAGATGCCGGCACTTACCGGCATGGTTCCAGCACTTACCGGCATGGGGTCCGGAAGTTGCCGGCTTGTGCCGGCACGCGTGCGGCACATATCGGCACGTGTTTGGCACATTCTGGTATGGTCCCTTACTAAGTGAAAGAAATGCTTCGTACCTTCTTCCTTGGTTGCCTCTTTGGCAATTGCGTCGCTTGTGGAGTGCCCGTACCAGGAGAATAACTATCTTGTCCTGAAAGAATCAACTCAAAGGCAGAAGGATTACGGCGGGTAGATGTATCAACCTTCAATGAAGCACGGCTGCGACCAACTGAACGAGCGACCCTTTTGGCAGGTTCTTCAAGAGAAGTACTTTCTAGGCTAGCAATCTCTCTCAATTTTCTTAACATCTGTAATTGCGAAGACCCATCTAACTGTTTGAATTTCCGAGCAATTATATCAAACTCTGGTTCACAGCTCAGCTGAATACTTAGCACATTTGAAGCCGGCATCATATCAAGTTTTCTCCAATGAGGATCTATGCAATCCAAGGGAATTGGCCGACCTTCCATCCTGAACCGTGCAATCTCGTGGCCGCATGGTAAACCATGTGTGCGCCGAATAGCACACCCACAAACTGAAGCATCAATACCAACTGAATCGGCTCGCTTCGCTTGAGCAAGATCTGATTTAATGCACTTATAGAAACGAAACCTCGCAGTTCTTTGAAATCAGCAGGCTTGAAGTCGTGTTGCACGACCATCAAACTCTTCTCAAATGAGGCTTTTATTGCACTATGTTGTAACTCAATTAAATTATATATTTTTGTCCAAGATGATTCGAAATTCCCTTGGCTTGATCCAAGCTGTCTTTTAGCCTTGCATGTGCACTTTCAGCCCTGAAAAAGTAAATAAAATTTAATAAAAGGGAGATAACAATTGCATTATTAAATTGTAAATTTCTTAAATTTATCAATTCTTTGTGATACTTATTAGTTGTCAAATTTCCGTAGTGCCTACATGTGTCCGTCCATGCTGCAACAAATCTTTCCTTGTACTTGCTTAGCCAAGTTTCTGACACATACCGTAAAGCATCTGGGTATGTAGTAAACTCTCTCTGGATTTTTGTCCAGTGATCATTAAACTCATCTTCGGTGGTGGACAACACAAGTATATTCCAAGTCATTATAAACTTATCCCATTTCTCCTTTGTTTCAAATAACCTTTTGCACTGGGCCAAAACATTCATACTAATATGCCATCTACATAGCAAATGTGTTGCCGTAGGAAATACCCTCTGAATTGCATTCAATAGAGCCAAGTCTCTATCTGTGACTATCACCTCAGGCAGAGCATCATCGTCCATGACACTGCGCAATCTCTCTAATGCCCATGTATAGTTATCTTCTCGCTCAGAATCCATATACACAAAAGCAATAGAAAATGTCAGATCAGTTGATGTCACCCCGACAATCTCTAAGAGAGGAAGACGATATCTATTGGTCTTGTAAGTGCAATCCATTATCAACACACGAGAAAATGCACGTAACAAGTCTATACTGCCAGGGTGTGCCCAAAACAAGTCACGCACATCATCAAACTTGATACAATTCCTATGCCACTCAATGTACTTACACTCAGATAATTTACCAAGAAGATGTTGCATCTAAGATCTCCCAGCAATATCTACAGCCTTGCACTTCTGCCGTGCATTGTAGATTGTCTTCATTATCATAACATTGAGGGCATCCCTTTGCTTCAACGTAGATAAAATGTCCTTAGGCCGAACCAAACTCTTCGACATCTCCACTAGTATTGTAGTCTCCTCCTTAGATAATCGTCCCGCATATGAGTGCCCCTCGAGATGCTTTGCAGCTGGATGATTATGCACGCCGCAAATGACCGTTAACATCCAATCATCTGCAGTGTCCAATTTCTTCCCTCTTAAGGCAAAAGGACATCCACACTTCTTAGTGCCACTGGCCCTGGTCTTTGATCCCTTTTCCTTGATGTGTTTACTTTTGCAAGTACCGCTCCTCTCGCAAGAAAAAATAATTCTTGGTTTCTTAACATTGCTGCCCGAATCGGATTTTTTAATAATAACAACAAATCCATTCCTCTTTCCGACTTCCGACACCAATTACACATTTCTTCTCTACTTTTGAATATCTATAAAATAAATAGTTTTATGTTGGTAGACAATTATAAACATTGCTCAGTCAAATAATACGGAAATAAATGTAATTAAATTTTACCTCGTAAGTTGTAAATTCATTTGTGTAATCCATTACACAATCGGAGCCAATCACGCTGCATTCAATCACGCTGCATTCGTCGAAGCATCGTTCTGCACGATCAAATAATAAATTTTAACCCTAATCATAATTAATCAAACCCAAAAAAAATTAAACACTCTGTTCGGCCACTCAGGGCCGAACAGAAATCTTCTGTTCGGCCCTGTGTCGCCGAACAGAAATCTTCTGTTCGACCATACAGAACAAAAGAATTCCTTCATCTGAACAGAAGAAAAAATTCTTCTGTTCAGCACTACTGGGCCGAACGTATTTAAGTTGTTCGGCTTATTGTGGCGAACAGAGCTAATCTGTTTGGCCATACAGGGCCGAACAACGCACGAACCGGAAAATTTTTTTTTTAAGACAAAAATATAAACTAATCTTTGCGATCGTAGCATCTTTATAAATTATTAATTGCTTGTCCATTGCTTATCTTAAGATTAAAATTGCTTAATTAAAAATAATGATAATCCAAAGCAGGAGGACGGTTGCAGGGGCTGTTTGGGGGTCTAGGGGGGCCACGGGCTCAAGACGGGCTCAGAACTAGAACGACTCCCTTGTTCCTTTCCGACCCCGCTCATACATTCTACGTTATTTTGCGGCTGGCGAGGAAGAGACTCCGCCACAACCACCCATGGCGGGATGGATCTCGTCCAAGCTCAAGGTCGCCGAGACGTTTCTCCAACAGGCAAGTCACCCTTTTTCCACATCCTTCCATTTCCCAAATCCAATTACCCTACCTAGCTCTTTGATTTTGTAATCAAATCAGATCGACCAGCAAGCAGCCGAAACTCTGCGCAAGAACGAAACGCCCCGATCGCCGTCCGAGGCGCCGGGCAACGTCCACGAGGTCCTCAAAAGGACCGACTCGGCGGCTCGCTCCCTCAAGCACCAGCTCCCGAAGAAATCGGCCCCGCCTCCTGATAGCACGCCTCCGCGAGGCAAACACCTGGCCGCCGCCCGGCCGCCCTCCCCCGCCGCCGATCCCAGTCCGGCCATCGCCGACGACGACTGGACCGAGCTTCTCGGCTCTCCGACGCCGGCCAGCGCCGCAGCCCGCCCCAATGGCGGCGCCGCCAAGAAGCCCGTGGGGATGGCGGTTCGCAAGGGATCTGGCGGCGCTCCAAAGCTCGGGAGGAGGCCGAACGTTGTGCCGGAAGGAGAGATTGTTGTCAAGGGTCCGTATCAAGAATCCCCCTCTTCTGAGGTTCCACCCTCTCGAGGGTCATCGGATTCCAGGCAGGGCACACCTTCTCCAGTAGAATCTATTAGAGGAGGACCCCAGGAAGAGGTCAGTTCTCTTGGCCAAAGGGAGGAGGATTCGCAGTTGCGAGATGAGAAGGAGGGGGCGGTTGACGGCGATGGTGGGAAAAGCGGGGGCATCGCTGAGAAAGCGGGCCCTAGCATGACGGTTCTGAGGAGTTCTCACACCTATGATTATTCAAGAATTCCTTCGGGGAGAGGTGATGAGCCTGATTCAGGGAGCGATTTGTCATCTACATCGGATTCGGAGAATGAAAGTGAGAGGAGGGAAGAGAGGAGGAGGAGGAGACAGCAGATGTTGGCTGAGAAGATGAAGGCCATTGCTGCTGAGGCCATCAAAGAACGTGAGGACACTGTGGCCAGATTAGAGGGCGAGAAGCAGAGCCTGGAGAAAATGCTTGTCGAGCGAGAGAAGAAGCAAGCACAAGAGGTTATGCTCTTGGCAAAACCATAGTATTTTCTTCTAATCTTGCTGGTTAGAATGGATAATTCGTAAATCAATGGAAAAATTTATCCTGATTGATAAGCCCATAACATTTTTGGTGGTGGTGGATTACGTTTGCCAAAAAAAGTAGTATCAACTTTTACCTTTTATGCATTAACAATTTCAGGCACCATGGATTTTTCACATTTCCTAGTCAAGTTAAATGACAACATGCAAGTGTTAATATTGGAATTCATGATAAGAAATTGGTTAAGTTATGCATGGTTTTAGGTGCTATATATTAACATATTAGATCAAACAATGTAATGGTGCGGAACTATCGCTTGAATATGATCTAATAGAGAATAAATGACTAAAAGTGATTCCTTTATTTTATGTTCACTTTCAATACATCAAAACCTACCAACCACAACCTATATTTATATGCAGCTAAGTAAAACCAACATTTTGGTATATGTATTGAGTGTGTTGAAGTGTCTTCGCCAGTTCTGTAGATGAAATTGTCATGATTCTTCAATCTGCAGCCATCATTATGATGCAGAATTAATTATGACTTGATTTAGGTTTAAGTGTTCTATTTATTTTTAATTACTTGTTTCTTTTACTTTAGTAGAGGTAGGGTAGACATTGTATATATTTTTGCAATTTTTGGACTCTTTGGAGGCTTTCTTTTCGTTTTTCTTTTCTTTTTCTGGTTAAGTTTTGGACTTTCATTATCAAGAATATTTGTGTTTATGAATCCTTCTTTACATCTCGATTTGGTGAGGAAGAGACTTCTTTTCACAGTGATCATGTCTAGAATTTGAATATTCATATTTGCCTTCGCCCTTTGCCTTTTCTTACTCATGATCTTGGGGATACAAGTGATACTTGTTTGTGTGCTGTTAGTTTTGCATTACCATTACTTAATAGTCAGCCTATTAGCTGATTACAAACAATCATAGCCATAGATTCTCATCTTTTTCTAAAGGAAAGTAGGGAAATGAAAGAAGAGAGGGAGAGGAAGTCCGCCATTAGAAAAATATTTAATTGTAAAATCTCTGTAAAAGGACACTTACGTGACACTGACACACGACCATAATCAATCCAAGACTTTCATGATCAACTTATTATGTAACTAATAACTTTTGACAGATATACTAAAATAAGCTCTCTGATCATTGCAAATATTATAACAATAGCAGCAACAGCAAAGCCTTAATCCTAAACTAGTCGGGGTTTGATCGTTGCGAGTATTGAATTTCCTAATAGAAGATGATATCTGACCAGCTAACATTAAAATTTCTATGTTTGAGAAGTTTTGAACTGAGACTTTTAAAAACCTGACTTAATTTCAACCATTAAATGAAGATGAAAATGCAATAAATACTAGAATAAAATGTCCTTGAATGCCCTATGTCTGTGTTGGTTTTAGGGGTGAAAGTTAATCTCTATGTGCATGAATATCATTGCCAACACGTACCACATGCACACAACCTTGAGCATAATATTCATGTATATGTATGTCATGTGCAAAATGCCCTTGGCCAAACCCAACTAATTAAAAGGAGTTGATTAATAAATAGTGATACCTAAACATTTGGCATAAGTTGCAAGCTCTTACATCTCCTGAACTGTCCAATACTTGTAAAGAAGTCAGCCATGGGTATAGTTTCATATCATATAAACACACAAAATATAATATATATCTCTTCACAATTAACTGATTATGTGACTAACTACATAATATACTTTTTGTGAAATAAAAATTGCACTTAAGTGGAAGAAATGATGCTTCATTTGCTTACAAGGATTCCTTTGATGTGACTCTCAAAAAAATCTGCCAAATGCCAAAACTTTTGGCTGTTGTAAGCAACAAACTTCTTTTTGGGAACTGCCATGGGGTATCAGTCCATGTTGTGTTGTATTCAAGTGTCAAGAAGTGTTGGTTCTCTAGAATGCCTAAAACCTGATATGTCTAAATTACATTATTTAGTGGTGGATTTTGTGCATGAAATTATATGACAAAGATTATCCTTGTATGGATGGAGGACATTTATCTGTTACAATAGCTTTTGAAAAAGATGCAACATAAGACCATCCAGTGTTTCATGAATTAGATTACCAGTCAACTTTAAGAACTGAGATTGATACTCTTCTTAAATATTAACCACTTTTGAAAATTCAAGGTACTTTATAGTCATATTTGACTGCTGGAAAATAAAGATGAAATGCAATGTTTCTCATCTTCCTCCTGCTTTCTAGTATTTTGAATTCTATGTTATAACATTAATTACAGATATGTTTATTTCATATTTTTATGGGCAATGTTATGTATGTATTCATTTTTGTGTTTTTGTGGTCATCAGGCTTCAGAGTTGCAGATGAGTATGATTGAAACCTTAGAGGCTGTAGAGAAGGAGAAAGAGAAACATAATAGTACAAGAATGGAAGCTCTTGCTCGCTTGGCTAAGCTTGAGGTGTTTAGTTTTTTTTTTTTTTTTATCACTCATTTGCATCTTATGGTTTTCTGTATCTGGACTTGTTAGTTTCCAAGCTCCACACCATTTATAATCATCTGACCACCTTTATAGATCAATATGGTTACCAGTTGACAGAAGTTTCAGTAAATGCAGATATTAGAAAGTGGTGCTCTTTACTAAAGATAAAAGTTGTTGCAGGCTATGAATGCAGAGCTTGCAAGTTCACTTGCAACAAACCAATGGAAGCTAGAAATGAAAGTATGTTTTCTTTTCTCACTTTAATCATCTAGTTATTGATTTGTGTTTCTTAATTTGGTTTTTGGGGATATTAGTGCCTTATCAAGTTTTCTCATGTGTGATTAGGCATTGCATTGACAAAAAAATGATGCCACATTGGAATATTCATGTGCTTCTAGTCCTTGGATATATGAATGCCCCAAACATAGCTTGCTTAAGAAATCACTTAAATTATTGGAATTATTTTTCTGAAATACATGACCGTGAACACTACTTAACACTACACTCTTGGGAGTCTTGATACATGGTGCCTCTATCCAGTATCATGGTTGCTGCTTGGATCTTGTTTCCTTAACTAGACCATAACTCTCATAGGAAGTCGAAGGCAAAACTGAAAAGGGAGAGGATGATAGGCAGATGGAATGATAGAGAAAAAAAATTATACACCAAGAGGCTAGCCTTTATTACTGCTAGATTGGCAGTGGTGGAGCAGTGCAGCTCACATAAGTGGTTGCCAATGATGCCCTTCTAATCATATAGGGAAAGCAGGCATCCAGTTAAGAAGGCATTTGACAACCAACATAGGATCACAATGGTGATTTTAGATCATTGATGATCCTTATCTCAGAGTGATTTCATCTCTAGTGAATTAAAATAAGCAACTTTGGTATCCTATATTTCATTGATTAAAGATCTTTGAATATTCATGATTGCACTATTTGGTATGATATGGGAATTTAAGATCACTGACTATGCAGTATCAAAACAATCCCTGATATATTTTGCAACTACCATGATAATTTATTATTATTTTATATATTTATTATTACAATATTTAGATTAAATAATAGAATTATTTTTTATAACATTATATTGTGGTATAACATTATAATATAATATAATATTATGTTATAATAAAATTATAATTATAATTATAAGGCTTTATTATAATATATATAATACTATATTATATTATCATATCATATTATGTTATAATATTATAATTATAATTATGCTATATTTTGTAATATTATAATATTATATTATGGAACATTACTAATAATATTATAACTATAATATTACGATTTAATGATATTATATATTGTAATATAATATTATATATTATATTATATTAAAATGAAAATAAAATCTAGTATCTTTTTTTTATATGGATGAGGAGCATTTTAGTCATCAAATCTTAAGTCAAGATTACCTCCTATGGGTAATCTTGGATATCTGTCTCCAAGGATGGGTATAGGACAAGGTATGCCGAATCGTACCAAACCGAACCGCTCAGCTCAGTACGTTGCATACTGAACCATACTGGTGTAAAGCTGATATGGTTTACTATTTCAAAATAGTACAGGATTGGTACACCCCAAACCGTTCTATATAGTCCAAAACCATGCCATACTAACCTCATATTAACCTTATTTTGTACCTAACTGCCTTGTACAATGCTGAATTGTTTGGTTCAACTCGGGATGGGGCGGTTTATGGGTTAGAACCTTCCAATTATCTAATGAAGTGATTGATAAATTGTTGGTTCGGTATAATTTAATCGTATTGATTCGGTACTAAAATGGTATCGGCTCTCGATACGGAAAACCTTGGTATTCGATCATTAGGTTCGATGGTGATTTTAGAGACTGGATGGTTTGGGATCACCGCCATGTAAGATCGAGGTGCAATCAAATAGGGTGATCTATTAAGTCCACTTGACTTATCTCTATCAAGTCCACTTGACTTATCAATGATCGTGGATGGATCACCCCATACTAAATGGCCCCTAATGGTTGGCCCCTCTTTCTCTCCTAATTTTTTAAGGGATCATGGTTGTACCTCTTGTGTCACTTCTAACCATTAACAGAAAGGCTATCACTTATTCAAAAGATTTTTTGACACAATCCAATAAGGGCCTAAAAACACCATTTAATATATGACAGGTCCAATGAACCTAATACACTCTTTACAAGCAACCTAGGGCTAATAATTTTTATCACTTCTGCTTTACGACCTTCCAAAGGCTAAAGTTGAGTCTCGATCTATGTACGTACTTAGGTCCCACCTAAGTGCATGTGTGGATTATGGAAATTGTCATTGGCATATAGGGTCTCCTAGGTTGACTAGATTTAAGATTACAATTGAACATCCATGAGGTGTATAGGTGCATATTGCACCGTTTCAGTCTATTATATTATATCGATATTGAACTAACATTTGGTATTAGGAGCCTATTGCATGTTGATATGCTGAACTGACTCGAATAGACATTGTAGAAACATAAATTGGTAGGAGCACCAAAATCAGTATTACAAACCTCGGATGTAAGTAACTTATAAATGGTTATTGCAAGAAACTCACTAAGAATGAATGCCTTTTGAAATACTAGTTCCTTTGCATGACAACCATTTCCACTTATATCCATCCATTGTGACAATGTTGTGTTTCAATCCCTCGAATATGATACCACTAGTGATGAAACCGTGATCTAAAAACACATCCGTTAGTTTTATGGTTTGTTAATGTTTAAAAATTGTCTCATTGTACACATATTGCAAATCTATAATCATATGATATATCTATTTTTATGAGAAAAACAAATCTATCAAAGTTCTCCTAAAATCCCAATGGATAGACTTTATTATCATCCAAACTAGTTATTTTCCCATGTTAATTAATGATTCCCTCATTGGGCATCTAATATGTCTTTAGTATAAGT
Organism: Calamus simplicifolius; assembly: GCA_900491605.1. NCBI lineage: Eukaryota > Viridiplantae > Streptophyta > Magnoliopsida > Arecales > Arecaceae > Calamus > Calamus simplicifolius. Next base: position 269,412 of record UESW01001568.1, on the reverse strand, counting down.
TGTGTTCATCCAAGAGAGCACCAAAAACAAACTCCTATCTTGGTCCTTGCAGTGGGTTAGCCTTGTCACAATGATAAGGTTGCTCCATTGTGACCTAGAGACTATGGGTTTGAAATATAAAAGTAGCCTCTTTGTATGTGGGGGCAAGGCTACGTACATCCAATCCTCCCAAATCCTTGCAATGGTGGGAGCCTTGTGCACTGGGCTTCCTTTGATCTTTGTTGCCTAGCCATCAAAGTCACAATAACCTATGGTAGTCATTAGTCAACATGATCCCTCATATCACAACACATGCAAAGGTTATCACATGATAAGCACATTTTGATAGTGTGGTTTTAATTTCATGTGCTCTCAAGGTAGTTTTGCTGATGTAATGTCTTTTCTAAGAAATATGTTATATCTTATGGTCATCTTACCTAATAAGGAGCATGTAAATTAGGTCTCTTGGCCTGACTAGTTGAAGGAACAAGTAATCATGATCTCAATTTTTCTTTGTTTTCCCTAAGAAAGCTTTTAATAATGTTCCCATGGATTTGAGGTGCTTTTATGTTTTTTCAAACATTTCATGACATCAAAAAAGCATTCAAATTTACTTGGCTAGACAAATATATTATTATCATAATGTCTCATAGCGTACCTTATGTGCCATCTCCAATATTAAGATTCATCTGTTGTGATAAATGGTGGTGGTTTACATGCCTTGTCATGTATTTTGCCAAATAGCACTATTCTTGTGCCCACTGTGGTCCACTTGATGCATGAGCAAGTTAGCTTAAAAATCATATTGGTATCCTCCCCGTATGCATATCATCTCTAATTATTTTGACATGTGTCATGTGCTGGCATATAAAGATTCCCAAATACATTAAAATGGTTGTGATTGGCACACTAAAATACTATATTCATTTTGTTTTAAAAATATGAAATGATTTTAATTGTTTCAAACTACTCTAGAGGTATGTTTGAATCTGTTGAGTATAACCATTAACTAATCTATACAAAGTTAGGATGATAGACCATACGTTCTTCCAAAGAATAGGATGCCTTATTGTTCCATCTGTCCTGCTCTGTCTCATTGGCTATCCTAGTATCTTCATCTCTCCTCTTCTTTTTTTCTTTCTTTACCTTTTCTTCTTTTTTCCTTCCTTTCTTTTTTCCTTCTTTCCCTTCCTTTCTTTCCTTATTCTTCTTTTTCTCTTTCTACATGGTTGGGTTTTAGTGTTTCGCCTTTGTCTCAGTCCCAATTCCCATTAGAATGGGATAGGACAAGTGGGATGCCCCATGTCTAGCTGGAACTTATCACCAGTGTTGTCAAAAGTGGGCCTAAGGCATTAGGTGTATGGTGCCGAGGGTCACTTCTTATACTTTAGATGAGGGGCTTTCATATAGGCATATATGAGGTGCAAAAAGCATGCGCTTTCGATTTGATTTGAGATACAAGAAATGTTTGTCTTTCTTTATAAGCTATATTTATAATGTTTTTTTAAGTCTATCATATTTATTAAATTATATTAATTTTATAATGCATCATTTGATACATAATTATTTTTGTCTTATAAAAAAACTAAAAATTGGCAGACGAAGAGATGGAACACTAAAAAATATATTATCATATGAGAAAAAGGAGGAAGTTATGAAGGGACTACAGATTTTTGCTGCAAAATTTGAGATTTTTCATTGAGCTAATAGGCTAAATATATTATTATTATGATTTTTTTAGCCTTTTCTATTATATGTTATAAACCTTGCTTATATAAATTATTGTATCATTCATTTCAAAAAATGCGTGCCTCACTTTGCTTGATTGCGTATATGCATTTTATGGTTTTATAGAGAATATGAACTGATAATGTACTAATATGGTTCTCAATTAGATTTGCGGACTTCTTAGGCTTTTAAGATGAAGATGGAGATTGGAGCATGGTAAAGAGCGAGCTTCGTCGCTAGGTCTTTTATAGATGAGACCAAGCCCTAGTGGAACCTCGTGATAAGCCACAAAGTTGGAAGTGGTTGGCCGTGAGTTTCAAAAGGGCGAGATATGTGGCTTAGAGCCATACCACCCCATCAGAGAGGGTCTTAGGCCCAATTGAGCTTAACCAAAGGCCAACAAAAAAAGAAAAAAAAAGGAAAAAATGCTATTAGCTGCTTGGCTTGCAACAAGGCTTGGGAAGTTACCATTGGTGCTTCTAGTTATTGGCAGGGATAACTAGTGTTGTCAAGATGTGCCTTAAACACGCATAAGGCACAATGCACCAAGGGTTAGGTGCTTTTGATATCTTGAGGTACATCTAAGGAGCAAGACATGCTTAAGGTGGGTTAAGTGCTTCTTATACCTTAGGCAAGTTGCCTTTATCTTAGCATACATAAGGTGAATGGTATACTTTTAATCTGATTTGAGATGCAAGAAAGGTGCACCTTTCTTCATAAGCTGTATTTATAATATTTTTTTAAATCTATTATATTTATTAGACTATATTGACTTATGATGTACCATTCTATACACCATTATTTTTTTTACTTAACAAAAAAATAAAAAATTGGAAGATAAAGAAATGGAACATCAAAAATTATGCAATCATCTGGAAAGGAAAAGCATTAAGGGATTATATATTTCAGCTAAAAAAGATGAAGCTTTCCATTAAGCTAATAGGCTAAATATAATATAATTATGATTTTTTAAGCTTTGTTCTAAATCTTGCTCATATAAATTATTTATTTATTTAAAAATATATGCCTCATTTCACTTAGGTGCGTGCTTATGCTTTGCACCGTATGTTTAGGCTTGAAGAGCTCTTTGTGCTTGGGTGTGCCTAGCACTTTTAATAACATTGAGGGACAGTAGAGCAGCTAGGAAGGGAGCTCTACCAAATTTGAAGCAATGAAGAGGAGAGAGAAGGATGCAATAAGAAGTGAAAGGAGAGGCTAAAAACTAATGGTAAATAATGGCACCCGGTCATAAAGATGGAAGGGAAAATGGGGGTTGGAAGTGATCTCGCCTTGCTAAAGAAGTACCATTGTTCTAAAATATGCTTACTCAACTTCATTTTGAGCTTTTGATTGTATAAGTTGATCCACCATTTTTTGGGTGGTGTTTTGTTGATTAAACAAACAACTTCCTCTTACCTACACTTTATGGGCATCCAACACAGCAAAGTACCTAGGTCAGGTGGAGCAAAGAAAATATCTGAAATCTAGAGCTTCGCAACTTGAAAAAGAAATGAAAAACCATGGCAAGATACAGGCCTCTTCTGTGTGACACAACGAAGGTGCTGTGGGCTTGATCCCCAAAACCTGTACTTCCAATATTTGAAACCCCAGCTAGAAAGCAGTGACGTTGGAGAAAAACATCCAAAAGCCCCTTCAAAGGCTTGTTAGGTCCCCTTTAAAGGTAGAAGCCACTTGGAGAAACCTCTCGCCTCCAAAGCCAGACCTCTCACCTCCTAACCCTACTTGATACGTCATGTCTCTTTTCAAACCCCCAATTCCCTATAATATAACTACCATGACCAATAGGACCAAGAGGTACTGACTAGAACAGGAATACCAAAATAATGATCATACCTGGAGTAGACAAACTATTAGAACATCCCCAACGGTCTACTTTGAACCTTACAATACTACAAACAACTGTTTATTTATATACAATTATTATTTTGCATCATGATAGACCATAAATTATGTTCATATGGTGTGACCATAAATCATGTTGTTATACACCATAAATCAAATTAAAATGCTGTATCGTGTAATTTAGTAATTATATTTGATGGTGCAAAATTTTTAATTCAGATGTTCCCTTGTTGATTCTACACCATTGAAGTCTTAGTTTTGGTAAGAGTAATAGTTTTGCTCTCTCTCTCTCTCATATGAATGTAATTCAGCAAAACCAATGATGGGCCATCTACTTTAAGCAGCAATTCTTACTCGCAATCTAGAACAATTAAAATATGTAGAATTAAGAAAAGCACATGTTTTGCAAGTCCTTTACCTTTGCCTCTAGTGGCAACACTATGGACATTATAGATAGAGGCAGTATGCTAAAATGATTGGTAGCTATATAATAATGGATCCACATCATTGAACATGATTTATACATTTTAGAGCTTATGTAAACCAAAATCCAATGATTTGGATGCTTTAAATCATTTACACTAGCAAAATTTTTCATCATCCTATAAAAGATGTTCATGTTATGATTAGTGAATGCACAATTTTAAATGTTCGGTGCCTGTTTATTGATTTGAAGGCATTTTGTAGGTTTTATAAATCACATGTGGTGTGGATTTTTCGTGTACATGGCCCATTGTTGATTTGCAGTAACAAGATCTAGAGTTAGGTCCACATCTAGGATTATAACCCTACTCTCTGTCTCTCTCTTCATATGTACACATAAATGAAATTGATACACATGTAGATCTTTGTAAAGTACAACATGGTACTATAACTCACTTAAGTTATTGTCTTGTTAGTTATTAAGTTACAATAATTTATATCTCATCAAGTCATCATCTATGTAATGATCATGAAGCCTGGTTCCTTTGGGTTTTTAGGTAAATGTTGAATTTCATTTGTCAAATGACTTTTTGCTTCATTTTTTTTTTTCCTTAGATGGCCTTTGATTTTATATTGCTTGATGCTTATTCTGTAATAAAAAGATGCTGATTGTTGTATGTGAGAGGAAGTGTGCTACATAGCCATTATGTTATTCTTATCATTATTTTTTTCTTTTTTGAAAGGTCAATCGGGTAGCTGAACTTCGACAACAAGTTGAATTAAAGGAACTGACTCAAGAAGGTGGGTCTTGTCATACATCTCAAATGTTTGGTTGCGTTGATAACATTATTATGCTCTTATGTATTTATATTCATTTAGTGCTTTGCTTTATCCTTATCCTTTTTTTAAGCATAATATTCTCTTGTTGTATTACTTTGCGTTAGCTTATTTTCAATTATTTTCAAGTATTCAATAAAATACCAGGTTATATGCTTACTAGATAATTGCATAATACATTTCTTTGTTAAATCAGCTACTTGAAAGCTTGGAATTCTTTAGATATGTGTCAATAGCAACATGGATTGAAGAGCTTGTGCCTATAATCATCTCACTTACTACCCTGCATGGCATGTGCCATGTTGGCACATTGCATGGCACTTCCTTGGCAGGCACATATATGGTGCAACCATGTTACCATAATTTTTAATTACTTTTTAATGATTTTTAGTATTAAATTTCATAAAAATAATTTAAAAAATATGTTGTTTCATAGGGTTATAGATTTGTCTCTACTCAACCACATAGTTGGAAAACTCAAGCAAAGCAAACATTTTGTCCAGCTTTATTCATATCTAAGGTGTTTATTGAAAAGGATTATTGATGGAAGCAAGACCTCTCACAATTACAAACGGATTTGGGATTGATGGGCTAGCACATGAACCTATTCTGTTGCAGCTGAATGATAACAAACAAGATGTATCTAGCTACTACTTTTGAATTATCATCGCCTCTAGGCTAATTTTTTTGCCTATAAAATACATATAAAATGGAAGGTGACTGATGCCTTGCTAGCTAATATAGCTGGCATCGATTTGTTAACTTCCTTTTGATTCCAGCATTGTGCATTAAAGAATACCTCCAAAATTGTTGGAAGCACTCCAACACACTTCCCAGCATCCTCTATGGATCTACAGGCAAAAAATAGTGCTTTCCAAGCTGTTAATCTCAGTATCAAGCAGTTCTAATAGGTGCTGTCTCTGCATCAGTCAATACCACTTAACTTCAAGTGGTTTGACCCAGTTTTAGGTGTTTGGTATTGGACTCTAATTCCTTGCTAGCACAATACATGCTGGCTGGTACAATAACCCAAGGTTTTAAATCCTATGGGATGAACGGTCTCGGTTTTTCTATGGAAAGGGATGCACCATCATCCCACCTTGTCCCGATACTTGGGATAGCGGATGTCTTTTTATGTGTCGACTTGGATGCTAGGCCAATGGTGGGATTGTGCAATCCGTACACTTGCAATGGTAACCCATCCTAGTGTCTTATGTAATATTCCACCAAGATTTGAAACCATGCCTCAATCCTTAGGTAATAAATATATCACTATCGCATCAAAGTTCTTTTATTGACCAAGATGTCAACAAAAATGTCAGTTTGATACTTTGAATCAAGTATAAGGCACTTCTGTGATGTGTTATGTGAAAATTTGTTAACCCCTATTGTCTTGGCTGATATAAGCCAATATATCTGGGTTATTGGCTGAAACTTCATTATCTTTATGATATTAAGTGATGTTTTGATATTTCAATTGTTATGTCTCATTTGTGATCTCTAGATCTTTGGCATCCTTTTGACAAGGTTCACTGGAAATCGATGTTGTTTCGGTACTGGACCAATATGATTCGTTATGGGGTGCACTGTAGCAAACCAGTGGTGTACCAAACAGGTGGATTAGGAGACCCTAACCCATGATCCACCTTAAATTATGCCAAATCGGGTGGTTTGGTTCGGTACGCTGGTGCAGGATTGATATGTGTGGTTTGGGGTGGTTTGCCCCCTTACTAAACCGAGGAGCCGAATTGTTCCGGTTTTGGATTGGTTTAGTTTGGTTCATCCCAAACCACTTGGTTCAGGATAGTTTGGCTAACCCTACTGTTGAATATCTTCAACTTTTCATCTCAGCTAACATAAAGTGATATCTTAGTTTATCTTTGTATTTAGTATTGGTTATCCACTGATGGCCATGGTATTAGCATTTAAAAGAATTGTATGACATTTCTTGTAGAAACTTTAATTTGAAACTTTAGTTTTACAATGCTTCTGTACCTATTTGTTTATTGGGTCAGACTCAATTATTTCATGACATAAAATTGTGATAAGATAACAACAACAAAGCCTTAATTCCAAACTAGTTTGGGTCACCTATATGAATCCTTTTCTTCATTCTGCTTGGTTCAGAGTCATATTAAACAAATATTCCATAAGATGCAAAAATATTAAATCTTTCTTTATGACTTTTTTCCATATAATTTTCAGTTTGCCTTTATCTCCTTTTTTTTTTTTTTTTACATGTATCAAATCGTTCCTTTGTATTGGTGCATCCCTAATTTTACGTTGCAAATGTTCAAACCATCTGAGTTGTCGTCTGAGTTTGTCCTAAATTTGTTTTACCTCCACCTTTTTATGCATGGCTTCATTTTTATCTATATTTCTTATATTTCCACGTATCCATCCTAAGTTAATAATATTGTTGTCAAAAACATACTATTAGTTTTTAAGGAAGACTAAGATAGGGCTATAAATCACATCTCTTGATATAATTTCTTAAAAGCCAAACAAGAAATTTTTGCTTAGCTCTTGCATCTTCCTTTAAATTTGATTCTCTGGTATTACCTATATTGCTGGGCAGTTCTGTTTGTCTTCATTCTTCCTATTCACCTTCTTAGCTTGTTTTTTCTTAATTATTTGTCTTATTTGATGCACCTTAGCAACATTAGGTGCATGTGACTGATATATTACGGTTAGAGGCTCAAACTAGATATTTGCTAAAATTAAAAGTACTAGTTAGCATTGCCCATTTACATATGATAGCTCACTTTAAGATTAGAGTAACATATGCTCCACCATCATCGGTCTAGTGATATGCACTCCTCTAAAGATGCCATCTTCCATCTTACATTACTCATAAATGTAATAAAGCACTTTTCAACTTTGATTATTAGTGAATGTGTTTGTGGTAATGATTTCTTTTCCGCTTACCATATTGCGAACTTGATGCCATGTTACATGTAACCTTGGTTGCAAGAAGTTCTGTTAGCTCATGAGGCTGTTGCCTGCTACAATCTTAAAGGGCAGCAGAGATGCTGAAGTATCTGTTTGTACCATACTAATACATGACCAGTATATGAATAAACCTTTCCCTTGCTAAACACTTTGCTTTATTTGTCTTATATAGTTTGCTGGAAATTCAGTTTTAACTGGTTATTAAATTATTGAGAGATATTATAAGTAAAATTGTATGAGACAATGACGATTCTTTTGGAAATTTATGGTTGGTTTTCTTGCACATGCAGTCATTTAAGTTTCCATATAGCCATAGATGTGCTGAACATTGATATACATGATATCAGATTTATGGAATAATAAGCAGTTGTGCCCATGTGCTTAAATGGGCTGAAACCTAGTATTCACTAAAAGTAGGGCTTATCCATGCAGTATATCACAGAAAGTGACACAAACAACTAATTGCTTCTTTTCCCTTTGTGCAGAATACAGAAGAAAGATGTCTAAGATCTGTCAGGGTTCCTCCTCTCAAGATGAAGTAAGCCATCAGCTGCTTTTGATATGTCATAGTTTGGCCACTGGACTCTTTATAAGAAAAATGTTGTATTTAACACAGCACTGATCTCATAAGTACCAATTAGGCTTTAGGTTTTACAGGTTGACCAAGGCCAATGCTCTGATTATTTATATTTCTAATTGTTTTCTCATCTTTTGTCTAGACAGAATCCTTGAGAAGATCTCAACTTGAACAAGAAATTCTTGGTGCTGAGTTCTCTTTCATATGTGACAAGTTTGTGAAGTTGAAGGACAAGGTAAATTATACAAATTTCTATAAATAATATTTTCTAAAACAATCTAACATACTCAAAATTCCATATGTATGATGTATGGTGACAGTATTTATGACCTCTAAATTTCATATTTGGGAATATCTTTTCACAATTTCAATTGCAAAAGCTTTCTCATAGGCGATATAATTCTTGTTGGACATGAAGGCCAATAACTTCAGGTTTTCAAGCATAAATTAAGTCATAGGTCATATTCAGCATAGCCACTAAAAGTTCTATAAAGAAAGTTCATGATACCAAGAATGCAACAGTGGTGCATTGATATGAATGGCTGATTGTGAGGTGGCCATCTTACTGTTGTTTCCATTAACTTGGATGACCATATCTACAATTATATTCATGTCTAGATGAATCATGATGCGGTAAATTGCAATAGCAAAGCGGTGTCCAGGCAAATGCAGCCTTGGAATGTAAATGTGCTCTCATCATATGCAATGGCTTATGGTTTACAATTCTATCCCTGGCGAAACGTTTTAAGTAAATGCTTCATATTTTCAATGACTTGAACTGGATCTGGAAGAAAATGAAACCTTTATGTTTTTATGGACTCAGCACTATATTTATATCTTGAAGCACATTGATTTTAATTGAAACTGAAATGGACCTTAATGTTTTGGCTAAAACTGCTGAGATTTGTGGCAGATCTGGAATCTGTTGTCTGAAAAGCAAATTGGCCAAAATGTGGTTAGATTGGTTGCCATACGTTGGACTGATTTTGGGTAGCTTTGACCCTTGATTTTTGGATGCATCAGAAATATTTTACACCTGGGCTGACAGCAAAAATCTTTAGAATTTTTTAGCTTTGATGCTCCAATGCAAGATTATGGCTCTGCTTGGCAAACTTTTGAATGACCCAAAAAGCACTTTTGAAGAGAGAAAAGTTTCAATTCGGATTTTTTTTTGAAAAGCTCTAGTTGGGAAAGGCATTTTGTTGAATGTTATATGTTCACATCACAAGAACAATCATATTTAATATTATAACATAATAACAATATAATACAATCGCAGTAATATAATATATTATAATATAATAATATTATTACAATATATTGTAATTATTATAATATAATAAATATTATATGAAAATATTATTATAATTATAATATAATTATAGTGTAAAATATGATATATTATAAGAGGTAGAGTTGGCTATATTCGAATGCAGCAAAGTCTAGGTTTAGTCACCTTCCCTACCCTTGAATCCACAGTCCACAAATCCTAATGATGAAAAAAATGAAAAAGGTAGGATGGCTGGATCTTGGACTTGGCTACATTTGAATGTAGCTAAGTCTACCTCTTATAATATTGTCATATTTCATACTATATAATTATATTATTATCATAATAATATTTTCATATAATATTTGTTATATTATGTTATAATATAATATTATGTAGTAATATTATATAGTAAACTAATATAATTTTATTATGTTATATTATGTTTCAAATTGTAATATTGTGGTAATGGTATATCATAATATTTAATATTATATTATTAGGTAATGATTATTATACTTTTAATATGGTATTGTGATATATTATTAAATAGTACTAAAATATTACATTAGAATAATATCATAATAATATTACATTATAATCATTGTTATATATAATGCTATTATATTTTCTTATACTATATTATAATCCTATAATATGATATATTTTAATATTATTGCAATATGAATTATTATATTATAATTTTTTATAATAAATTATACATTAAAATAATTTATAATAACATTGTTTGATATTGCAAACGGTTAGACATTTGAAAGTATGCAATGTCTTTTGTTATTTTTTATTTTAAAACACTTTCTTATTTGGCTATCAAACTAAGGTTAAAATCTCAGTAGTGTTGTAGAAATACAGTTATCAAACAACAAATGAATTTTTACAAAAGCTCTACTTCCAAAAGTTCTATGGCCAAAAGCTCTACCACCAAAAACTTTAGCCTGATGAGTCCTAACATGGTGAAACCTATCATCATCACAAGTTTCTAAAGCACTTCCAAGGACATTCTATTGTCATTCTCCCACATTAGAAAATTCATTCAAAACAAAATGTTTATTTTGAAATTTATTGTTCTTTGCCTGAATGAACCAAAATTATGTAACTCATGTATATGTATTTGGATGAAGTCAAGGTGGGTTTTCTTTTTCTTTTTCTTTTTTGGACATGAAATGGGATGAAATTTATAAGTTGCATTTATAATCTTAAGATGATTAATCGCATTTCAGTTATAAAGTTTTGTTTTGCATATGTAGAATACACATACCTCTTGTCTCTATATGTACAAACTTCCTAAAAATTGTTTTTGATGCGGTTCTATTCAGATTAATTGTTTCACTCTCGTGTATGTTTTCTCAGTTATAAATTATTTTATCATAATTTTGCATAGATGTGGTGTGCTTGGAACTAACTCATAAGCCTCTTGATTTACAATGTGAAGGCAAAGAAATTAGAAGAAAACATTGACATTACAAGAAGGGAGATGTTGGATCCAACTGAAGTGGAGATTGAACTTAAAAAAGGCTTGATCAACTCACTGATCGCTTAATTCAGAAACAAACACAGGTCTTTTCCCTATACAAACTTCTTATTTAGATTGGAGTTTTTAATTCTCATCTATTATATCAATTGTAATTTGTTTTTGAGGCATTTTGTCACGAATTATTTGACTTTAGGATAATTATGACTGTATTATTGAAAATGAAAGATAACAAGTTGCCATATGGTTCTATTGTTGATGCATATTGTCGTTAATGAATCTGGAAACTTCTTGGTTAAAAAATTTAGTTTGTTAAAAAAGTATATATACAAAAATAAAGAAGATATTCAAAACTAAGTAAATTATAGAGGGATTAAATTGATGAGTCATACAATGAAATTATGGAAAAAAGTAATAGAAAATCGAATAAGAGCTAACACTTTAGTGTCAAATAGTCAATTTGGATTTATGTCTAGAAGATCGACCATAGAAACTACTTATCTATTAAGGAGATTGATGGAGAGGTATAAGGAAAAGAAAAAAATCCTTTATATGTTTTTTATTGATTTAGAGAAAGCATATGATAGTGCCTAAAGAAATAATATGATGGGTTTTAGATAAAAAAACGAGTTGCCAAAAGGTACATAGAATTGATAAAAGATATATATAATAAAGCAATAACTATTGTTAACAACAATAGGAGAAACTAGTGAGATTTCTATTACTGTAGGTTTATATCAAGGATCTACTTTAAGTCCATATTTTTTTTGCACTAGTTATGTATGAATTAATCAAACACATTCAAGATGATATCCCATGGTGTATGTTATTTGTAGACGATATAGTGTTGATTGATGAAACTAAATCTGAAGTAAATGCTGGGCTAGAGATTTGGAGAGAGGTTTTAGAATTTAAAGGTTTCAAGATTAGTAGAACTAAAACTGAATACATGAAATGTAATTTTAGTAGAAGTAAAAATGCAAATGAAGAGATAGTGAATATTACTAAGCTAAGAGATATTAAGGAGTGAAAAATTTAGGTATTTGGGATCAATTATCCAGCACGAAGGTGAAATAGGTGAATATGTGAATCATAGAGTTAAAAGCAGGATGGATTAAGTGGAGTACTTCGAGAGTATTGTATGATCGACGTATCCCATTAAAATTTAAAAAAAAATTTATAAAACCGCTATTAAGCCAGCTATGCTAAATGGAACAGAGTGTTGGGCAATACTAAATATGTTAATAAATTAAGTACAACATAAACCGCATATTAAGATGGATATGTGGTAAAACTTTAAAAGATAGAATTAGAAATAGATATATACGAGAAATGATAGGAGTAGCCTCAATTGAAGATAAAACGAGGGAAAATCGATTATGGTGATTTGGATATATACAACGAAGACTTTAGATGCTCCAACTAGAAAGAGTGATCTTTTAACAGTCCATGGTATTGATAGAGGTAGAGGTAGATCTAAACTAACATGGACAAAAATAATTAAGAAAGATATAATTATTTGTAATTTAAGTATAGGCTTAGTCCTGAATAGAGCAGAATAGATGAACCGGATTCATGTAGCCGACCCCATGGAGTTGGAAAAGGCTTAGATGAGTTGAGTTGAGTTGAGTCTGCTTGGTGACATTTTATTAATTTTCTGTTGTTGAAATTCTTTTATTATACATGTAAATCTACAATGCGGTATTTCAAAATTAAGGTTGAAAATAGAATTTATGTTGTATACTTGCAAGTTTCTTCTTCTATCTCAAAAGCTATATATATCTCTACCAATCTAATAGAAATATTGTATATTTATGTTAATGATAAGACCTATATTTAGTGTAACAGCCGAAAGAATCCCAATAAAGATTGTTATTATGCACTTTAATCTGGATACAGCAAAACATCTGCTAATTGGATACCTTCAACGGGACAATAGAAAAGCATAGTTCTGTTTTCAATCGATATCAGGGAAACTGATGTGTTCTGGATATTTAGTTAGTTTAAGCCCATCCGAGACCTGAAACAATCATGCAAGGTTTAAACATAGCTCTTTCCATGCTGAACTGATTCTTCCATATTTGTGACTTGTTTTCAACAATTCTTTTAAACATAGATATGACTGACTGCTCAGTATTACACTCACTAGGTTGAGGCTCTATCATCTGAGAAAGCCGCAATGATCCTGAGAATGGAGGTGCGTGGATGTCAAGAAAAGAAACCAAACTAACTATTTTCTACTGTCTTTTCAACTAGTTCCAACTTGAATTTTCTACTGTCTTTTCAACTGATTCCAGTATGGACTATCCTTTGCAGACGGTTTCCAAAATGCTTGATGAAAGTAGGTTGTCATTGCAAGCAAATGATTTTGCAGACTATTCAGAAACTGGTTTAGCCGATTTGTCAGCAAGAGTTGATATTGAGGCTGGGACACGGCGACCATCAAGTGTGGCACTAAAACCAGCACTCCATGATAGAATACGAACTGGGCAGCAGCAACTGGGATCTGTTATTTGGCAGTTGGATGCCATCTTCTCTGCCGGTGTCGTCTGTGCGAGGAGAAATCCAAAGGCGCAGATCTTGTCCTTGCTTTATCTTTTGTGCCTCCACCTGTGGGTAATGTATATACTAACCTCGCATTCCCACGTGTCATAGTGTAGACCTGGTGCAGTTCTCTCCTTAAAAGCCATAAATAAAACATCAGGTTCCTTATACCCTGCAAATTTATTGCTTTTTTTTTAAAAAAATTATAATTTATTTTTTTCTTTGGTAGTGATTATATTGCCAAATGAGATCATATTACCATTCTTGAATTGGAAATATGGAGGAATATGTTGTGGGGTTCTGGTGTATTTGCTGTCATCTTGCGTTCGCTTAGTAATAATACATTTAGTGTAACTTCTTGGTGGCTTTTGTTTTGTCTTCTTCTTGATGGATGTAATCCTCCCATCTTTCAACGCGCGCGCATGCACGCTCATACCTGCACCCAAGCAATCAGCCGCCTGCACGCACGCTTATATGAATGCGGTGCAACGCCTACCTGGATGGAAGTGGAACCAGTTACCTTTTTAAATTCCCCTGCAGCTCACATGGAGAGAAGAAACCCAATGTATAGCTTACGAGCGTCGCACCGTGTCGTGGACTCCAAAAAAAAAAAAAAAAGAGGATCCTTGTTAAATTATCAATTCAGGCTTCAACACCTTCTTTCAAGCACAAATTTATTAATTTATCAATTCAAGCTTCAACACTTTCTTCCAAACACAAATTCAATTATGCATGTAAAAGGATCATTATAATTGATCATCTAAAAATTTTAAGTTATCTAAAATTAAAATTCAAAATCATCTATAAGAGTAAAAATTAATTTATAATCTAAAATTTAGAATTCAAAATTCTAAGTTACCATAAAAGTTTAAAATCTAAAATTCAAAATCATCTTAAATTATAAATATAAATATAAAGTTCAAAATAAAAAATAAAAATCATGTCCCAAAATAAAAAAAAAATAATAAAATAATAGAGAGAGAAAGATCGTGTTAAAAAAGCACTCCTATTTTATTCAATCCTTTTTAATCACACCGCATTCTTATACCCTTGCATCAATCCTATAGTATTCCTAATCCTCATCTTATCCAATATTTCACAATCCCATTGTATCTTTCTATCTCTATCTCAACGCAATTAGACAATATCCTTCTATGCTCCTATCTGAAATAACAGCCGTTTGCATGCTCCCTATGCAGTCCTATTTTCTCCTTACATCACATCTCTCATCGATAAATAAATCTCTCTCAATGGGAATCGCCTAGGAAGAAAGCTTTTCCTGATCCCCTCTAAAAAAATCCTCCCTCCCCACCACGCCGCCCCCAACAGCGCACCCCCCCCCCGACCAAAAAAAAAAAACTCACCCCAATCCCAATTCCCTTCTTCCCTGTCTACTCCAAATATTTCTTGATCTATATTGTAGAAAACCTTATCTTTCTCCTGCATCTCCACAAAAAACAAAAAAAAAAATTCCACAGAAAACCTTCCTCACAAATCTTCTTCCCAAGAAAAAGAAAAGAAACTTCGTCTACTTGGTGTTCCCACACTCTTCTAAACCAAACCCTATATGTCCTCCTTTTCCTCCTATATGATCAAACATATGCTAGCCACCCCATTTGGAATTCAAGCCATATTGGGCTCAATCAAATTCATATCAAGCCCAAGTTGAGTTAAATCGAGCTAAGTTGAGCCAAATCAAGTCAAATCAAATGATAATTAACTACATCGACCTAGATCAAGCTAGACGAGCCGAAATCAAGACAAATAAAGCCTAGAATAAGCTTAAAGAAAGTCTAACTCTCAAATCAAGTTCGATCGAGTTCAATGGAAAGTCCTACTCTTAGGTCAAGTTTGATTAAGCATGTTAAACCTAAAGGTTCAATAATATATATTTTGATGATAACAAAAATATTAATTGATAACAAAAATATTAATTGAAGACTAAAGCAATACTTGAGCTTGTTATGATAGACAAGTACAAAACTTTAAAAATAATGTTCATTTTATCGATATGTACATGTTACAACAAAAGCTTAGAGAATTAGAAGTCAAAAAAAGATACTGACAAATTTAAAGAATGATCGATACAAGAAGTTCGAAGGAAGGTCTCAAATTACAATTTTATTTTTAAGAGAATAAGTATACAAGGCTCAAAGCCCTAATAAATAAATAAATTAGGTTTTAAATCAATAATTAAAATAAAATTATCATACAAATCCAAAATTGGATGTGTACAATTGATCAACCTTAAAATGATTGATCAAACTAGACTGTTACAGATAAAACTCGCAAAACTAGATTTCTATCTGGCTAAGGCCAGCTCGATTGGCCCTAGGCTAGCAATGACCATTGAGGCTCTGATAACCCAAAGGTCATATTTTTATTTGGTTAGAGTCATCCTTGAGCCACAATGACCATATTTTGAAATGTCTATAAAATGAAAACTTGTGGGTTAATTTAAACATGGAAAAATAAGTTAGAAAACCTTGAAAATCTTTATAAAAGGAGCTTTCTTGAGCTTCTTATATGTGTACCGCTTCTTCTCCTAAGTTTAGAGCTTTATTGATATATCCATATTCTTAAGGAGTGTTGTTGATTATGTTTCTCTTCTTCTTGAGAGAGTTGGATTTTTCTTAAGCCCATGAAAAGAAGAGAGTGGGTTTATCCTTAGCTTGAAAAAAGATTGTAAGGATTTCTCCTAAGCTCGATAAAAGGGGTATGTAAAGGTTTGATCCTCATCCGGTTAAGAGAATTGGTATAGTGAAAATCCTAAGAAGGATCTTGGGTAGTTGATGTAGGCAAAGGGTACCAAACCACTGTAAATCTTTATGCTTTCTTTATTTTCTTGGATATTTATTTTCTTAAAATTAATTTTATGTGCTCTTATATTGTAACTAGTATTTAGCTCTCGTGTTTAAGTTTTAAATTGTTAGACTTGTGCCTTGTTTTCAAATTATTCACTTCTTTTCAAGTACTTAGTTTTTGAGTTTAGAGTTAAGTTTTTATCAATCCAATTCACCTTCCTCTTGAGTTGCCTTGGGCCTAACAAAGCAGTGATCAATCCATGTTGAGCTAGATCAAGCTAGGCAGAGCCCAGATCGAACTAAATGAAGCATGGATCGAGCTCAAGGGGGAGTCTTACTCCCAAATCAAGTTCCATTGAGCTCAAAGGGGAGTCCTACTCTCAGATTGAACTAGATTGAGAGGTGATCGAAGCCAAATTGATCAGATTGAGCTAGATCTCTCAGATCGAGCCAGATCGAGTGGTGATCAAGTCACATCGAGCTAGATTAAGCCAAATGGAGCTCAGATTAAGCTAGATGAAGCCTAGATCAAGCATAAAGGGGGTCCTACTCCTAGATCATGTCAGATCAGGGTGATTAAGTCACGTTGAGCTAGATCAAGCCCAGATCAAGTCAAAAGAAGCATAGATCGAGCCCAAGAAACTGAGACTGAACTTAAAGGGAGTCCTACTCTCAAATCAAGCCTGATTGAACTCAAAGGAGGGTTATTCTCCCATATCAAGCTAAATTAAGTGATGCTTGATCCACATCAAGCCTTCTTAAGCGATGATAGAGCTATATAAAGTGAAATCAAGCCCATATGGAGGCTAGATCGATCAAATCAAGTTAGATCAAGCCCAAGCAAGCTTGATTGAATTTTAAAGGGAGTCCTAATCTTAGATTGAGCCATATCATGTGGTGATCAAGCCATAATGAGCATGATCAAATAGTAGTCAAGCCATGTTAAGCTAAATCAAACCAGATGAAGCTCATATTGACTAGATCAAGTCAAATCAAGCATAAATTAAGCTCGATTGAGCTCAAAAGGGACTTCGACACCCAAATAGAGTATAAATCAACGAAATAAGTTAGATCAAGCCCAAATCAAATTTGATCGATCTCAAGAAAAGTCCTACTCTCTTGTCGAGCTAGATTAAGCAATGATTGAGCTACTTCGAGCTAAATTAAGCCAGATTGAGTTCAGATTAAGGCTAAATTAAGTCAAATTAAGCCAAAATTAAGCCAAATTGAGCCTAGATCAAATAGTGATCATTCCCAAATTGAGCTAGATTGAGTTCAAAGGGGAGTCCTACTTTTAATTCAAGTTTGATCAAACTCAAAAGGGAAGTCCTACTCTCATAATGAGCCCGATTAGATGGTGATTGAGGTAGATCGAGCCAGATTAGGCAGTGGTCGAGTCAGATCAAGCAAACGGAACTCAGATTGAGCTTTAAAAAGAGTCCCACTTACAGATCAAGCCAGATAGAGCCCAGATCGAGCCTAAGGAAGTTTAAATCGAGTTCAAATAGGAGTTCTACTCCTAAATCGAGCTAGACTAAGCTATGATCGAGCTACATTAAGCTTGAGTGATCACAGCTTAATTAAGCGGTAATTAATCGAGCCACATCAAGGCATATGGAGCCTCAATCGATTAGTTTAAGTCATATTAAGCCTGAATCAAGCCTAAGTTAACTCAAAGAGAGTCCTACTCTTGGATCAAGCTAAAAAAAGTTATACTTTCAGATTAAATCAAGTTAATTCAAAGGGAGTTTTACTTTCAACTAAGCTTAAGTCAGCTAAAAGGGGAGTCCTACTCCGAAATCAAGCCAAAGAAAGTCCTATTCACAAATCAAGCTTGAGTCAACTCAAAGGGAGCCCTACATTCAAATTAACTCAATAGGGTCCTATTTCCAAATCAAGCCTAAGTCAACTCAAAGTAAAGTCGTACTCCTAAATTAAGACGAAGAGAGTCCTACTCTTAGATCAAGTCAGAGTCAACACAAATGGGAGTCTTACTCCCAAATTGAGCCAAAGGGAGTTCTACTTCTAAATCAAGCATTAGTCAACTCAAAGGAAAGTTCTACTCCCAAATCAGTTCAAAGGGAGTCCTACTTCAGATCAAGCTGGAGTCAACTCAAAAGGAGTCTTACTTCCAAATCAAGTCTATGTCAACTCAAAGGAAAGTCATGCTCTTATATCAAGTCAAAGGGAGTCATGCTCTCAGATTGAGTCAAAGTTAGCTCAAAGAGAGTTATACTCGCAAATCAGTTCAAAGGAAGTTCTACTCTCAAATCAAGTCCGAAGGAGCTCTACTCCTAAATCAACTCGAAGGAAGCTCTAATTCTAAATCAAGCCCAAATTAATTCAAAGCAAGTTCTGCTCTCAAATTAGCTTAAAGAGAGTCCTACTCACAAATTAAGCCCGAGTCAACTCAGAGAGAGTCATACTCCCAGATTAAGCCCAAGCAAATTTAAAGGAAAGTCCTACTCCCAAATCAAAATAAAGGGAGTCCTTCCTCCATATCAAACTTGAGTAAACTCAAAGGGAATCTTACTCATAAATTCGCTTAAAGGGAGTGCTACTCCAACATTGAGCCTGAGTTAGCTCAAATGGAGTCCTACTTTCAAATCAAGCAAAGTTAGTTCAAAGGAAAGCTTTGCTCGCAAATCAAGTTAAAAAAGGAGTCCTTCACCTTGGTCAAGCCAGCTTAAAGTGGAGCTCTACTCCAAAATCAAGCCTGACTCGATGAAAAAATGAAGCATTGTACTAATTCAAGTTTGACTCGACCTAAAAGTGAAGCCCTACTCCAAATTCAAGTCTAACTCAATCCAAAAGTGAAGCTTTGCTCCAAATTCGAGCTCGACTTGATCTAAAGTAGAGTCCAACTCTCAATTTGAGCCTGACTCAACCTAAAGCGAAGCCCTATTCTCTGACTCAATCCAAAGTGAAGCCTTGCTTCTAATTCAAGCCTGACACGATCCAAAAATGGAGCTTGATTAGGCCTAAAAGTGGAACCCTACTTCCAAATCATGTCTGACTCAACCCAAAAGTAGAGCTCTGCTCCTAGTTAGAGTATGGTTTAACCCAAAAGTAGAGTTATACTTCTAAATCAGATCTAACTCGACTCAAATTGAAGGTCTATTCCCAAATTGAGCCTAACTCGACCTAAAGAAGATTCATGTTCCTAATGCAAGTTTGACTCAACCAAAAATAGAGCCTTACTTTCAATTCTAGCCCAACTGACCCAAAGTGGAGCCCTGCACTCAAATCGAGTCTAACTCAACCCTAAAGTGGAGCTCTACTTATAATTTGAGCTTGACTCAACCCAAATTTGATTTTTTCTTCCGAATCAGCCTAACTTAATCCAAAGAGGAGCCTACATCCAATTCAAGTCTGACTCGACTTAAAGCGAAGTCCTACTCCCAAATTGAGCCTAATTTGACCTAAATTGGAGCTCTTCTTCCAAATTAAGCCTAACTCGATCCAAAGTGAAACTCTACTATCAAATCGAGCCTCACTTGAACCAAAGAAGAGATTAGCTTCTAAATTGAGCCTGACACAACCCAAAGAGGAGCCCTGCTCATTAAAACTCTAAAGCCCTGCTCTATTAAGAAATTAAGGCTTGCTCCATCAAAAAGTTTTGGAGCCCTGCTAAACTAAAGTCTTGGAGCCCTGCTCTATTAAAGACCTGGAGCACTACTCCATCAAAACTTTAGAGCCCTATCTACAAGGAATTGGAGCCTTATTCCATCAAAGTCTTGAAACTTTGGTCCATTAAAATCTTGGAGCCCTGCTCCATCAAAGACCTAAAGCCCTACTACATCAAAACTCTTGAGCTCTGCTCTACCAAGAACTTGGAGCCTTATTCCATTAAAATCTTAGAGCCCTACTCCATTAAAATTTTAGAGCTCCCCTATGTTGAATGTTAGAGCCCTACTCCATAAAAATATGAAGCCTTTTTCCATCAAAATTGGAGCCTTACTCCATCAAAAATTTTGAAGCCTTCATTAAAAACTATGAAACCTTGCTCCATTAAAGTCTTGGAGCCATGCTCCATGAAAATTGAAGCTTTGATACATCAAATTTTTGGAGCCTTACTCCATCAAAAACTCTAAATCCTTACTTTATAAGTTCTTGGGAACCTTCTCTATCAAATTTTAGAGCATTGCTCTGCTCCATAAAAAAAAGAGCCTTGCTCTACTAAAAACTCTGAAGCCTTGCTCTACTAAAGTGTTGAAGCCTAGCTCTAAAAAAAATCAGAGCTTTGCTCTATCAAATATTCTAGAGCTATGCTTTATAAAAAATTACACTATTGCCCTATCAAAGATTGAAGCCTTATTTTATCAAAAGTTGAAACATTATTCCTTTGAAAAACTCTAGAGCTTTACACCATTAAAAGATGAGCTCTTGCTTAGTTGAGACTAAAACTTAAAAGGACTATGATCTCTTAATTGAAAGTTTTTCGGCCTTAAGATTAGAGTAATTAACAATGAAAATTTGTGCCCATTGAAAATTTGGACTCCATATCCCCTTAAAGAAATCATTAATAAGAAAGCACAAAATATAAAATAAATTACTCTTCACCCCATATTATTCCAACCAAGGTGGTTTTGCTAAGATGGATAATGGCACGGAGGTCGACAAGAGAAGTCCTTAGTGATTCTATTGTTTCTACTCACAAATATGGTTATTAACTATTTTTAGTTTGGTGAAAGAATAAGTCCTTTGAAGATCGCTTGTGGATCACTGAAGAAGACTTAACTAGGATGTTTATCAAGATTTTATAGTAAGGCATTGACCAAAAGCACAAATTTTTAGAGCATGGAAGCTGATGTAGCTTACAAAAAGGATAAGAAAAGTAATTCAAGTTAAACCAAGAAGCCTTATATAACAAGTCTCTCTAGGACTCTTTTTCAAATTGATTTAGGACTCATTAGATAGGTTGAGGATTAATACCCTAGTTCTAATAGTTTTAGATCTCCATCACTTTGATTAGACTTGAATAAGAACTAAGTTAATCTACAAATAGGCCCTAGTTGCACTTAGTTATAATCAAGTAGGGCTGTAAATGGATTGAGTTGACCTATGTCCCAACCCGGTCTTGACCCAATTACACCTTACTCAATATGTATTTAGAGGCTGATGGGTTGAGTTGGTTTGAAAATCAGACCCGATTCTAAATTTTGGATTAGGTTGGGGTCTTATATTTTTTGGAACCCCCGACCTAAACCCGATTAATTCCAACCCATAAAATATAAATCCTGTTTTCCTTCATTCCAATCATTTTATCAATTCATTGAATAAAATCTAATTTAAAATAATTCTTCTTTTCATCTTAACAACTAGATATCCTTTCATCTTTTTTTACTAATTATATCTAAATATTTATATTTTATTATTTATTTTGGTAGATTCTCAATTATAATCTTTAAGTATATCAATAAATATTTTAAAT
Source organism: Calamus simplicifolius (assembly GCA_900491605.1). NCBI lineage: Eukaryota > Viridiplantae > Streptophyta > Magnoliopsida > Arecales > Arecaceae > Calamus > Calamus simplicifolius. The sequence continues at coordinate 247,509 of UESW01001568.1, read as the reverse complement.
ATTATAATTTATAAACTTAAGAATAATCATTTACTTGGATAAAAATAAAAATTTTTGAATAAAAATTTAAGTTTGAGTTTGTTCTTCTTAATTCCATTTATTTTTTATGGATTTATATTTAATTATTAATTACTAGATTCTAGCTATAATACAATAGTTATATATCTGACTTAAATTCAAATATGATGTGATCCAATCTTATCTTAAATGTTAACATTTTGGGTTGGATCTAAAAAGACCCAAATAATTCATTGGGTTTAAAATTCCTTTCATGGACTCAATCCGATTTAATCAATAAATAAATTAGGTTTAAATCTAAAATCAAGCATCAAATATAAAACTAGATCGAATTAGGATCAAGCATGGCTCGACCTATTTGCAAGCCTATAATCAAGTGATTAGCAATAAAGTTAAGTTTTCTTCAATCCCTTGGTTGGAGTGATTCCTTATTTGTTTGCTATGAAATAACATTTTCATAAGAGGTGTTTAGTGTGTGTTACAATTGTCAATGTTGTACAGCTAAAGATCTTCAAGGAGTTGGTGTGAGGTAGTTTTCTCTTCTTATGTTGGTTTGCCTGCATTATATTTGATATTAAAGTACCGGTTCCTATATTAAATTTGATAATAAACTTAAGATCCTACATTAGATATTGCTATCGAAGACTAAGATCCTGCATTTTCAGTGAGCAGTTGTGACTTAATCACAGTTTGATATAGAACAGAGGAATAGGCCTTCGTCCAAATTGATAATAATTGGAGGCCAACTAGCACCGGTCAAGACAAGGTAAAAAAAAAAAGTCTGCATTACCTTCGGTGCATACTTCGGTGCATAAAGATGTGCATCGGGCATGTATTCATGCTCATGCAAGCATACATATGAAAAGTGCCGCAACTCTATAAGCTAGCATACACTCGCATAGGCGCACAGCCAATGCATGCGCCCGATATACGCCTATGCATCAGAAATGGTACACAGTTATTTCAAAAGAAAATATGCTACTTCAGTAGCTTTTCTGGCAACAATGAGCTTCAAGAAACTCCCTTTTGTCGACTTTCGAGTCATTTACCAATGGAACGATAAACATAGCAAAGGAAAAGGAGTGCATTTAAAGAGGAGCTCTTGCTTCTCTCTCTTGCCTTTGCTTGGAAGTCGAAGTCCAATTTTTATTAGTGGGTGGCAAGAACCTGATTGAATATCAGTTGTATACCAATCAAAGTAGATCAGATCCAGACCTTATCATTCATTAGTATAGTAGTAGTAGTAGTAGTATTTATTAATTTTACCAACTATCGTAGGCCATATAACTAGATTTGGGCCCTTCACTTTCACACTAAGATTCCCCTTCCTTTGATTCCTTACTGCCTTGAGCCTCAAGAATCTCTTCAAAGAACATCTCTGGTATCCTCCCCTCTTCCCTCATCTTGAGGTTGGTGCTACACTTGATAATCCCTTACCTTCATTGGTTGGCATCTTGAAGCCATTTTGAACGTCAACAAATGCGTCTGCCGGTAATTGCATATTTGCATGAGAGCAATACTAATTGAAATTCCATGAGCAGGAACATGCAAGAATAAGCTTTTTTATCACATGATTACTTTCGTAAATGAGTTTTTTACCTGAATGCTGAACTATTTTCTTTCTTTCTTTATTTTTATTTTTTCAACTACACAAACTTATTGTGATCAAGAGTTTGGTAAGTTCTATTACCGACTTCATCTACACAAACTCATTTGTGTTCAAGAGTTTGGTAGGTTTCATTACCCACGGCGGCGTCTGGAAGGGATGACATTGAACTCCAGCGTCAACTCTTACCCACCATTCCACAAGCATTTTCTGGCATCTATACCGAAATTTTAAAAGCATTAACCATAATCATGAACAACTACTGGGATTAACATGACTCGGTACGTTACACATTGAGACAGAAAAATTTAGTGAACCAGCTTTCAGTAGACTGGACTCGCAGCATCTATAAACCCATATCGTTACAAGAAAGCAAGATGGACAAGATTCATATCAACTTGGACCATCACATTCAAAAAGAATTCAATTGATATCTTGTCCTTCTTACTTTACTACATATATCACTCATCCTTTTATTCTCTATCAGAAAGATCTTCATAATCTATTTCCTTAAAGAGACGTCCGATATGGAAGATCCTCATAATCTACATTCATAATCCTCCATGAATGTAGCACATGTCACTAGATGGTGCATGGCTCTGATACTATATTGTAACGATTCGGATCCTAAACCCGTAGCACCCACGACGTTACAAAAAAGTAAGATAGACAATTCACATCAACTTCATCATAATATAAAAAGATCAAATTATCTTTTACTTTACTATATATAAATCATTCATTCTTTTCTTTTTTATTCGTATCTTTAAGAAGGGCTACCCATGTAGAATTGAGCCACCGGAGACATGTTCCCCACTGATAGCTAGCATCCACCAATGAAGTCAAATAGAGAGTGCTAGGACAGGATTACGTGAGGATAGCCCCGAGAGGCAGCCTATCGCTTGGAAGTCAAATTTTGCATCCAACGGTTGCTAAAGCGGAAAATGGCATCGGATCCTGCACAGCCATCTGCTCAGAAATGGCGATTTATGCATCGAATCGCTGATATTTAAGTAAATAATTCGTTAAATCAGCCAGCAATTCAACCATCCTTAGAAAAAAATATGTTCGATTTATGTTGCATATAATTTAATTTATATAATCACTAATTAATATTTAAAATTGCATTTTTTTTAAAGTACCTTACATTAATTTATTTTATTTTTTTAATATTGAACCCAAGTTTTTTTTTTTTTTCACCAAGACGTTATCTGATAATCAAACACAAATAATAAAAAATAAAATCACTCAAAACGGCAAGGGAGAAATAGTAACAATAATAGGCCGACTGCGGCGGCGGCGGCGGCATCTTTAATTAAATTCTTATGAAACTGCCTTCGATAGAAAATGATGCTTGAAAAAATCTTTTGCGTAGAAAATTCAAGAATCACACCAAGGCTTTATGCTCCCCACGATACGATTTCATATTCTTCGAAAATTCAGAAAATATGCGACCAGAATCTAAGACAGTTCATATAAGTTCGGAATGATAAACTCCACCCTCTCCCTCCTCTGAAAAATACGGAAGCTCATCCAAGCATCTCTCTTTGGACTGTGAAATCTCTTAGATTTCATTGATAACAAAACCCATTATTATTATTATTGTTGTTGTAACGTTGTTGTTGTTATTTTCTACCATTCTTTTTCTTTCTTTTCTCTGGGCATTTCATTTTGCCTACAAATGAAACAAAGAAGGCAACTGACGCCTTCCGCCTTCCTTCAATTTCCAACACACTAAAAAAACGCTAAACCCAAAGGGGATGCAGAAATAGAAGGCGGTAGCATATAGAGAAGCGAACAAACAGGGAGTCTACCAGCGATAGACCAGATGTGATGAGATACATAAAAGGTAGTACAAAGTATTACTATGGCGATGAAATGTGTAAACCCTTAGCTACTCTGCTACTAACAGTACCCACTAAGTATCAACCAAGAAAAGATCAGGGAAAACAACATGACACAACACTAGAGACACAATGCATCAGAGAAAGGACCGAGCAGCAGCAGCAGCAGCAACAGTGAGCAGCAGGATGTGGTGAGGTTGAAATCAGTGATGGGGACAGAAGGTGATGAGGTAGCTAGCCCCAGTGCAGGTGAGGATGCTGGTGGGATCGTCGTAGGCGTAGGAGTAAGCCCTGGGGCAGGCCGTCTTGAAGAGCCGCGAGTAGGCCGTGGGCTTGCACTGCTGCGGCCCACCGTAGCTGCCCGTGCAGCAGTACCTCGGCGACCCGAACGCCGAGCACGCGCTCTTGCACGCCACCACCCTCCCTCCACTTCCATCCCTCACGGCCAGCCCAGACGGGCACACCGCGTTTCAGATCGCTCACGCACCCCGCCGCCGCGCACCGCCCCCCGCCACCACCGGCTTTCCCACGGAACGGCGTCATGGAGATGCCAATGTTGTAGCCGTCCACGAGGCTCACGTCGTAGAAGTCCTGCGCCTGGCCTTCGCCGAGGGTCATCTCGGCAAGGGTGGCCGGTGGAGCGCCGCCGATGCCGTTGCAGTAGAGGTTGCCGCCGCAGTCGCCGGTGGCGCAGCGGCCGCGGCCGGTGGCGGAGTCGAAGGAGCAGCCCTGGCGGCCCCAGACGCGGCCGGACCAGGCAGGGGGAAGGCGGACCGAGTATGCCTGGTTGGGGAGGAGGCGGAAGCCGCCGCGGGCGAGGACGGCCTTACCGGCGCTCGGCTGGATCCCCGGCCACACCGTCTCCCGGCACTTGTTGTACAGCGCCAGCGTCGCCGCCTCCGACGGCAATGCCAGCACGCCCGCCACCAGCAGCAGCAGACCGGACAAACGGAGTGTCAACTTGGCCATCCCCTGGCCTCTTCCTCTTAGCGTTGGTGGATGCTGACGCCGAGGCTCGCTGAGAGAGTGAGAGCAGAGAAAGAACGCTTGACCGATACTTCTCTCCTCGGGTACAAAAACAGGGTGGTTTTGTACCCGAGGCAAGGCGTCGCCACGGATCTTTAATAATAAAATAATAGGGAGAGGAAGCGGATTTTAGGGGTGCACCGGACTCTCGTCCTCCGCTCGTTTCTTTTTTGGGATTGGGTAAAGGAAAAACAGGGTTGGATAAAATAACGGAGTCACCGAGCGAAGCAGCGGAGGGTTGAAAATTGAAAGGAAGGCGCGGGAGTAGGTGGGTCTACCCCTTGGCAAGCAGTAAACAATTTTCACTCTCGGATGAATGCAGGGAGAACAGTGTGATAGGAGCTGAAGCTGTGCCTGTGCCGTGCTGTGCGTGCAGATGGTAGTGATGAGAAAGGAAGGGAAAGAGGTGGGGCTGAGATTAGAATTGTCAGGTACGGCTTAAAAGAGAAACCGTGAAAATATGTTTGAATGCAAAGACATAGAGGTGTCAGAGGGGTTCACATGACACAACATGGTGTTGGGGCTCGTGCTCTGCTGGGAAGCTGAACCGGCTCCTGGAACCTGCTGCGCAAAGCAGCAAAAGAAAACAAAACAAAGGCATCGAGGGAGGCATGGAAAGGCATTCGGAAGGTGGGGGGTGAGAGGGAAAAGGGAAAATAATAATAATGGCGGGAGGGCCATGTGACTGTCACCCACTACGCTGCCGTGGTTAATGAGCGCGCTGTGGGCCGCGGAGTCGGAGATTCTCTCGGTGTGGTCGGTTGTCTTCTTGCTTGCGAGGAAATTTTGAGTTTCGGACGGTACCGTCGATGGGATTACCATGTCGGATGAAATAAAGAAGCCTTGCTCGTTTTTTTTTTTTTTCTCTCCCCTTTTTCACAGGAAGGATGTCCTTTTCGGAATATAAGTTAAATCGCTTCTTAGAACAATAAATGTTTTCATTTTTATATTAACCTTCGTTACTTAGGTTAACTTCTTGAAACGTATTTTGTAGCAGATTTAAACATGCAAACAAATCAGGGAACAGAACAAATGCGGATGTCTAGGAAATATAACTCCATTTAATAGAATGTGGAACAGACCTAACGTTGGGTTGGTAATGACCTAAAATGTTCTATGGGTAAACCGGGATTTCAACTATAAAGAACAGCCAAAAAAAACCGGGATGACAGGTATCTCGACCTTCCTTCGTTGTTGCTGTCCGCCTACCATATTGGAGGTTTAGTTAAAATTCCAGTAAACCGAGATTTTAATTACACCTCTACCATGGTAGGTGGCCAGCAACAATGAGAGTCGAGCTACCTGTCATCCTTGGTGATCCAGAATACCCGTTCGTGGTCAAAGGAAAGTATTTGGTACTTCCAATATGGCGAAGGCAACTGGAACAATGAATGATGTCAGAAACTCGATGGTCATTTAGTTCCTTGGACCAAATTGAAGAAGAAGAGCAGGACGGGAAGGCCAATCTTTGTCGGATAGATTTTAACATTTGCCACCAGAGAAGTATTTGCCAATACCAATCAAGGCACAAAAAAAAAAAAAAAAAACCCACAAATAACAACCGAACAACTACAAGTAACCATCATTCCTGGATAGAATTACGATATTTACGTATCATATCTTTTAATACACTTGTTTAAATGTGGCATTACCGCGAATTGCTCTCATTTAATCCATTTGAAGGTACATAATTATCTTTCTTGAAAACAGTTAGATGGTATACCAAACTGGAAACCAAATGTCATCTTTGTTACCCATATATATATATATATATCATGTACGTATGTATTTATGTCTTAGTAATGTTAAATCTCTTTCTCTCTCTCTTTTATTGTTACAATGAAAACTCTCCTATTATCTGAATTTTATTTTTTATTTTAATATTCTTCTCTAAGTAATCTCTTTTTTCAGAATTGAGACGCTACATTCTGCTAATATTTTACTTTACGTAGAACCCCCGGGCAAAGGATTCTTGTTTTAAAAGAACGGATTCTAGAATGGTCCCACTCCATGTGCACTTGACCTTTCCTTTTGGAAAGAAGGAAAAAAAAAAAAAAAAAAGAGAAAAACCCAAAAAACTCCACCCGTTTTATCTTTCGCAGGTCAATCTATGTTTCCTCTTTATCATAACTTCTTTCCGAACAATTCACTATTATAATAAAATTTTCCTGTTTGGACTCTCCTGATGAGCGATTGTCACGCCCCAAGTTCTGAAGAGGAAGCGAGAAATGGTAACCCATGCAGACGTACAAGTCGTCTAATAACAAAAGCAATTATTCATCAAAAAAAATTATAAACTAATATTTATAAAAAATAAATAAAACTTTTATTATAATATAAATAAAATAAGTGTTCTAACTGCTAGCAAGGCTAGAAAACTTATATAATGACTAAATTAAGTTTATAGATACTGCTTTATACCAAGTCCTTTTTATTTTTATTTTATGGTCTAAAGGACAACAAAAGATTATTTAATAAATTAATACTTCATAAATAGGAGTATTATAAATTTATAATTTAGAAGATTAATACTTATAAATCTTTTAAGAGTAAAGTATGTCTTAACTGTAAACTACATTTCTCGAGAAAACTTATGATTTTAAAAGTATTTATAAACTAGTTTCTATAACATATGGTCTTTATTTCAGACTCTTGTATCATCAAAATGTATATGTGTTCATTTGTTAAAGTTTACATATCATCTATTATCATGACATCATTTAATTATTATCTAAATTTATATGTCTTGTTATGAATAGCCCCAGTTATAAACTATGATCACATATATCTCTATAAAAAATATATAATATTACATTTAACCGTGATGAGAGTATATCCTCAACATATATCTCCTATGAAGATGAATTCCGATACAAGTTATCTAATCATTAAGTCATATTATAATGAACTAAGATGATATATTTCATCATATTGTTTTCATTTCCACTCGGTTTATTATATAATTAGTCATATAATTCCTCATATAATGATGCATGTATTATTATTATTACTATTATTAGGTTTCGTAATAATATAATTTTTTAAAACTTTTATATTCTACTTATTTGAATTATGGTTTTTTAATAACTTATTATGCAGAAATTAAACAATAATAAGAGGCATTAATTTAATAAAGCAATAAAAACTTAACTATGTAAAAATGATAATAAAATAATAATTATTAACATTCAATTAATAGTGCAAAATTAAATATTAACATTATTTACAACATATTCAGAATTAAATGATTTACTAAAACTGTTAATTTATAATTAGCTTACTGACCTTATTGATCTACAAAAGGTCAAGTCAACTTAGGTGCTTGTTACTTACAACATCATATCTAATCTTTTTAATTCATACAATTAAGAGTATGACAACTAATTCTAAATTCCCACTAAGCCTAAGTTTGGATTCAGCACTCAATACACTTAGCCTTGGCTAAACCAAATCTTGGGTTAAATATAATATTACCTAGGTCTTAACCTAGCTAGGATCTAAACCTACCTCAAATCACTTGGTTTAGGTCAAGGATTATCTAAACTTAACATTTAATTACTAACCCAAACTCAACTCTAGTCATAACTAGGTTAGATTTAAAATAGTCCATTGACAAAATTCCAATTCAATTTGATATTAAAGAAGCTAATTACTAAGCTCCCAATAGGCAGAACCCATCATTGTGTTTCATCGGGTGAACTAGAATCACAAAACAAGAAGCTTCTTCTTCTTCTTTGGACCAAACCTCTACTACATATCTATCTTAACATACGCATTTCTTTTACACTTAATTTATTCACATATTGTTACAATATTGCCCAACACTCTGTTCCATATAGTATAGCTAGCTTAATAGTGATTTATATAATTTTTCTTTCAATTTTTAATGGATGCATCGATCATACAATACTTCCGAAGCACTCCTCTACTTAATCTATCCTGCTTTAACCCCATGATTTACATATTCACCTATTTTGCCTTCTTACTGAATAATTGATTATAAATACCTAAATTTTTTACTTCTTGATATCTCTTGGCTTGCAATTTCACTGTTTCTTCATTTGTATTTTTACTTTCACTAAAATTATATTTCATATATTCGGTTTTAGTTTTACTAATCTTAAAACTTTTAAATTCTAAAGCCTCTCTCCAAATCTCTAGCTTAGCATTTAATCCAGATTTAGTTTCATCAATCAACACTATATCGTCTGCAAATAACATACACCATGGGATATCATCTTGAATATATTTGATTAATTCATCCATAACCAATACAAAAAGATACGAACTTAAGGCAGATCATTTATGTAAACCTACTATAATTAAAAATTTATAGTTTCTCCTATTGTTATTTTAACAATAGTTATTGTTCTATCGTACATATCTTTTATCAATTCTATGTACCTTTTAGTGACTCCTTTTTTTCTCTAAAACCTACCATATTATTTGTATAGATACTTTATCATATGCTTTTTCTAAATCAATAAAGACTGTATGAAAGTTTTTTTTTCTTTCTTTTTTTTATACGTCTCCATCAATCTTCTTAATAAATAATTCAAATTGATTATACGTCTCCATTAATCTCCATCGATCATTCAGGCATAAATCTAAATTAATTATTTAATACCAAAGTTTCAGCTCTTATTCAACTTTCTATTACTTTCTTACATAATTTAATCGTATGACTCATTAGCTTAATTCCTCTATAATTTACACAGTTTTGAATATCTTCTTTATTTTTTATATGAATATTAATATTTTTTTCTCAAATCATTCGGCATTCTTTTAGTTACTACAATCTTGTTAAATAAATTGGTTAACCATATAACTTCAATTTCTTCTAAATCTTTCTAAACCTTAATAGGGATCGCATCTGGCCCTAATACCTTTGCATTTTTTATTTTACTCAAAGTATTTTTAACATTAAGCATGTTAAATTTACAAAAAAAAGCTATTACTCATAGGTTATCACATCCAAAAAAAAAAGGGTATAGAATGATTTAAAATTAGCCTACTCCAAGGGAATAAAGGGATCTCAGGAGCTCACAGATAATGTTGCCTAATGGCCCCCTCCTTCTTAGCTTGCCTATGGGCATTATGGGTTAACATTTTATTCCAACATGATTGAACTCTTGTTCCCAAAATCTCTTCAATCCTTTGGAGGTCCTCATGTTTAGATATTTGAGTGAGTATAATTTGAACTACTGCATGAGAGTATACATGGATATTTTCCAACTTCCACACTTATGTTGCAAAAGTAAATCTCCAAAAAAAAAAAAAAAAAATCCAAAAACACCACTATACCTAATCTAACCTAATATAATAAAATAAAGTTGAAATGTTTTTGGCCTCACCACATACATCCTTAGCTAAATTTTGCTTGTTAGAAAGCTCTTTTTGCATTTGCACGTGATGTAATGGTTTCGTAGAATCTTTTCCCAACTACACTTGGCTAATAGTTTCCATCAATTAACTTTATTTTAAAATTTAAAAATAATGCACATATTTTATTCTTCTTATTTTAATTTTTAATTTACATACAATAATTTTAAAAATTTAATTTAATAATAGAAATTAATGAATTATATAAATTTATATTTTTATTTATCTTTTCCTCTTTTTACCTTTTCATTTTGGATTACGTTTTTTTTAAAAAAAACTCTATTTTAAGAAAATATTTCATCTATTTTTAATCTATAATTTCAAATTACTTTTGTTTAAAAATTTTAAAAATATAATTTAATATAATTATTTTATTTATATTGTTTTTTAAAATTTTAAAATAATGTAGTTGTATATTTAAAAACAGAAGACTGTTCTATATTACAGATCAATAAAATGTTGACCTATTATTAGAAAATGAGGTTTATGTTGATAACTAAATGCTAAAAGGCATTTGAATATCAGAAAAAGGAAATAAACTTTAAAAGCTGAATGCGGAAACGCTTGGAAAGGTGTCTTCACCTTTGTCATAATAAAACCAGAAATAAAGCAAGTATAGAAGTAATCAAGAACAAAAAAACTTGAGATGGAAAATTTTACTTTCTTGATGCCACCAAGCTGTATGATGCAATTCAGGTGTGAATCTGGTCAAAAAAGTGAACTCAGCCTTATATTGGCCACAGTCATAAGGAAGCTCCATTTGTACTACAAAAATTGCTCTATGCACCTTCAATATTTTAAAAAAAATTAATTTTTTAAACTATTCTTAAAACCTTTGCCCTCTCTCTCCTTTGATCACTCCCTCCCCCCCCCGACCCGAGCGAACGGAGAAAAAGGAGAGGATAGTTTAGAAAATTAATTTTTAAAAAAATTGAAAGGTGTAGAGAGTAATTTTTGTGCAAATAGAAGCTCCCCAGTCATAATCTCCTGCTCCAGTCCAGCAAAGTACTGTGCATGTAAGTCTCTTCGAAAACTCACGATCTGGTTAAATATTTCAATTCATGCTATTTTTTGGCTGAATTTAAATAGATCGATCGGTAGATCTAGCCCCAATTGCATAAGTAAATTTACCAGCATAAAAGACTAGCTATGTTTTGCTCATGAATATGGAAACCATTTCTTTACCCCTAACAAGGGTTTAACATATGCCAGTATAAAGTTTCTTAGGAGGGAAGAATCAGCTATGTGATAAGCTATTTACTGTGAAGCCAGATGGTCAAATAGGTCCGCTTAAATAAATCAATACTGGAATAATAGATTTACTCATCATTTTTTCTGACTTTGGAATGAAATAATGGAGCTGTTACTTATCTGGTTAAGAGTACTTCCCATCCTTCCAGTGGAGTAAACATAATCTTTGAACAATGTTGAAGGGTGAGACAGGCCTGAAAAGAAATATTGTGGTGATCAAATGGATAGAGCATTAAGAACATGTTACCATAATAAACATGCCAGAACAACTTTAAAATAGACATATTAATTTTCAATATCATTAAAGAATCGATCCAAGTACTTGTTAGACACCACAAATTTTGCAAATTGACTAGTGAAAATATCCTACAATGCATGATTTTATGAAGTGGGGCCTGTGCAAGTGGTCACACCCCTCAGGTTAGCAACCAGAGGTTCTGGGCTTGGTTCTTGAATAGTTCATCCCAAAACATCTAGACTTGGGTAATCACAATGCAGGTGGTTGTCCTTCCTTTTCCTTAAGAAAAAAAGGGCTACATGATTCTGCTGTTTGCTTGTGAATTCAATCAATTCTACAAATTGTCAAGCATTTATGAGTCTGTCATCAATACTTCATCTATCCCAAGGAGAAAAAAAGCAATTCTAGTTCAGAAATGGCACACTAAGCTCATTAATTTTGCATGAGGTTTGGGGTCACCAGTCTGGAGTAGATTTGTGCGTAAACTAAAATATTTGTCATTAGGGCCTAAATTTTTCCATCCATATAAGTTAGGTATACATAAATTTGTCACATTAAGCTCATTAAGTTTGCATGAGGTTTGGGGAGATTAAGCTCATTAAATCTGGAGTATATTTGTGCATTAATGTTAAAGTATGTTGGTCATTAGGATCCAAATTTGTCCATCCATATAGGCTATGTATATATAAAATGCTGTATCTGATAATTGGATGCATAGAATCTATCAATCCTATCTAAAACCAGTAAATAAAATAGCCTAGCAAAGGAAGCCCTTCTCAACCTGTTAAGGATTGCCATCAGTGGATCTGTACTCGTATCAACACCATATGGAGGCACTCTAATGGTGTAATTATCTTTAGTTCCACAATTTGTTTAAGTTCCACGAGATAATACATTGTCCAATTTTTGGTAAAGAAGAAAAAAACTTGAAAAAAGAAAGAATATTAGAGGATCGTAAATTTGGCATTCAAATAACCTAAAACTGAGTCCAAAAGAAAAGATAATAAGATGAGTGCCAAATATATTCAAACAAGCTTTTGGGAACAGCTAGGCATGAGTTTAGAGAAGGGAATGGACTGTTGCTGATGGCTATAATCCAGTATAAAGACACAAGGATAAACCTAAGCTGATACACAACGATACAAGATGGGATGCCCACAATTTGTCAGGAAAGTAATGCAAATAGGATACAACTCTTCCCCTGTAAGTCAATTTCACCACTTAGGCAAGGTTCACCAACTTAGTAGTTAATATGCTCACATCACATGCGATTCACAGGGTGCATAGTTATGTGAACACATCAGTTCAAATCAGTGAATCCACGGACACATTTACTGGTTGAGAAAAAAGAAAAAGATAAAAAAGAAGAGGAACCCAGGTGGCGGCAGGTAAGGGGCTGAGCCTCGTTAAATCTTATTCCTCCTCCTCAGTTGGTTTGAAACAGTATTATTGGGGCGATTTTCCGGCGACGATATCTCCTTCACCGGCGACTTCTTCCTGCAGGTAGCTCCGTCATTCTCTTCCCTCTTGTTTGATCTATCCTAGGGTCACATGGTTCGGGCATTGGCGGCGGCGATCACCGGAAAACGGAGAGACAAAGTCTCTCTGTGCTTTGTTTCAATCTGAGAAGAGTCTACAAAAGAAAACAGAAAATTTTGATTGGGCGGCCGCTGCGGTGGCTGGCGAGGCACCAGAGTCCGTCGGCAGGTGCTCGCTCGCCATGGGCGACCGGGGGGGCCACGCCGCTCTCCGGACTGCTGCGGCTGGCGTAGGCCGGTGTCCGACGACGGCTGGCCGGCCGGAGGAGGACCGGCCAAGCCGTCAAGGCACCCGCAGTGCCTGGTGCCAGAGAGGAAGAAAGAGAGGAAGAAGAGGAGAGAAGATGGCGGCGGCCGGCCGGTCGAGCGGGGAAGGGCCGCCGGCGAGCATAGGCATGAGTCGGGTGAATCTTGGGAATGAAAGAGAGGAAAGAAATGAAATGAACTTTGACAATTGGAAGTCGTCCTTATGAATATGTTTTGAAAACCGGAACGAATCGGCCGTCCAACCGGTTTAACTAAAAATTGATCATTAATTTAATTTATTTTTATTATTAAAATTAATTTTTATATAATTTAATAAAAATAAAAAAATTATTAAACCGATCAAATTTCAACCGAATCAATTTGGTTTTTAGTTTTTTTAAATTTTATTTAAATTATATTTTATTTTATTATTTTATATTATTAAATTAAAAATTTAATTATAATATTATCTGATCCAATCAATCTGATTCATTCGGTCGAACCGATTGATCCGTGACCCAAATGTTAGTCGGTTTATTGTCCGCTCCGGTTTTCAAAACATTGGGATACACCGATAGGTGGCGTTGTATTTTGGCATTCATCCACAAAAAATTATATAATATTTTATTCTAATTTCATCATAAAAATATATATCATTATATTTTATGATCATAACATATTTCTAATAAGATGAAATAAAAATATTAATGATAATAAATTTTGATTTTGATAACTTAAAAAAAATTAAAACTGAATTTTTGAGAGGCATATAATTTTAACATATTTTAAAAATGTAAATGAATATTGTTGTTGCCAAATCACTTTTGAGGAGCATCAAGCGACAGAAATGCTTCGCTGGCCTTCAGAGGAATGATGAGGACCGCCTCCTTCAGCCGGGAACCTGCAAGAAAAGTTCCGGACCAGTGGTTCCGGCGAGAACCCTCCGACGCTCAAGTCAGCGATCTGGAGAACAGGAGTTTTTTAATGAAAGAATAGAGGTTGAGCTTCTCCCCCCCTCCACGTTGGGGGATTGGGGTCTTTATATACCTGTTCGGGGGTCCCTCTTACCCTTCGCTGGTAACAGCCGGGTAAGAACGTGTCATAAGTACGTCTCTTGGCTTTTTGGAAACCGTCTGTGACCTTAGAAATTATCGGTTCATCATATTTGGTGACCGTTCGTGATCTTGGAAAAGTTACATGGAATTCCTTGCATCAAGCGGACGCTTGTCGGCCTCTGCTGTCGAGGCCAATGCCGAGACCGATGCCGAGACCGAGACGGGCAGAGTGCGCCAGACCGTGTGACATTGGACTCGCGATTTCTCGTCTCATGGGTCGTGCGGGTCCTAAAGTACAGCCGTTGGGGGAAGAAGGATGATGTTGAGTTAAAGCCAGTTGTCCCTCGTAGTGTCGGGTATGGAGTGCTTGCGTGGCCCTGCTCATGCCCTTGGGTGGGCTTGCATGACACTGTTCACGTACAAGGCTCTGTTCACTTGCATGGCACTGTTAATGGCGAGGGAGCTTGGCAGCTTGGAGGTGCCGATCTTCGAGGTGCCGGCGCCAAAGGCCAGCGCTGGGGGCTGGCGCTGGATGCCGTAGCCAAAGGCCGGAGCCAAAGGCCGTCGCTGAAGGCCGACGCTGGAGGCCGGAGCCAAAGGCTAGCGCTGGGGGCCGACGCTAGATGCCGGTGCTGGAGGCCGTAGCCAAAGGCCGGAGCCAAAGGCCGTCATTGAAGGCCGACGCTGGAGGCCGGGGCTAAAGGCCGGAGCCAAAGGCCGTCGCTGAAGGCCGACGCTGGATGCCGGTACTGGAGGCCGGAGCCAAAGGCCGGAGCCAAAGGCCATCGCTGAAGGCCGACGCTGGAGGCCAGAGCCAAAGGCCATCGCTGAAGGCCGACGCTGGAGGCTGGCGCGGGAGGCCGACGCTAGAGGCCGGTGCTGGAGGCCGGCGCTGGAGGCCGACGCAGGATGCCGGTACCAAAGGCCAGCGCTGAAGGCCGACGCTGGAGGTCAGAGCCAAATGCCATCGCTGAAGGCCGACGCTAGAGGCCGAAGCCAAAGGCCGTCGCTGAAGACCGATGCTGGAGGCCAGCGCGGGAGGCCGACGCTAGAGGCCGGTGCTGGAGGCCAGTGCTGGAGGCCGACGCAGGATGCCGGTACCAAAGGCTAGCGCTGGGGGCCGATGCTAGGGGCCGGCGCTAGAGGCCGGCGCTGGAGGCCGTAGCCAAAGGCCGGAGCCAAAGGCCGTCGCTGAAGGCCGACGCTGGAGGCCGGAGCCAAAGGCCAGCGCTGGGGGCCGATGCTAGGGGCTGGCGCTGGAGGCCAGTGCTGGAGGCCGTAGCCAAAGGCCGGAGCCAAAGGCCGTCGCTGAAGGCTGATGCTAGGGGCCGGCGCTGGAGGCTGGCTCTGGGTTCAACTGTCACATCATTTTTGAAAATCGTGCAAAAAATAACATCACCCAGAGAAATCGACCAGCCGTATCAGATGCCCCCCGGCCCTTGAGATGGGTGAGCGCATAATCACCCGCGAAAGGGGTGCTAATATCCTCTGGGCGGCCGATTTTCGCGCCATCACTTCGCCTATTCAGGCTGTTGAGATTATAGAGGATTTCCTTCGAGCAATGCCGTCTCTTTAGTTGCCAGTGCAGAACCGGTCTTTCATGCCAACGCGGAGCCAGTTTTTAGTGCTGACGCTAGGCGCCGATCTTTAGTGCCGACGCGGACCCGGTCTTTAGTGCCGACGCGGAGCCGGTCTTTAGTGCCGACGCTGGGCGCCGGTCTTTGGTGCCGACGCGGAGCCGGTCTTTGACTGTTTTCCTGTAATGCATCCAGACACTGACGAAAAGAACTTTTTTTCCAGTGTAGTATACTTAGCTTTTTCGTAGCTGTTTGCCTTCGCGGGTCTTTGGTGCCGACGCGGAGCCGGTCTTTGGTGCCGACGTGGAGTCGGTCTTTGTTGCCGACGCGGAGGCGGTCTTTAGTGCCAACGTGGAGCCGGTCTTTAGTGCTGACGTGGAGTCGGTCTTTAGTGCTGACGCGGAGCCGGTCTTTAGTGTTGACGCTGAGCCGGTCTTTAGTGCCATGCGGAGCCGGTCTTTAGTGCCGACGCTGAGCCGGTCTTTAGTGCCGACGCGGAGTCGGTCTTTGGTGCCGACGCGGAGCCAATCTTTAGTGCCGATGCGGAGCCGGTCTTTGGTGCCGACGTGGAGCTGGTCTTTAGCGCCGACGTGGAGCCGGTCTTTAGCATCGACGCAGAGCCGATCTTTAGTGCCGACGTGGAGCCGGTCTTTAGTGAGCAAAGCGACCATTCGAGGAAGCAATGAAAAGACTTTGAAGAGCTATTTGTCAAGCGGGTTCAAATTAACAAAAGTAGCTTATTACTGATAATACCGGCGTAAGTTGTCGGTGTTCCAAGTGTGTGGGAGCGGCTTTCCGTCTAGTTCTTCAACTCTGTACGCCCCGTGGTGAAGAACTTCTTTGATGCGGTACGGTCCTTCTCATCTCGGTGCCAGCTTGCCTCCTTCCGTTGGCTTTGATACTTCAGCTCATCTCAGAACAAGGTCTCCCGGGCGGAATGTCTTGGGCTGTACTCGAGCGTTGTAGTATCTGGCCACTTGTTGGAAGAAGGCCGCCATGCGAAGTTGTGCTTGATCCCGCAACTCTTCCACTAGATCTAGATCGGCCCGCAGTTGATTTGGGTTGTGCTCTTCGTGGTATAGCTCTGTCCGGGGACTGGGGACACCTATCTCCACTGGGATGACTGCCTCGGTCCCAAAGACCAAGCTGAAAGGAGTTTCCCCTGTAGGGGCTCGTGGAGTCGTGTGGTATGCCCATAATACGCTGGGGAGCTCTTCTACCCAGTGCCCCTTGCAGCCATCTAGGCGGGCTCTAAGTCCTTGGAGGATAGTGCGATTGGTCACCTCGGCTGCGCCATTGGTCTGGGGGTGCCCCACAGAGGTGAACCGCTGATGAATGCCCAGGCCACTGCAGAATTCCCGGAAGGCCGTGTTGTCAAATTGTCGGCCATTATCTGTGACCAGGGTGTGCGGTAGTCCAAATCGGTACACGACCGACTTCCAGAAGAAGGATCTTACTTTGCTTTCCGTGATTTTGGCGAGGGCCTCAGCCTCAATCCATTTGGTAAAATGATCCACCGCTACCACCAGGAACTTACGTTGTCCAGAGGCCGGGGGGAATGGTCCCAAGATGTCCATACCCCACTGGGCGAAGGGCCAGGGTGCGGCCAGGGGGGTTAGCTGGGACGCCGGCTGATGTTGAATATTAGCATGGCACTGGCAGCTGTCGCACCTTTTGACAAGCTCAGATGCATCCTCCTTCATTGTCAGCCAGTAGTAACCTTGCCGTAGGGCTTTGTATGCGAGTGCCCTGCCTCTCAGATGGCTTCTGCATATACATTCATGTATCTCCCACAATATGTAATCTGCTTCAGTGGGTCCAACACACTTGAGAACTGGGTATGAGAACGACCTGCGATAGAGTCTTCCATCCATTATAAAAAACTTCGGGGTCCGTCTCTTGATTTTCTTGGCTTCGGCAGGGTCTTCTGGGAGGGTACCGTTGGTGAGGTATTGGATGTAGGGATCCATCCAGGAAGGCCCCTGCTCAATCGGTAGAGTTTCTCTTGTTGCATCAATACTTGGGGCTTCTAGATACTCCACATAAGCTCTTCCCAACGTTCGTCAGCTGAGGTGGCGAGATGGGACAAGGCGTCGGCTCTAGCATTTTCCCCTCGGGGGATATAGCTAACACTGAAATATGCCAAGGGAGAAGCTGCGACTGTACCATACTTAGGTAGCGGACATGATGGGATCTTTTGCTTCATACTCTCCCGTGATTTGGCCAGTGACCAGCTGGGAGTCAGTGAATGCCCTAAGGCGCTTCACCCCGAGCTCTCGGGCTAACTTATCCCCGACAACAGAGCTTCATATTCTGCCTGGTTATTGGTGGCTGGAAAGAGGAAATGGAGCGCACACTCGGCTACAACTCCATCGGGTTGGCCAAGATGAGGCCTGCTCCGCTCCCTTGAGAATTGACGCCCCGTCCACATGCAGAACCCATTCATCGTCTCTGGTGTCGAAAGGTGATCCGTCGAGGTCTCTTTGGGCCGCCCCTCGCCCCAAGTGCACTCGACCAAAAAATCTGCAAGGACCTGGGATTTCATGGCCGACCGAGGGCGAAAAGATAGATCAAACTCTCCCAACTTGAGTGCCCACTTTTGCAACCGACCCGACGTATCTGGCGAGCGAGAATTGTCCTCAGAGGTTGGTGTGTGATCACTGCTATCGGGTGGGCTTGGAAATATGGCCGTAGGCACTGGGCAGACATGATCAAGGCAATTATGATCTTCTCAATCTTCGAGTATCTGGTCTCTGCATCGTGGAGCACCTTGCTTGTATAATACACCTTTTGCATGCCATTGGTGTCCACGCGGACCAATACAGAACTAACGGCCTCGGAGAAGCTGCGAGGTACAGAAGGAGCTCTTCTCCACTTGTTGGCTTGGATAATAGTGGCGGGGTAGAGAGGAATTCTTTAGTCCCTCAAACGCCTTCTGACATTCTTTCGTCCATTCGAATCCGTTGACCTTGCGGAGGGCCCTGAAGAAAGGCAGGCATTTCTCGGCGGACCTGGATAGGAAACGGCTCAAGGCCGCCACCCTCCCGTCAGGCGTTGTACTTCTTTCTTGTTGGTAGGTGGCCTCATGTCCAGGATGGCTTGAACTTTATCTGGATTTGCCTCGATCCCACGGCGGGTCACCATGAAACCCAAGAACTTTCCGGCTGTCACTCCAAATGCACACTTGCATGGATTCAATTTCATTTGGCATCGACGAAGGTTGCCAAAAGTCTCCGTTAGGTCGTGATATGGTCGGTGGCATGGAACTTTTGGTCAACATGTCATCTACGTATACCTCCATATTGCGTCCTATCTGGTTCTCGAAGACTTTATTCATTAGCCTTTGGTAGGTGGCTCCCGCGTTCTTTAATCCAAATGGCATCACCTTGTAGCAATACAACCCCTTCTCGTTATGAAGGAGGTGCTTCCTCATCCACCGGGTCCATCCTGATCTGATTGTATCCGGAGAAAGCATCCATGAAACTAAGGACCTCATGGCCGGATGTAGTCCACCAGCTGGTCGATCCGGGCAAGGGAAAGCTGTCTTGGGGCATGCTTTGTTGAGATCAGTGAAGTCTACACATCCTCTAGCTCCCATTAGCCTTGCGACCATCACACGTTGGCCAACCACTCGGGGTAGTGAACCTCCCGGACATGCCCTGCAGCCACCAGCTTGCGAACCTCCGTCGATAGCTCTCTGTTTGTCCGGAGCGAAGCTCCTTTTCTTCTGTCGGACCGGCCAACACTCTGGCTTAAGGTTGAGCCGGTGAGTGATTACCTCCTCAGGGACGCCTGCATGTCGGTGGCAGACCATGCGAAGACGTCGGTGTTGGCCGCAGGAATGCGAGGAGTCGATCACGTGCCTCTTCGGGCAGTAAGCCCCAACCTGGATGGTCCTCGTCGGTTCATCTCCTAAGGGAAAGGTCAGAAGGTGCTCGGCCGGCTCCCCCTCCCTCCCGGGTCTCGGGGGTCAAGCGGCCCAGATGCCATTGCCGATGCGGCCTCCAAGGGACTGGGAGACAAGTGGTAGCACAGCGGCGGCGGGCTTTGCTCTCCTTTCATTTCTCCGACTCCTTCGCTGGTAGGGAATCTTACCAACAGTCTCTTGGTGGAGATGACAGCATCTAGCATATTCAACCCTGGTCTCCCCAAGATGGCGTTGTAAGCCAGTGGGACCCGAACCACCAGAAGTTTATGATCACCATGCTTTAACGCGGCGATGTCCCAGCCGTGACGGGGAGGGCAATTTCTCCTTCGGTGCTTATGAGTCTCCCGTGAAGCCCATTAAAGGCGTAGTGACAGGTTGAAGGGAAGATTCAGAGAGGTTCATTCGAACAAAAGCCTCATAGCTCAGGACGTCCACAGAACTACCACTATCAACCAAGATTCGTTTCACAGGATGCCTGGCTATGGTCATGGATACCACCACGCCGCCGTCATTTTTGTTGACTACTCCATCTAAGTCTTTTCAAAGAAAGGAATCACGGGGTCTACTCCTTCCCGCTGTCTCTTTGAACTGCCACCTGCCCCCCAGGCAATCATGGCTATGGTCCTCACCGTAGGGGCGTTGTCTGCACCGGCCTGGAGTGTGGAGGCACCGTTGGGCCTGGAATAGGAGGGTTTCCCCTTCGGACAAACTTGCCCAAGTGACCCTGCTGGACAAGCTCTTCAATGGCCCTCTTCAGGTGGCGGCAGTCCTCGGTGTCGTGACCATAATCTCGGTGATACCGACAGTAGAGCTCTTTATTACAGGGGGTCCCAGACCTCAGGGGGAGGACGCTTGAAGTAAGGTTCTTCCTCAATTTCCAGCAGGATGTGGGATATCGGAGCCATGAGGGGAGTAAATCTCCTTTGGAACAAGTGTCTGCGGTCGGTGGTCTGGACGGTGAGGGGGCTCAGTCTTCCGAGGTCGTGCTCTGGCCTGCTCAGTGGGCATTGGTTTCTTGCTAGGATTCTTATAAGCCTCCCTCCGGGAGGAATCCGTCTCGTCCGCACGGATGTACTTTTGTGCACGGTTTAGAAGTTTGGCATAAGAGCCCGGGGGCTTCTTGTCTAGAGAATAGGCGAACCTGGAAGGACGAAGTCCCCGCTTCAATGCCAAGGTGGCTACGAAATCATCTAAATTATATACCTCCAGTGCCGCGTCCTTGAACCGAGCAATGAAGTCTTTTAGGGTCTCACCGCTCCTTTGCTGAACAGCAAATAGACTATCCGCCACTCGTGGAATCTTTCGGCTCGCATTAAAGTGGGCCAGGAAAGCTCGCTCGAGATGACGGAATGAATCGATGCTGCATGGTGGTAGACGGGAGTACCATGCATGTGCCGCCTTTCGGAGGGTAGCCGGAAAGGCGACACATAGAAGAGAGTCCGTCGCTCCCTGGACCCGCATAAAGACCTTGTAGCTTTCCAGGTGGTCCAATGGGTCCGTCGTGCCATCGTATGGATCCAGTTGTGGGAGACAGAAATGGGACGGTACCGGTTCCTCCATGATCCGTTAGGAAAGCAGGGGGCGATGGTCGTAGTCCGCTCCATGAAGATTGGTGATCCGGCGGCTAAGCTCCTCCAACCGTCGGTGATACTCATCGAGCCGTCGGGTAGTCTTCCGCTGGGGTCGTCTGTAGAAGAACTAGAAGATGAAGCTGGGGCAGGCCGCCGAGGTAAGGAACGCGCCCGTCTGGATCCGTCCTGGCATCGATAGGAGCGACCAGAATGACGGGAGGGGGACCGCCGTCACCGTGAGGCCTCTCGGGGATGGGGCTCCGGAGGCGAGCGATGGGAAAGGGACCGTCGCCGCTTTGAGGCCCCTCGGCGACTAAGACCCGAAGGCGAGCGAGAGAGAGACCGTCGTCGCTTTGAGGCATCTTGACGACAATCTCCCGAAAGAGAGTGATGGGAGGCCTCGGGCGGGGTCCCGCCCCGATGGGATAGAACTGTTCCCCGTACCCATTCGCCGGACGGAGGGAGCTGAGGTGCGGCTGCAACGTAGCGTTCCTGCAATCCCCGTACCACCGCCGCTAGGTCCTGAACTTGGTGAGATAGAACCTCCAGCCGGTCAGGCTGGCTCAACTGGGCAGGGGGCAAAACACGGAGGTTGGCCTCCGTTTGATCAGCCCGAGGAATGTGCTCCGTGGCTTGGCTGGTGGAAGCCTCCTGTGCTCGTGTGGTCACCATCGTTTCTTTCGCAGAATTGGAGTCTGTCACAGGGAGAACTAGCGCTCCCCTACCTGGCGCGCCAATCTGTTGCTGCCAAATCACTTTTGAGGAGCATCAAGCGACAGAAATGCTTTGCTGGCCTTCAGAGGAATGATGGGGACCGCCTCCTTTAGCCGGGAACCTGCAAGAAAAGTTCCGGACCGGTGGTTCCGGCGGGGACCCTCCGACGCTCAAGTCAGCGATCTGGAGAACAGGAGTTTTTTAATGAAAGAATAGAGGTTGAGCTTCTCCCCCCCTCCACGTTAGGGGATTGGGGTCTTTATATACCTGTTCGGGGGTCCCTCTTACCCTTCGCTGGTAACAGCCGCGTAAGAACGTGTGTCATAAGTACGTCTCTTGGCTTTTCGGAAACCGTCCGTGACCTTAGAAATTACCGGTTCATCATATTTGGTGACCGTTCGTAATCTTGGAAAAGTTACTTGGAATTCCTTGCAGCAAGCGGACGCTTGTCGGCCTCTGCTGCCGAGGCCGACGTCGAGACCGACGCCGAGACTGAGACGGGCGGAGTGCGCCGGACCGTATGACATTGGACTCGCGATTTCTCGTCTCGTGGGTCGTACGGGTCCCAAAGTACAGCCGTTGGGGGGAGAAGGATGATGTTGAGTTAAAGCCAGCTGTCCCTCGTAGTGTCGGGTATGGAGTGCTTGTGTGGCCCTGCTCATGCCCTTGGGTGGGCTTGCATGGCACTGTTCACGTACAAGGCTTTGTTCACTTGCATGGCACTGTTAACGGCGAGGGAGCTTGGCAGCTTGGAGGTGCCAGTTTTCGAGGTACCGGCACCAAAGGCCAGCGCTGGGGGCTGGCGCTGGAGGCCGTAGCCAAAGGCCGGAGCCAAAGGCCGTCGCTGAAGGCCGACACTGGAAGCTGGAGCTAAAGGCTAGCGCTGGGGGCCGATGCTAGAGGCCGGCACTGGAGGCCGTAGCCAAAGGCCGGAGCCAAAGGCCGTCGCTGAAGGCCGACGCTGGAGGCCGGGGCGAAAGGCCGGAGCCAAAGGCCGTCGCTGAAGGCCGACGCTGGAGGCCGGAGCCAAAGGCCGTCGCTGAAGGCCGACGCTGGATGCCGGTACTGGAGGCCGAGGCCAAAGGCCGGAGCCAAAGGCCGTCGCTGAAGGCCAACGCTGGAGGCCGGAGCCAAAGGCAATCGCTGAAGGCCGACGTTGGAGGCCGGAGCCAAAGGCCGTCGCTGAAGACCGACGCTGGAGGCCGGCGCGGGAGGCCGACGCTAGAGGCCGGTGCTGGAGGCCGGCGCTGGAGGCCGACGTAGGATGCCGGTACCAAAGGCCAACGCTGGGGGCCGATGCTAGGGGCCGGCGCTGGAGGCCGTAGCCAAAGGCCGGAGCCAAAGGCCATCGCTGAAGGCCGACGCTGGAGGCCGGAGCCAAAGGCCAGCGCTGGGGGCCGATGCTAGGGGCCGGCGCTGGAGGCCGTAGCCAAAGGTCGGAGCCAAAGGCCGTCGCTGAAGGCCGACGCTAGGGGCCGGCGCTGGAGGCTGGCTCTGGGTTCAACTGTCACATTATATTTGAAAATCGTGCAAAAAATAATATCTCCAGAGAAATCGACTAGCCGAATCAAATATGATTTTAATATATTTTAAGAATGTAAGTAATATCAGACAATAAGATGATATTGATGTGGCTGATTCAACATTATCAAAGTAAACGATGAACTGATGGAGCCTAACCTTGGTCTCATGGGATTGAACTAATTGAATCCAGGGGAGATGGACCGTAAACGATATTGTATTAAATATTCGCATCTAATTGCAGAGAAGAAGTATGATGCGATATTTGCTCGTCTGAGGTGGGGCAAAAGGGATCGAGATGAGTCCCACAAAGAATATTTCGCTTAAAAAATAAATACCCAAAAGAATAATGAATAAAAAATTTAAAAAAAAAAATGAGCAAGAGAAGGTGAACTTCGTTCCATCAAAATAACCTATGTCGTACGATTGTAATTTTAATAATGGAGAAGAAAAAACCACCAAGCACTCCGGAATGATTAAAGTGGTGGACTTGGCGAAAGAGAGCACGAGTGGAGCAGATAAAATTTTGATGCCAATGATGGTGGTTTTTTTTTACGAGATCAACTAATTAAAGTAAGATTATAGTTTTTTATTTTAATTTGGTTTAAAATTAAGTAGCAAAGAGTATAGTAAGGCCAATGTGAGCCTTAGACAGGGGTTATTATAATAAATCAAAATTTTTAGTTCATGAAAATAAAAATTAATTTAATCAAAAAATCTAAATATATTGAAAATTATTTTCAAATTGATATGTTTGTACCTTAAAAATATTAGATCTGATGGAATAGTTTTGTCTTACTCTAGTTAAAATATTTTCATCTCAAATATAAATATGCTATTATTTAATAAAAAATGTTTTATTATTTTTTAAAGTCATCCCAATCCATCGTTAGTATAGAGTTGTTTATGATGTTTTGATAAATAAACCGATGCTTCCAATCATCCGTTGATAAAACTAATTTTTCTAGAGCAAGCTCACCATCGTCGTCCAATGGGATTCGGAACAGCTGTTCTCTTTCCAGTTTCATTCTGGGGTCCATGAATGCAACGGCCTCGATAGCATTACGTTCCAGAAAATGGTCCTGATCGGTGATTAAATTGCTATACTCCTCATCATAGGCTGTATTTTGTTTAAGAGTTTGATGCAACGATGCTACTTCATTATTTTTAAAACAATTATTTTCTCCTTAATTTCCGCGTTTGATAATAAAATCACCCCCACTTTATTTTATTCTATTTGCATGCACCAACTACATTTCAGTCCAATTTCTTATCCTTCCCTTTGATCCGATGCATTAAAAATAAATTACATAATAAAAATTATAAGAAAATAAAAGTACATGAAGTACCGTGGCAAAAAACTATTAAATACTTTAAGATTTTATAAGTAGTTTCGTATGTCTTATGTTTAAATTGGGCATAGTGAGTTTACCAGGATTCTAATATATTTTTAAAAATTTATATGTACTTGCATTTATAGGCTTTTATTATAATCATGGAACTACATTAAAATTTGATCTTCAATTTATTTTTTAAAGTTTTTGAATATTTAATTTGTAAATTGCATGTACATATCACTTATTTGGAATATCAAATATTATGCATACATGAGTATTTTATGTAGTATTTCGTATGTGATGGTCCTGATAACTACTTTCAGATAACTTACAATCGCTTGAGATAACTCTCAAAATATCCATTCATTAAATAATGAAATGATAAAAATATCTCTTTTAAAAAAATAAAAAGGGCCTATTTTATGAAATAGAAGAGATAAGGAGTTGGGGGTTCTCTACAAATTGAGACACATTCTTAAGGTTTTTCACACGTGAGAAAAATATATGGAAGTCAAAGAGAGATTGGGTCCCTAATATGAGGGCATATTGTTAGTGCATGCCTTAGATCCAATCAGATTGAATGCTATATACATTATATGAATACAAATCAAATAAAAATAGTTTCTTTATCTATCCAGATATCTTTTATTATATATTTGATATATTTATCTGTAAGATAAAGTCTAAAAGAGTGTGAACCATACTTATTAAATTTGTAATAAAGATTACAAATTATGAGATTCAAATTGCACATTATGGTTCGATTCTTTAAATTTCTTTAATCATAGATGGGACTGGACACCATCGAACACCATGAGACTGACACACATTGCATATCCTCATCTTTGAGGCGAGCAGCTAATTTCACAAGCTGAAGTATAAAGATACTTGGATAGGTGTGTGAATGCTCGTTATTGTAACGATGCATTGGATGACCCGTACAAAGATCCTATATAGATATTCTATATAGTGTCGATGGTTGATCTCTAATAACCGTGGTGTGAGTGATCTTTTGACTTGAGATCTTCATTGTATCTCATGTGTGGAATGTCATGCTTTGACGACATCCAAACGTTGCTCTAGCCATGGATGGCAAATATGATGTCAGTTAGGTATGACATGAAGCACTTGAAGGTGGTGTTTGATCAAGATAGTATTCGTTTTCCTTGATAAAAAGGGTTATATCTCACGGCCACTTGATGAATTAAATTGATTGTTAAATCCTTGCAAGGTTGAGTTGGAATTCGAAATGGTTTCGAAGTTCTAATTCATATGAGTCAATTTTCTTAAGATCAAGTAAACAAAGATCAATTATAGGATTGACACAATCCATACCACTGATTGATCTAGGATATGCGACGAAGGGATTGAGCCATACGATAACCGTTCATGGATAGGTGTTGTCGATAGTCATATCAACAAAACCCTTAGCACTTGGATGGTCATGATGCTTTGCTAGAGGCCTCTCATGATCTATAATTATGTTGTTGATTTAGACAAAGAGTTGTCCAATCATTCCTATAGTCAATGATTAGGACATGATTATTGCCAACATGTTAAAGGGCCTAATGGGTCACATGCATTAAGAAGAATTTTG
Source organism: Calamus simplicifolius (assembly GCA_900491605.1). Lineage (NCBI taxonomy): Eukaryota > Viridiplantae > Streptophyta > Magnoliopsida > Arecales > Arecaceae > Calamus > Calamus simplicifolius. Next base: position 221,060 of record UESW01001568.1, on the reverse strand, counting down.
GATGAGTTAAAATAAAAATTAAATTATATTTAATTCAGATAAGATGACCAATTAGGTAATTGGGTAAGATCCAATTTAAAGAAGATAAAATAATAATAGATATGATCCATCATAGAGGAAAGAATTTTAGGGAGGGATAATTTTTATATGGTGAACAAATAATTGGATACCCAAATTTGGCTTGTTCCATGTGATGGATGGCTTTGATTATTTGGGTATAGATGACAAATCTCAGCCATGTGGAGATGGATTTATGCCCATGGGATTGGGCATGAGGAATCTCTACGATTCGATGGTGTATAGCTATGAGACAACTTTCCTAATTTCAAGGCATGTGGATGATGGATGGAGTCTCTTCCTCTTCCTTGGACTAAGGTTACCATGAAAAAGGGGTCTCTTCCTTTTCCTTGGATTAACGGGGAGTCTTTTCCTCTCTCTTGGATTAATGTTGCCATAAGGAAAGGGGTCTCTTCCTCTCCTTTAGAACGTCTCTTTCTCTTCCCCTCTCTCTATAAATATATTTCCTTCTCTTTCTCTTCTCGTATGGTAGAAAAAGATTAAATCTTTAGACCTACGAAGAGATCTTCTGGTTTAAAATTTAAGAAAGAGGTGCTAGCACCCTCTCTCCCTAAGTGTTATCTTAAAGTCTTTATCCACTCTTCTTCGCGTGGATCACCATTGGAGGCCGGACGCGTGGACAGCTAGTGACAGAGGATTCATCAGCTTCATCCTTTTCTACATCGATAAAGGACTCAAGTATTAATAAATCTAATATTTTAGATTTTATTTTTAATTTAATGAATTTGTTCCTAAGGATCTTAAGCATCTGGGAATTTTGTATTTTATCTTGCTGCGTTTTCATGAATTTGATTCATATCTTGCATACATAATAACCAACATATATACTATCATTGTTCAATTGCTCATTGATTGAAAGTACTCAATTAAGATTCTCAAAAGGTAAATCATAAACAGATTCAATGACTCAAGGTAATTCATTGATCCTATTATTTCATTCTTTAATCTATATAATATGTTTGTTTATATTTTAATTCTTACCATTGGTATAAGAGCATTTAATACCTCTTCTTGTTTTGTTGTGAGTATTTCTATTATTTTGGTATCTAAATAAAACTTTCATAGCAACAATCATTATCATCTTTCAAGTGGATTCCATTCATGGATGATGCAGTATCGAAAGATTTTGCTTATGATAAAAAAATTTATATTATTCTCATTGCTTGTGCGATAAAAAAAATTAGTGCATCGTGGTCGTAAAGAGTAAAGCGTTCTTGGTCTCTATTTCTCTCATTTAGGGATAGTCCAAAAAGGGAAGGCTATTGGTAGTACCCCAAACTATTTGATCCAACGAGCGTGTAGTATGGATATTAGGAATGCACTGCTAAGGAAGGCTACTGGTAATATCTTGGTACGTTTGACCTAACTACCTACGTACCAGAAAAGGCTAACTAGTTGGGGTCGCAAGTGATGGGGTCATGGTAAAGAAAACATTGCTTATTAAAAAAAAAATCAATGAAGCCGAATCGCCCCTTGGGGCATTTAGTTGGCAATGAAGCCGAATCGCCCCCTGGGGCATTTAGTTGGCGCCCACATAGTTCATAAAAAAGGGATAAAAAAGCCCTAGGAATCAAACCCAAGATCCCTTGATTCAAAACCAACACCTCAACCACTAGGCTAACAAAATAAGCTAATTTAAAATGCATGTTATTGTCTCTTTAATGTTTTTGTTATGATTTATTTTATTATATCATGTATTTCCTTAAAATTAAATTTTTTTGCATTAAAACATGCCTCTTGAGCTTCTATGCCTGCAAAGTTTTGCATAGACTGGCCCAAGGGATTAATGAGCTACCATCGGATATATTCTAATTGATAAAAAAATCTACTTAATATGATAATTTTAAAATTATATTGAATAGATGCTTGGTATGCTATTGCTTCTGTTATGCATATTAGATTTTATATGCTTAATGAAAGGATATGCAATCGTAGTGTAAAAAAATCATAATGCAAATCCTTTTATGGTTTGATTGATCAATTGGTGTCTTGAAAAGTGGTTCTGAAAGGTAAAGAGATCGTAGTTTTTTAATTAGTTTTATTGACTAACCTGACCAATTAAATTGGTGTCTAAGAAAAGCAAGGGAAGCCCCCCACCTCTCTTCCATTGACCTAGCCAATTCGATTGATTTAGACCTTGATTTAGAAATGCTATGTTGATTAAGATTACTACCTAATACCTTCCTTAATGCTAAGTGATCGCTGTCGTTGGCGGTCAAAAATAAAACCTACTCATTACTATAGCTAATGTGAATCGAGATCATATTATCGGAAATCAAAGGCAATTATTTTATGAAAAGAAATAAAAGAAAATTATTTGTAGAGCATTGTATTATGAGTAGTGGTTATTAAAAGATAACAAATAATTAATTAACGAAAGTAGAAGTAATCCAGAAATCCAAATTTATTATGCAAATAGGTTTTATCTTCTTTTCTTTATATGCAATAGCAATAATTTTTTTCAAATTCAAGGTTAGAATAATTTATCTCTCATCAAGCACGAACTGTATCAAAAGATAACGGCACATCCACTTAGAGTATAAACTATCTAATTATTTATAAAGTTAGAGGTCTAAACTATCATACTACGATCTATCTCTCTTAGGCATGTATCGTATCCTGAGATCACATCATGCTGATAGAAGGTATAGGCTGTGTATGCCAGATCAAAACCTTGATCAAAAAAATAACTCAAAAGATATATGAAAGAAGAGTATGATTTTTATTGCATAGAAATTAAGAACAAAAAGAAAGATAAAACATGGTTACAAGTTTCATCATCATCCCAAGTTGAAGGAATCTAGCCACGCATTACTGCCGCTAGCATTCCCTTCATAATTTTTCTCCTGCAGGCCTAAATACAATGATCTAAATAAAAAAATAAAAAGAACTTTGGAGAAAACTCCTCCCTCTGTGCCTGAGGTCCCCCTTTTATAGAGCTCGTTTAGGACTTCCTCCCAATCAAAGTTGGAGTCAATCAGGCTCAAAATCGTTCATATATCGTGAAAAAACTCTTCAGCCATCTGTTCTACATCACCTATCTTAGTTTGTACTGAGAATCATGTGAAATCATCTCTTTCTTTTCGGATAAACAGAGTCCCAATTTGAGTGTCATATACATTGTTAGACTCCCCAAAATTGAGCTTTTTCTATCTATGGGCTCTTTTTCTAAAAACATCAATAAAAATATTAATTCTTAATAAATCTAAAGTAATTAATATTTATTTTAATGGTTAAATTGGGATAATTAATAGACTTATCACTAAGATAAATTGGGTAATCTTATGTATATAATGGAGTTTAAATATCATGTGGTCAATATAATTTTGATTAAATGAGGACTAGTTGCACCATCTTTAATTAATCAAAATTATATATTGGATTGCAAATATCACATAAAGTTAGATGACATTAATGATAATTAATTATATTTAATACAATAAATCTTATTATACAAGAATTTTTATTGCATTTATATAATTAATTAGGAATTAAGAAAGAGAATATAATTTGTTGGTCATATAATTAAGTTAATGGAGTATAGTAACTTAGCCCACATGCAGTTATTATATATTATTGCTTACATTGGTAAGACATGGTATTAAGTTGTATGCCTCAATTTTAGTTACATGAACATAATTATTTATTTTATGCAGCTATTTTACCTGTAAGTATTTCTAATATAAAATGTGATATTTTTGATTTAAGTGGTGATAATTATAAAGTATAAAAGGAAAGAATTCTTGTTCAGTTAGGGTGCATGGACATTGACTATGCCATCAATTACACATAATGGCACTTAGGCTAAGATTGCTGCGTATGAACGATGGGACTGATCTAATCGCCTCAATATGATGTTCACACATACTAAGATTTTTGCTAGTATATGTGGTTCAATTCCTAAGTGCAAAAATATCAAGGAACTTTTGAAGGCTATTGATGCACAGTTTGAGTCTTCGGATAAGGCACTAGCTAACACCTTAATGACAAAGTTGTCATCAATAAAGCTCATTACTACTGGAGCTATGCATAAGCACATCATGAAGATGAGGGACAATGCAGCCCAACTAAAATCTCTAGAGGTTGAGATGTCAAAATATTTCTTAGTGAACTTTATTTTAAATTCACTTCCATAACAGAATAGTCCCTTCAAAATATCTTATAACATACATAAGAATGAATGGTCAATTAATGAACTTTTTAGTATATGTGTTCAAGAGGAAGGGAGGCTAATTTTAGAAATGAAAGAAAGTGCACATATAGCTACTCAGAGAAAGACTAAAACTGCTAAAGCTAAATACAAAGAAAAGGGTGGTAAAGTACCCATCCATACAGAAGTCAAGAAGGAATCTAAGTGCTTCTTTTGCAAAAAGGAAGAGCATATGAAGTATAATTGCCTCAAATTCAAGGCTTGGCTGGACAAGAGGCTTATATGAAACAGCCTGGAGGATTTTTCTCTAGTAATGGTGAGCATTTGGTTTGTAAGCTTAAGAAATCTATATACGGATTGAAATAAGCCTCACGTCAGTGGTATTTAAAATTTCATGATGTGATCTCTTCCTTTGGTTTTGTAGAGAACATCATGAATCAATGTATATACTAAAAGGTTAGTAGAAGAAAATTTTATTTCTTATTCCTATATGTGGATGACATTCTACTTGCGACTAATGATAAAGGATTGCTACATGAGGTAAAATAATTTATCTTCAAAAATTTTAATATAAAAAATATGAGAGAGGCATCTCATGTCATTGGCATTGAGATCCATAGGAAAAGATTTCGAGGCATTTTAGGATTATCTCAAGAAACTTATATCAATAAAGTCTTGAAGAAATTTCGGATGAAAGATTGTTCACCAAGTATTGTACCTATAGTGAAGGATGACAAGTTTACTTTGAATTAGTGCCCTAAAAATGAACTTGAATGAGAATAATTGTACAACATTACATATGCTTCAGCTGTTGGAAGCCTAATGTATGCTCAGATTTGCACAAGACTTGTCATTGCATTTACAATAGGAATGTTGGAAAGATATCAGAGTAATCCAGATTTATACCACTAAAGAGCTGCTAAAAAGGTCATGAGATATCTTCAAGCAACCAAGGACTATATACTCATGTATAGATAAACTGATCATTTGAAGGTAGATGGTTACTCAGATTCGGACTTTGCTGGCTGTATTAATTCTCGAAAATCAACATCAGAATTTATAGTTATGTTGGCTAGTGGAGCCATATCATGGAGGAATGCAAAGCAGATTTTGACTGCTATCTCTACTATGGAAGTAGAATTTATTGCTTGTTTTGAGGCTACATCGTACAATGTTTGGTTCAAGAGTTTTATCTCAGGGCTTAGAATTATTGATTCTATTATTAGGCCACTTAAATTATACTATGACAATTCAGCTACTGTGTTCTTTGCTAAAAATGATAAGAGTGGTAGTCGAAGTAAGCACATCGACATTAAGTATTTGGTTACAAGGGAACATGTTAAAGAAAACAAAATGGTCATAGAATACGTTAGCACTGAATTGATGATAGCTAATCCTTTAACTAAGGGTATGCTGATTAAAATTTTTAAGGATTATATGGTACGAATGAAAATTAGTCCCATGATATAATTTAGTTGCATGGATAACTACTTATGCAATAAAAAATTTATTTAATAATTTGTTTATTTCTCATTTAGATGTACACATTATTGTTTGACTTTTGAGAAATAACAAATTTTTTTTTGGACTCTGAATAAATATAGGGTTTATTCATTAAGTTATGTTATCACATTTGGATTAGTGGTAAAGGAATTGAATGCATTGTAATACATGAAAGATAATACTCAATTATAGAGGACCTATCGCCATGATTTATGTATTTGATTTTTTTTCAGTGTTGAGGACTATGGATTAAAATAAAATTTACGGACCAAGTGGGAGAATATAGTATCCCGTATATGATGGTTTTATTTTATTTTATCTGGTAACCACTTAAAGATAACTTGCAACTTCTTGAAAATAACTCTCAAAATATCCATCCATTAATTAAGGAAGTGATGGTTATATCTCTTTTAAAAAATTAAAAAGGGCCTATTTGATGCGAATAGGTAAGACAAAGGAGTTGGGGTTTCTCTATAAATTGAGACCCCTTCCTGAAGGTTTTTTATACGTAAAAATATACTGAAGCTAGAGAGAGATTGGGTCCCTATCAAGAGTAAATCCTGAAGGCATATACTATCATTGTGCGATTGCTCATTGATTGAAAGCACTCAATCAAGATTCTCAAAAAATAGATCACAAACAAATTCAATGGCTAAAGGTAATTCATTAATCATATTATTTCATATTTTAATCTATACAATATATCTATGTAGATTTTAATTCTTACATTTTATGATAAATGAGCTATAAATATAAATTATAAAATGGAATAAAAATGATGTTGATTATAATTGTATATGCTACAAACTCTTTGATAGATTGTGTGTTGGGTCTTGGATTATACATAGGCATCAATTTGTTTTGAAATATTATGTATTATAAATCTACTTTGAGAGTTAAATGCAATAGCGTGAACCTACTCTATAGAATTTAAAAATGATATCATGTTCTTTGAGCCCTGTCATAAAAATTATTTATGATAATAATCTTATAAATTGATGAGTTATTAAAATGGTTTTAAAAAATAACCTAAAAATCATATATTAGAATTATATAAAAATATTGAATAAAAATAATTTCTTATTATGTATGCATGTGTGCTATGCCAACAATAAAAATGAATATAATTTGTTCTTCCAAATTCTATATAGATTAGCTTACCATAAAAATTAAATTATATGAAATTATGTATATATATTAAATTCTTTGAAATAATATGTATAATTTTACTTATAAGTTTCCTATTTGTCAACATTAATTTAATACACATGGATACAAAATTTTACATTATACACACACACACACACACACACACACACTAATGAGTGATTAAAAGGTATTTTAAATTAAACTTATTCAATCTATCTATTTATGATTTTTGTTACTTATTGGCCAGTCATCAATTTTTATTTTATTTTATTTTATTTTTTTATTTTTTGTAGAGCATGAGGCATTGTATATAGGTGTACTAATTTGGCCACGAGGTTAGTGTGAGTACTTTTGATATTTAGATGAACCGAAGCAACTTTATATTTTCCTGAAAAAAATAAATTATTTAATTTAATTATTGAATTTTTTTAAAAATTTATTAGTTAATTAGAATATTGACACTTTGTACACTCAACTTTGCTCTTTGATAGATAAATATTTCAAAAGATCAATGAAGCAGCAAACTATCTAACAAATATAACCGTATCTGTGATACAAACTATATCTATGATACAAACTACATCTCAGCACCACAATAGAATTTTGTAGACCGTAAAAGCCTTCTCTTCCATAAAAAAGAGTTTCCACTGTTCTTTGATGCAAACCTTAGGTTTGGAAGAAAAAAGAATACATTAGAATAAAAGAATAAAATAAAATAAAAAGAATGAGAAGCAACTTAGGCACAAGTTGGGAAAAGGTGCAAAAATACAACAGTCCAATGTGGAAGAAAAAATAAATTCTCCAACAAAAAACAAAAAACAAAAACAGAAACTCTTCCCGATGCATGAAAGACTCTATAACTGTTCTAGGAAATTAGGAGCAAATGCAAGAACACCACTGCCTTGATTTTTCGATACTGTATCTTCTTGCTACAAAATTTGAACCAAAAGGTTGGCAAAAATATTTATAATGGGTTTGAAGAAAGGCCAAAGCTAATCAAATCCAAGGGAAATCCCCTTTCATGGTATAAAAATCTTCGCTCCTAACAAGCTTCATTAGAGAAGCATTGCTGCACAAATGGACGGATGGCAGGAAACAAGATGTAAAGAACAATGCGTTTGTGATAGATACATTAACATAAACATCATAGTAGCCCATCAAAATCTTAGTGGAAACCCCCAGTGGTATTGTACAAAAACCTCAGCTCCCACGATGATTCGTCAGCAAAAACGAGAGAAAACCACACAGGCCGCCATATAGATGGAGGGGATTCCACTAAAAGAGCATCACAAAAGACGGTTGAAATTAGTCCTATGTCCTCCTCTGGTAACTGTACTTGATGTTACCAGTGTCTCTGACATCAATACTGCTAACCAAGTGCGCTTTGCCGGCGCCAGCCTTGCCATTGCACTTATAGCATTTCCCTGAGAACTTGTATTTGTAATCAGTTACCAGTTTCTCTTGCAAATATGAAGTCGAGATAAGAAGCCTTGATATTGTTGACAAGCAAATGACATTCATTACCATAGCAAAAAATAACAAGAGGAACAAGGAGCACACCAATATAGTTGAAGGTGACGTTTTCGTTGGGAAGGCCACAATGATCAGCACAAGAAATGTGTTTGTCTAGAAAATGCTAAATCAAAGCAATCAAAAATAAAAAACACACCTTACTGTTGCCTGGTCATTTGTCTCCTCTTGCAGTGTCTCAACTAATGGATCATTACAGCTACTAATTGGAAGAGGATGTGCAGAATCCATTTCACAAGCGGTCTCTTTAACAGTATCTCCATTTGACAAAGAGCATTCTCTAGCAAAAACTGATGGTGATTTAGAGATTGGCTCCATCATCTCCTCAACCTCAGAATTAATGATGTAATTGTCACAGTCTATTTGCTCATCACTGTGCCTGGATGCATCTGCCAAAGGATTATGATTCCCTGCCAAAACAAGCAGAAATTGGACAATCAAAAATTTTAAAAAGTAAAGGAATATGTGTACATCTCGTACGAAGTTGTACATGCAAACACGTGTGCATGGATGTGCAGTCACACACATGCATGCACACAGAGAGAGAGAGAGAGACCTCTCGACTCTTTCATAACTGCAGTGGTCGTCCTTAAGAGCTTTTGGCACATTGTAGTATCTTGAAAACAAATAAATGTGTGCTCTGATAGGTGTGATATCAGAACTAGTCATCTTAGTAAACCCAACGAAAGTCATCCATGTTTCTTAAAGCTGAGGAACTGCTGGCAGCAGTAGCTTTTCTACTCCTAACGAAGAAAGGAGCTAGAAAATAGGTGAAAAAAGCAAGTTAGCGAGCAAGCATCATAATCATGCCTATGGGCAATGTGGCCTAACAGATATTAAAAATCTATGGGCATGAACAATTGTGAGCATAAAATGAAAACTGACTAGTAACAGCCATGTTTAGGGAGATTACAACTTACCAACTCTCTTTAAAGAAACTAAAACAAATAGCTAGCATCAGGTGAATGTGGAAAACCTGAGGTCTGAGCATCGATTGACTTTTGATGTTTCACCTAATACTATAAAACCAAAACCAAAGCATTTTGGTTTCATTGGGAATTGATCCAAAGTTTCAGCCAAGACTAACTCAAGTAGCCAGATTACCTGGATCTAAAACTACCAAATAATTGTAATTTCTTTAGCTCTTTCAATGTCTAAAAAATTTTCTTTAAATAAAACCTATATTTTGCAGGTGTTAAGAAGGACCTGGAAGCACTGGGATGTCATATTCCAAATAGATTGTTTGAGCTATGGCTTTGGCATATGTTTGAATATCCTGAAATGCATAACCATTAGACAGTGGATTGAGGTGATGCACTCAAAATGTGACTCCTGATCTAATGTGCACCCCCCCCACTAGGTGGAGAAAAAGAAAAAGAAAAAGAATCTGACAAAAAAGGATTTTTGATGGTTTCTTGCAAAACCACAAAATAGGCACGTTTAAATTTATTTTTTGTCTTGGCTTATTTTCCTTTTTATTTTCCTAATTTTAGTCAACATTTTTTTCAAATTTCTACTCAAACTAGAGCTAAAACTGCCAAAACTGCATAAAACTTTTCTTGTGCTAACAAAAAAATGAAATCAACTGCTCAAAGTTAAAAATGCATTACAGGAAGCAAGCATAACATGCAATACTAGCAGATTTTGATAGTCTGAGATGGCATGCAGTCAGTGATCAGAGCTAGATTGACCCGATCATGCAGTGTGCACAAGTAATAAGTATTGAGAATTGAAGACGTGAGTCATGCAATGATAGCGAATATGGCATTGAATACAAACAAATGGCGAGAAGATTAATAGAGTCATCCTCAGATTGATGGGACCAATAGTAGGTTGATGGTACTTATAATCAGAGATCTATTCTATTCTATATGCATCATTTCCCAACATTGTCAAAGCTTCTGCAAGTCAATATTTTTGTTTCTCTAGTTCTCTGCAAGCAAAAGATTTCTTACCTTCTCTAGTTCATTAATTAGAAGGCGGCACATTCCCTGCCGTCGATATTGAACTCGAGTACCAACAAAAGGCATTTCTGCAACCTCTTCACCATAGACCCTAAACTAGGAAGATGCACAATGAGAATAGATTCATGCATCAGAGAACAAAATCCTGAAAGAACAAATATAAGGTGGTACAAGTGGTAAAGAGCAGCTGTTAGCTGCATGGCATCTAAAAGTAGATTTAACAAAAATACCTAAATGTAGCCACTGATATCAGCTCATCTCCCCTCTCCAAAAGCATAGTATAAAATCCCCAAAAGTTCAGTCGGTCAAGTTCGACCTATGGAAGACAGCAAAAAGAAATAATTATAAAGAAATCCAGAAGCCTGTGATCATTTCATCCTGGAAGATGGATGAGATAAGGAATTTATAGGGAAAATATGAGATAAGTGTTCAACAAATGATTATCACAACAGAGCCTTTAAAGGAGGCATTACATTTCCAGCATGCTAATCGTTGCTCCTGGTTATCATGGTAGCCATCTAAGCAAGAGGTCCTTACCAATATGTTTATTTAATGAGGGACCCAGTTCTCCAAATGTTCCCTTCGAACTAATTTATGACCAACTTGATATATATATAATCTATTCAGTTCTTGCTTCTTTTTTAGGAGTCTCTATGCAATGACTGCATGTTTTCTAGTGGTTGCTGGCAATGTCATTAAGATCAGAATTGAGCAGCAAATTGCAAATGGGGTTAGATCGGATTGGTTCATTGATTGAAATATATTTCTTTAATTTCTTTAAAAAAATATATGTAAAGTATAAAGTAAATTAATGAAGAATAAAAAGCCCTGGCTATGACAGGCCTAGTTTCAACTGCCATAAGCTCATATATAGCATGTCTAATGACAAAGATAGCATTTCCACTTATTCAAGATGTTTATTTGCTCTTTTTAAAAATATGTCAATTTAATTGTTTTTAGTTAGAACATTCCATTTAAAAAAAGTCAGATAACAAGAAATGCTTATCAAGCATAAATCTCTGACTCTTGCTTTTGATTCCACAAACCATGGAATCACTTTTTCCTTATGTTTCAGACATTAGAAACCCTAAATAATTATTAAAGATAAATGAGAAACACTAAAAGAATTTCAGTTAAAACTAATTAAACTATAAAAAAATGAAGTTCCCCATGGTTTAATACATTGATAACATGTCAGATTCTATGGTCCAAGGGTCTGTTTGATCCATAATGTGGATCTAGATCTTATAAGTCTCTATGATCTCGATCCTAGGATGAGATCTGAATCTTTTAGGGCCATTTTAATCTACATTATAAATCGTAAGATCTTAACAATGCTTGCTGGCATACCTATACGTACTAACATGCATGTGAGAGTGCATGTTACTGTGAAATTACCTCCACAAAAAGAGTTAACAAACAAGTACAAGAAACAAGATATAGGAAGAAGCATGAAATATATGATGCACTAATGAGGACCAAAGCCGAATATATGTGCATGGATGAAAATGTTAATGTTGAGAAATTATTGAAACTTAATTGCCCCAACTTTATTGATTTTGATGATTTCCAAAAGCCATGGGTACCTTAAAGAATACAATGTGTTTATTTATCAAAAACCTTGAGCTTATTCAAATTGAAAGGAATGAACTATCAATGGTTATATCAAATGAGTTTTGAATCTATTAGAAAAAGGAGTTTCAAGTTCTATGCTTAAAAGATTTCAAAAAGGAATTTTTATACATTATAAATCAATCGATGAATTCTTGAAACAGGTCTTGAATCCATGATAAACGTCATATTTAATGTATTCAAGTCAAATTTATATTTTAAATTTAATTGGGACAAGTTTTAAAGTCTATCAGAATATTTTTCTGATTTTTGTATCGCTCCCGAGCCGACTCAAGGGTTTCCGAGTCGACTCCCCAAAATGACTGATTTTCTCGAGTCGACCCTTGGTTTTTCAAGAGTCGACCCCTGAATCCTTGCGAGCCGACTCCTGTCTGTGCGAGCCGACTCCGCTCAAATAACAGAACCCATATTTTTTGAGCACTTCTCGAGTCGACTCCCCATTTTCCTCGAGTCGACTCCCGACTTTCAGGAGCCGACACTTTAGTTTTCGCGAGTCAACCCTTCAATGGTTAAAATGTTTCTATTTTTAGTAATCGACCTCGAGCCGACTCCCTCAGAGCTCGAGTCGACTCCGCGAAATCTGGGCGTGATTTTTAACGATGACACATCAGCCCCAACGGTAAGATTTTTGAATAACGGCTATTTTCCCTGTCTCTAACGGATATATTTTTACAGATTCTATAAATAGAGAAGCTCTTTTCAACTCAGAGGGATCGATTTTGAAAATCAAAGAGAGAAAAGAATATCATTTGAAAAGAGGGAAAAACAGAGCATATTGAAAAATTCATCTAGCTCAAAGGAGAGAGATTCAAAAGGAGTGAAATCCAAGTGAAAGTTTTGTCTACTCCTTCTCATCAATCCACAAGAGCCAAAAGAAAATCCACAAGCATTTCAAAGGTCAAATCGGAGGATTTTCAAAAGAGGAAAAAGCTTCATCTCAACTCCAAAAGACTTCAACGGTCAAGAATCTAGCTGAGGCGTGATTCAACGTTTCAAGAGGAGTTAAAGAGAAGAAGGAAGAAAGCCCAAGCCTCTACCATCTGCAATACAATCAGGCTTTTCTAACCTTATATTATTTTTGTACTTCATTTGTATATTTGCTCAAAGGGAGCATTTCATTATCCAAACACTTTTATTTTAATTGGTTGCTGTTTCAATCAGTGGATTGAATCAGTGGAGGTTGGTATACCTCGTTACAAGCCGGAGTGCTTGTGTTGGATTAGTTGTGAGCCCGTAAAAAATAACGTGTAGGGTTTTGTGCTGGTAAGCCCGATTTAAAATCAGCTGGGTTCGTTGTGCACCCGGTAAAACAACAAGTTTGAGTTGTGAGCTTGGAAAATAACTCGGCTGTAATCTAGAGAGATTATAGTGTGGACCCAAGTGAATCTTGGGAGTGGACGTAGGTGTTGATTGCACCGAACCACTATAAAATTATCTTGTGTTTGCCGTGCTATATTTTCTCTTTCTCTATCTCTCTTTATTTGCTTGTGTACTGATTTTAGTTAGCCTCTCACCTGCACATCTTGCTAACTAATCAATTAAAGTTAAAAAGTCTTAAATTTTTAAGAACCCAATTCACCCCCCCCCCTCTTGGGTTGCCATCTGGGCCAACAATTGGTATCAGAGCAAGTGCTCATTTAGAATTTGATCTCACGATCAAGGGCTAAAGATCCATATGGCAACACAAATTGGTTCAAGTTTCGCTGAGGGTCATTCTACGAATCGACCTCCTTTGTTTAATGGAACCAACTATTCATATTGGAAAGCAAGAATGAGAATATTCATTCAAGCTTCTGATTATGAATTGTGGGGAGTAATAACTAATGGACCTAGTACACCCACACACCTAGTTGAAGGCATTCTTATTCCTAAGCCCGAAAGGGATTGGAATGACAATGATAGAAGAATGGCTCAATTAAATGCTAAAGCCATTAATATTTATATTGTTCCTTAGACTCAAATGAATTCAACCTAATCTCAACTTGTAATTCCGCAAAAGAAATTTGGGATAGGTTGGAAATTACTCATGAAGGAACAAACCAAGTAAAAGAATCAAAGATAAATATTTTGGTTCACAAATATGAATTGTTTACAATGGAACAAACTGAAACCATCACATGCATGTTCACTAGATTCACTGATATTGTGAATGGTTTAAAGAGTCTTGGTAGAACTTATTCTAATGCTGATCTTGTGCGTAAAATTCTTAGGTCACTACCAAGATCGTGGGAAGCTAAAGTCACTGCTATCCAAGAAGCAAAGGACCTCAATGCGTTACCCTTAGAGGAGCTTCTAGGATCCTTAATGACCCACGAGTTAACAATGAAGCAGCATGTTGAGGAGGATACAAAAAGAAGGAAAACACTTGCCCTCAAGACTACAGAAATGGAAGAGAGTAGCAGTGAAAGTAATGATGAAGATGATGAGGAAACTGCTCTCTTGGCCAAAAAATTCAAAAAGTTTATGAGAAAAAGGCCTTTCCATAAAAAGAAATTTGGAGCAAGATTTGAAGGAGAAAAGGATAAGAAAAAGGACAAGGAGAAAGAAAAAGAAAAGAGCCCTTAGTATGTTATGAGTGCAAAAAGCCAGGGCACTTTAAGTATGATTGTCCTTTGCTGAAAAAGGCCTACAAGAAAAAGAAGAAAGCTTACATGGCAACATGGTCTGATGAATCTTCCTCGTCGGAAGAAGATGAGCAAAAAAGTTGCCAATATCTGCTTCATGGTCAACGACGACGACAACGACAATGAGGTAAGTTCTGAAAACTCAAATGATGACTTTACATTTGATGAAATGTTTGAGGCTTTCAATGAACTTATGATTGATTTTAAATCCTTGAAAAAGAAGTATAAGTTTTTGAAAATGACAATATTAGTTTAGCTAAAAGTAAAAATGAATTAGCTTTAGAAGTTAAGAACTTAACTAATGAAAAAGAAGAACTTAGCAAAGAAAAAGATAATCTTAATCAAGAAATAGATTTGTTAAAATCTGAAACTAAAAAACTCAACTAAAGATTTAAAAGATCAACTAAAAACTTTAGCTTTAGAAAAGAACAGCAAGTTAAAGAAAATGACTCTCTTAAGAAAGATGTTAAAAATATAAAGACATTGTTGAGAAATTCACTTTAAGTTCAACTAAACTTAACATGATCTTAGATAGTCAAAAAGCTGTTTTTGACAAAGCAGGTTTAGGATATAACACATTAAGGAAACAAAATCTCTAAAGAATATCTTTATAAAAGCCAACCAAAGTAATATAACTTGTTTCAAATGCAATGAAAAAGGTCATAAATCATTTGAATGCAAAACGTTAAATAATAACAACAAGTTAAATGTTAAAGCTAAGAAAATATGGGTTCCGAAAGGAACAATTTTTATTGCTGCTAACCATGAAGGACCCAAGAAAGCTTGGGTACCTAAGCATAAAGTTTGATTATATTGCAGGAATGTCTTGTAGCCAAAAGATCAAAGAAAAAGTGGTACCTTGATAGTGGCTGCTCAAGACATATGACGGGTGATAAAGATGAATTCATCACCCTAGAGGAAAAGAAAGGTGGAGTTGTACGTTTGGCGACAACGGTAAAGGTCAAATTATGGGCCTTGGTAAAGTTCGCATAACTCCATCCATATTTATTGATAATGTACTTTATGTTGATGGTTTGAAGCATAATCTAATAAGTATAAGTCAATTATGTGATAAAAATTTTAATGTTTCATTTAAATCTTCTGTATGCACTGTAACTAATTCTATTGATGATAGCATTGTATTTACTGGTTATAGACATGGCAATGTTTACTTAGTTGATCTAGAAAAATTATCCTTGAGTGATCATTGCTTAATTGCTGACAATGCTAACATAAATGAAATTAGTTGGTTGTGGCATCGTAGATTAGGTCATGCAAGCACACACCTTATTTCAAAACTAATTAAAATGGATTTAGTTAAAGGATTACCTAAACTAGATTTTGAAAATAATAAAATATGTGATGCATGTCAATTTGGAAAACAAACTAGAAGTTCTTTTAAATCTAAAAACATTGTTTCAACTTCTAGGGCACTAGAGCTACTTCACATGGATCTTTTCGGACCAACTAGAACCACAAGTCTAGGAGGAAGAAATATGGTCTAGTGATTGTAGATGATTATTCTAGATATACTTGGGTAATATTTTTAGCTCACAAAGATGAGACTTTCTCGATATTCCTGAAATTCTTCAAGAAAGTCACAAATGAGAAAAACACTACTATAGTATCTCTAAGAAGTGATCATGGAACAGAATTTGAAAATCATTTATTTGAAAGTTTTTGTTCTGAAAATGGAATTAATCATAATTTTTCAGCCCCTAGGACTCCCAGCAAAATGGTGTAGTTGAAAAAAAAAAATAGGACTCTAGAAGACATGGCCCGTACCATGCTATGTGAAAGCAACTTACCAAAGTATTTTGGGCGGAAGCTATTAACACAGCATGCTACATCTTAAATCGAGCCTAATAAGACCAATCTTAAAGAAAACACCTTATGAATTATGGAATGAAAGAAAACCAAATATAAAATACTTTCATGCATTTGGATGTAAATGTTTCATTCATAATAATGGTAAAAATAATTTAGAAAAATTTGATGCTAAATCTGATGAAGGAATCTTTTTAGGATATTCAACAACTAGTAAGGCATATAGAATCTTTAACAAGAAAACCTTAGTAGTTGAAGAATCCATACATGTAATTTTTGATGAATCTTTAGCAATTGGATCTGAAAAGATTGATGATGAGGAAGATACAAACATAATTAAAAAAGATCTTGAAAAACTTAATATTGAAGTATCTTCTGATCATGAGCAAGAAGCTAAAGATGATAATTCACATAAGGACGATGATGTCAATATTAATCATAATGATATAGATCTTCCAAGAGACTGGAGATATGCACATAGTCATCCCAAAGAATTGATTATAGGCGATCCATCTCAAGGAATAAGAACTAGATCATATATGAGAAATATTAGTAATCATCTTGCATTTGTATCACAAATTGAACCCAAAACTATAGAAGAAGCTGAAAAAGATAATAATTGGATGTTAGCAATGCAAGAAGAACTAAATCAATTTACAAGAAATAATGTTTGGACTTTAGTTGAAAGACCTAAAAATCATTCAGTAATAGGATCAAAATGGATTTATAGAAATAAACTAGATGAAAATGGCATTGTAATTAGAAACAAAGCTAGATTGGTTGCTAAAGGATATAATCAAGAGGAAGGTATTGATTTTGATGAAACCTTTGCACCTGTAGCTAGATTAGAAGCCATTAGGCTATTACTTGCATTTGCATGTCATATGAATATTAACTTATTTCAAATGGATGTAAAAGCGCATTTTTAAATGGATTTATTAATGAAGAAGTTTATGTAGAACAACCACCAGGTTTTGAAGATCACGAGTTTTCAAATCACGTTTTTAAATTGCACAAAGCTTTATATGGTTTGAAACAAGCACCTAGAGCTTGGTATGATAGGTTAAGTAAATTCTTAATAGAAAATGATTTACAAGAGGAAATGTTGATAAAACTTTATTTTTGAAAAGAAAAAGTAAAGATTTACTTGTAGTACAAATATACGTAGATGACATTATTTTTGGTGCTACTAACGATTCTCTTTGTCAAGAATTTGCAAAGTTAATGCAGGGAGAATTCGAGATGAGCATGATGGGAGAACTCAACTTCTTCCTTGGACTCCAGATCAAACAAAGCAAAGAGGGAATCTTTATCAACCAAACCAAATACACAAGAGAACTACTCAAAAAGTTTGGTATGGAAAACAATGAAACCCCTCGGAACTCCAATGAGTCCTTCATGCAAGCTGGACAAAGATGAAGAAGGTAAAAAGGTTGACCAAAAGTATTATCGAGGTATAATCGGATCCCTTCTTTATTTAACAGCAAGTAGACAGACATTATGTTTTCAGTATGTTTATGTGCTAGATTTCAATCTGAACCTAAAGAATCACATTTAATAGCTGTTAAAAGAATTTTAAGATATCTAAATGGAACTAAAAATGTAGGTTTATGGTATTCTAGAGACTCTACATTAAACCTAATTGCATATTCGGATTCTGATTATGCTGGATGTAAATTAGATAGAAAAAGCAAAGTGGTGCATGCCAATTCTTAGGTAGTAACTTAATCACATGGTTTAGCAAAAAGCAAAATTCAGTTGCATTATCAACTACTGAAGCTGAATATGTAGCAGCTGGAAGTTGCTGTGCGCAAATCCTATGGATTAAGCGACAACTTGAAGACTATGGTATCACACTTAATAAAACTCCCATAAGATGTGATAACACTAGCGCAATCAACTTAACTAAAAATCCGATTCAACACTCAAGAACTAAACACATAGAAATTAGATATCATTTTATAAGGGAACATGTAGCTAATGATGAAATTTGTTTAGATTATGTAACACTGAAGAACAATTAGCTGACATATTCACTAAACCTTTAAATGAAGAAAGATTTTGTTATCTTAGAGGAGAGTTAGGAATTTGTAATCCTTTTAATAAATTTTGAAACCTCTAAGGAAATATATCTAGAGTTCTTTCAAATTCTCAAAATCTTAAGGAAATCTTATCTAGAACTCATATCAATTTGATCTCTCAAAGTCCATGATTTTTAATCATACACAAAGATCAAATTCCGGACTCTATTCGGATTCTTTGAATCTTAATCTATTTTTCTCTGAAATTATCTGGGAGCCGACTCGAGAGTATCGGAGTCGACTCGAGTTTCTGCTGAAACTCAGGAGTCGACCCCTCCTCTGAGCGAGTCGACTCGAGATCGTGTCCGTGCTCTGTGACTAGTCGGGAGCCGACTCCACACTTTGCGCGAGTCGACTCGACGTGGTCCCAGTCGAATTATTTAGGGCACGAGTCGACCCCACGGACATTTTATCCATTCCAAAACCTTCCAAATCCTCTCCAAAACTTTCCCAAAACCCTCCAAACCTCAAATAACCTCTGATTAACCAATCCTTCAAGATCAATGGCACCCAAAACCCATGGAGCTAGCTCGAGTGGCGCCGGTTTGAAGAGAAAGAGGACCGTTCAACGACCCGTCCGCGAGCCATCTACGGATTCATCCTCCACCCCTTCTGCTAGTGATCCTCCTGCTCCAGCTCCTACCCTTCAGGTAGATCATCTTGCTAGTAGGATTGTCACCACAGGAAGAAAGGTTATTTTTGAATTGTTTGAGAATGAAGGATTCATAATAGGTAGACAACTAATTGAGATGGGATTTGAGTGTATATGTTCATTGGACTGTCCCACCTACCCTGCTCTAGTTAAAGAGTTTTACAAGAATTTGACCAGAGGAGATGATGGCTTGGTGAGCAAGGTTAGAGGCATTGGTCTGAACATTACATTCTATTCTATCTAGATTATTGAATTTTCCCTTGTCTGGACCATCTACCTTTGCCCCAGAAGATAGATCTCCAGCCCTCTCTAGGCTATTGAACAGAAATTTTGAAGGATTTGAGGAAGTATTTGCTAGTCAATTGCCTTTGGAATTAAGACTACTCCACAATATCTGTAGCAGGATTTTGTTTCCCAAGACCGGCAGATTCGACTATGTTTCTGAGCGAGATATTTTTGTTATGGATGCTGTTGTTTCTGGGAAACCCATCAATCTACCTCGGATGATATATGGTACATTGCAGATTGTGGCGGGAAAAAGAAATCGAGTTTGCCCTATGGCATGGTTTTAACTAAGTTATTTCGAAGCCAAGGGATTGTATTTGATGATAGTGAGCCAAAAAAGGAACTAAGGCATACAAATTTTTATTCTTTGGCCACTATACATCGAATGGGGTTTGTTAAGAAAAATGGCAATTGGGAGAGAAAGAACATTGTTGAAGATAGAGCTATAGAGGCCCCCGGACCTTCTATGAGACATTTATCACCTGAGCCTCCTCAGTGCTCGTCTGTTCCAGAGTCTGTTCCTGCTCCTGCTTCTGATTCTACCCCTGCTCCTACTGTTGCTCCTGCTCAGTCTTCTACATTTTCATCTGGTAGCTTTTCTGATATACAGTTAGATCAGCTTAGATCATTATTCAAGTCTGAGATAATTGAGCATGAAAACAGATTGAAAGAAGAATTTAATGAAAAGTATATGAACTTAAAAGAAGCCTTATATTCACTCAGTGATCGGGTTGCATCGATTGAGTCTACTCTCAGTTCATCTACTAGTTCCTTAAGTGAAGACTTAAAGAATATCTTTGGAGAACTTAAGGATATCTGTGGCGACTGGAGACATACTCCCAATGCAACGCCGAGCTTCAAGATAAAATTTCATCTGCCTGTACCTTTATTGATAATAAGCTCAAAGACTATGTTAGACTTCAATGTGAAGGGATGAAGCAGATTATTGATCACTTGAATAGAATTACTAGAAGAAATTTTTAAGTTTTTATGTAATCTCTTTTTGATGTAATCATGTTTACTTTCAATGCAATGAGCAAGTTTACATTTTCATGTACTTTCATTTTGAAGTAATGAGAAAGGTTGATGGATTACTTATGTCTATTTTAATTGTAAGTATTCTTGAATACTTTGAATGATTATCTTCAATTGATAAGTTAAATAGAAAAAGATAAAGACTGTTATTGATATTAAACTTTCTAACCTTTTTGTTGATTACAAAAAAGGGAGAGAGTTTTATTCAATCGTATATGCCTTGCCTTCAATTCAATCAAAGTTTAATTTTGAAAGAGGAAGAGCATAAGGGGAAGAGATAAATTGAATTTCATAAAGAAAATGCTCAAGTTTCTGATTTTAAAAATTTTGAATGATTTATAAAATTAAGGTTCATAGGGGGAGCTACCTCATTGAGGGGGAGCCTTTCCATGAACACAATAGTTGATTTTGGAATCACAAATTTTTTTTATTTATAATGCATATACTCAATGTTTTTGTCATCATCAAAAAGGAGGAGATTGTTGAGAAATTATTGAAACTTAATTGCCCCAACTTTATTGATTTTGATGATTTCCAAAAGCCATGAGTACCTTAAAGAATACAATGTGTTTATTTATCAAAACCTTGAGCTTATTCAAATTGAAAGGAATGAACTATCAATGGTTATATCAAATGAGTTTTGAATCTATTAGAAAAAGGAGTTTCAAGTTCTATGCTTAAAAGATTTCAAAAAGGAATTTTTATACATTATAAATCAATCGATGAATTCTTGAAACAGGTCTTGAATCCATGATAAACGTCATATTTAATGTATTCAAGTCAAATTTATATTTTAAATTTAATTGGGACAAGTTTTAAAGTCTATCAGAACATTTTTCTAATTTTTGTATCGCTCCCGAGCCGACTCAAGGGTTTCCGAGTCGACTCCCCAAAATGACTGATTTTCTCGAGTCGACCCTTGGTTTTTCAAGAGTCGACCCCTGACTCCTTGCGAGCCGACTCCTGTCTGTGCAAGCCGACTCCGCTCAAACAACAGAACCCATGTTTTTGAGCACTTCTCGAGTCGACTCCCCATTTTCCTCGAGTCGACTCCCGACTTTCAGGAGCCGACACTTTAGTTTTCGCGAGTCGACCCTTCAATGGTTAAAATGTTTCTATTTTTAGTAATCGACCTCGAGCCGACTCCCTCAGAGCTCGAGTCGACTCCGCGAAATCTGGGCGCGATTTTTAACGATGACACATCAGCCCCAACGGTAAGATTTTTGAATAACGGCTATTTTTCCCTGTCTCTAACGGATATATTTTTACAGATTCTATAAATAGAGAAGCTCTTTTCAACTCAGAGGGATCGATTTTGAAAATCAAAGAGAGAAAAGAATATCATTTGAAAAGAGGGAAAAACAGAGCATATTGAAAAATTCATCTAGCTCAAAGGAGAGAGATTCAAAAGGAGTGAAATCCAAGTGAAAGTTTCGTCTACTCCTTCTCATCAATCCACAAGAGCCAAAAGAAAATCCACAAGCATTTCAAAGGTCAAATCGGAGGATTTTAAAAGAGGAAAAAGCTTCATCTCAACTCCAAAAGACTTCAACGGTCAAGAATCTAGCTGAGGCGTGATTCAATGTTTCAAGAGGAGTTAAAGAGAAGAAGGAAGAAAGCCCAAGCCTCTACCATCTGCAATACAATCAGGCTTTTCTAACCTTATATTATTTTTGTACTTCATTTGTATATTTGCTCAAAGGGAGCATTTCATTATCCAAACACTTTTATTTTAATTGGTTGCTGTTTCAATCAGTGGATTGAATCAGTGGAGGTTGGTATACCTCGTTACAAGCTGGAGTGCTTGTGTTGGGTTAGTTATGAGCCCGTGAAAAACGTGTAGGGTTTTGTGCTGGTAAGCCCGATTTAAAACCAGCTGGGTTCGTTGTGCACCCGGTAAAACAACAAGTTTGAGTTGTGAGCTTGGAAAACAACTCGGCTGTAATCTAGAGAGATTATAGTGTGGACCCAAGTGAATCTTGGGAGTGGACGTAGGTGTTGATTGCACCGAACCACTATAAAATTATCTTGTGTTTGCCGTGCTATATTTTCTCTTTCTCTATCTCTCTTTATTTGCTTGTGTACTGATTTTAGTTAGCCTCTCACCTGCACATCTTGCTAACTAATCAATTAAAGTTAAAAAGTCTTAAATTTTTAAGAACCCAATTCACCCCCCCCCTCTTGGGTTGCCATCTGGGCCAACAGTTAAGTTCACAATGGTAGTATATAATACAAAGCAACGATAAAATAGAATAGCCTATACATTTGATATTAAGACTAATTACCTCCAAATATATGATATACAATATTAACAGTATTTTGGAGGAAGAAGGAGACATTGGCCAGCTAAACAACCAGGATACTGAAATTCAGTCAATCTCTAAATAATATGAATGCTATGTTACACGACTATTGGAAAGTCTGCAAAAAGTGTGGCATTTTGGTTCTTATGGTACATGCAAAAGTACATATCAATAAGATATCACCACAACATCAACAGCGGTGCCCAAGTTGTAGATTCAACTAATACTCTATCAGGCAGTTTGAATGGTAAGGATGAGTTGTGTGATATCTTATTGAAGGGACTGCCTACAAAAGTTTTAGCATATTATAAACACACTTTGAGATTTTCTACAGAAGTCCAAGATGGGTTAAACATAATGTTGCATGCCTAAGATATAAAGTATGATATGAAAAGATCTCATCATAAATGTAATGGTTCATTCACCAAGAAGAAATTCCTTAAAAGTCACAAAGACATTAACAGCTTGTATGCATAGGTGATAGCTGCGGCTCTTGCTATAATGAGTCTACATGGACTCGAAGGATGTCCTTACCAGAAATTAGGTTCTAGGGTTACCTCTTCACAAGTGAATCGTTCAGTTTATATTTTTCAATACTCCCATGACCCAGGCTACATAATTTCATAGATGGTATCATTAAGGTATATGAAAGAAAAGCAATACGACAGGGCAAAAGAAACAACATAAGTGACCGAATTTTTAATGACTTCTCTAGATACAAAAATAATAACTATTGTCATCATGTAATGAAATAAAAAAGCATGTCAACACTAATTAAATAAAACAAATAACATACACACCATCATAATTCCTTTGACAGGCATAGCTTCAAAATTAACTTTTGTAGATAATTTATAGCATCTGATGAACAGCCCTAACATACTTAGGGGAGAGATCTTACTCTTTGTTGAAAAGAATATCAACAACAACATCACTATTGGTGCGAGGTTCGATCATTGTAACAAAACAATCATGCAGTATGTCAAGCGCCATACATAGCTTGCTATGATGCTAACCATTGTCTCAGGAACAAATTTGTCAAGGCCAACACCATTTTCTCTACCACATCTAAAAATTGTCCATGATAAACCTTCAACAGATGTTGGATGAGATTTCCCAAGAAGTTTGCGAAGATGATGGAAGATCTGCACAATGGTATCCCGTGACTGACATAAATGAGAAACCTCTTCTAAAGAAAAAAAAATATATCCACTTAAAATCTTGTGACAGAACATGGAAATATGCAAGACAAGCTATCTAACAGATAATCAAGTTAATTGAAGTATGCAAATATGTATAGATCTTCATATTGAAATCTATTGTCAGTCGAATGGTTTACTATGCAAGTAAGCATTGACACCAACAAATGATGTTATCTTATTTCATACAGACTAGGTGGTAGGCAAAATTTACTTAGAAGTATTTGTAAATCACACCATGAAAAAGGATAAACTACATAATTTTCAATCATTATGGCTGTCCTTGAACCATAACACATCCATCATAATGTGCATATATTTTGTAGTTTACAATCATATAATGCATCATGATGTTCCAATATTTATGACAATGTGCATTTAATTGTGTACTCATATAACTCTCCATCAAAGAAGTTATGTACCATATAATAAGACTTGTTTTAATCAGAAAAAGCATCATAAATAATTTTTGTAATATACTGAACGGGGAAGAAAATAATGCATTAAAATTATTGTTTTAATTCTCAATGGTCTCATCATCAGACAGTACAGTTTCTCCGGCTAGAATGCAGGCATGAATCAATACTTAGTTAAACCTTTTCCAGGTGGAAAGTCATGTTAGATATTTCATTTAATTTGCTTAATCTGATAATGTTTCTAGGTGAAAAGTCATGTTAGATGTTCCATTCCATTTCCTTAAATCAATTCCATTAGTACCATAATGACATTTAATCCTCAAAGTTTTTTTCCAATTCAACTAAAAATTCAATTTCTTTTAAGCTTGTAACTTTAGATCCATGGATCTGCTTATTGTGAAATTTATTGGATGCCTGGCAATATGGATCTTCCAAAGCATTGATCTTAGGTAGCATACTTTGATAAGGTCAGCAAAATTAAATGGTCATCATATGAGAGGTAAGTAGTGAAAGTTAGGGATTTATTCATGCATGAAACAAGAGTAGTGGCGGATAGGGATGTATTTTTGCATAGAAATTATATTAGACAAACATTACTTATCTTATATATTATATATAATGGGAAGACCTTTGCTAAAAGAGAGAAATGAAGGTAGTTCTTTTTGGCAGTTACTAGCAGAAAATGAATGCTGAAAGGAATAATTTGAGAAACAGAGTATAAGAATAAGAGGAAGAAAGAGACAGAAAAACAAAAGAAATTGAGAGGGAACAATGATAAAGGAAAAAAATCCACAATGGAGTTAAGTCATTCAAAAAAAAAAGCTGCAAAAGTTGCATAACTAACCATTCCTCATGGACAACCATTTAGTGACATTCCAGTAGCCCACATATATTAATTCCCAAATATGTGAGGCCTCAAATTATCTGCAGTGATTAAGAACCCTAACTTGCATGCTGTTATTTTCATGGGATACTAAATGAAAAACAATGATTCAAATCTCACAAGGTTAGACTAGTTTTTCCATGGGTATGGAGCATGCCACCACCCTGCCCTATCTCAACACTTGGAACAGATGTGAGAGACCATGGTGAACAATTTTAAATCTTAACAAAGTCTATTATATGAATGTCAAGTCCACATATACATATACATATGCATGCCCATGCCCATATGCACAAACACCTTGCATTAAGAAAATGTAAGGTCAGTAGAGAAAACTAACCAACCAGAAATTACATACAATGGTTTTTTACTCAGGGAATAGAAAATGTCTTCTAAAAATTTATAAATGTAGCAATTCTAAAAAATTGAACCACAATGACTGTTATCCATCATTTCTGTTGCATTAAAGCTGATATGTGTTTATAATAAAAATTGTTATTATAACCATGCACACTGAAATCACAAAAGATAAAATAATAAAGTCTCGATATCTCAGCATCTCTTAGAAAGTATAGCCCTAAACCAAGCAGGGGAAAAAGAGTTATGTAGCTGACCCTAACTACTTTGACATGAAGGCTTTATTGAGTTCAATTCAATTGCAGATCACATCAAGCAAAGAAATCGTCTAATAAAATACCAACATAACAAAGACCAACCAAATTTGAACATCATATCCATGTGTGTGAGCTGAAAATTACCAAGACTAGCTGAAACAAAATTTATATAAACAAGCTACAGCATACAACATAACCAATTCAAAATTTTGACACTTATCCACCAAAAAATGAAGAAATCTGCAAGATCAAATGTCAATCTCTTTCCTTGTAATAACACAAGAAATCTAGTATTTTTGTGCACAAAATCTCACAGGGCATACCTTTGTGAGCATTTTTTGCTGCAAAACCAATTCCCAACTGGACAATGACTTAGACGTTGAAAGCACTTTTCTCTCAAGCAGCCCACATGATCTACAAATAGTAGATAAACCAATATCACATATATAAATATGCAATTTGGATAATGTAAATTGAAGAATTCATACTTACAATCTTGCTCACATTGATCACAGTACAACATTGTTTTCTCTGTAAACTTCTCCATGTCACAATTGTATTCACTTAGGCCACATATACCACATCTACAGGATGGACAAAACCATTTTCCCTCGGGGACAGCCTACATAAACACACCAACATCAAGATAGTTTTGCCATGCGAGATTTTTCCTTAGCTAGGTTTAAAAAAAAATTCCAAAAATTTTGTTATAATATGGTGTTCAACATGAGTAAAATTGTCCAATTACTTTGGGAACATTGAAATGTAGATAGGCATACTGATACTCATAGCAAAATCGTGGTAACAAAAGTAACTACCAACATCAACAAGCCAGCAACATGTGACTGTATGTCTACAACTTTGTGCATGAGCATCTACACATGATGCAAAACAAGAACATGAAACAAGAACCATAAAAGAAGGCTAGCATAGTCTATGACAAAAGGATCTTCACATAAAGACATCATTCATGCAGCACCATTGGATGAGCTAAGCAAACCAAGAGAATAACCAAAGCATTTTCAAATATGCAAATCCACATCAGATCATTAAAATTATTATAATCCTCTCTACCAATAAAATAAGGAGATCTAGACAAGCTTCCATCTCCCTCCATCAGACTTCAATCCACCATAAATCTTAGAATATTTTGATGCATCTAATAATTCCAATGCTTTAGGATCTTGTAACATCAGCAATTTAGTCTCTTGCGCTTGGACTCCTTCAATTTTAGTGACTCATGGAAGGTGAAGAAACTTTCACTTCCAGATCCATCTCTTCATCCTACATTAGTTGTAATGTTAGACTCAAATGCGTTGCTCTTTGCTCCTTGGCAAAGAGTTGCCACTTAACATGATATAGCCTCTCCTAATATAATGTAGCCCTAGATGCTCCAGGTGTGATCTTGCAAAGGCTTAGATCTTCTTAATAGGACTTTTCTAACTTGATATTTTTGATTGATTTAGTGCCCCGCTACCAAAATAGGAGACTTTTAGGAGAAATGTGGACCAAACAAAGCAATGAAATTGCCTAAAACTTATGAAAATCAAGTAAAAATTGGGTATGAATCAAACTTGGGACAGTAAATTTTTTTGTAGGAGCCCTAAGACCTTTTGACAGCAAGGAGGTGCCATCAAAATGCAACTAATGCCAATTCATATGGTGTCAAAAGCATAGTTATGGTCACCAAAACATTGTCAATACAGTTTAGCCTTCAGGGCATTAAGGTATCTAACAATGGAAATGCATCATCAATGTGCTACTAACACTAAAAGGGTCTACTTTAAGTAACTACTCAAGGCAATTAGGCTACCATTAGCATGCCATGAATGAGCCAGTCCTGACTGGCTTTCTCCTAAGATCAGTGTTTAATGCATGTGAGTGTGATACACATGGAGACCCCTAATCTCAAACCTCTAAATCCTAAGGTGTTGTATCAAGGATATTTTTGTCTTTCTATGGGGTGTCAAAAATAAAGTGCCTACAACGTGGGCTTCCTAGCAAAACCACCACAACCCTACATACTAATCTTGCTAAACAGTTGGGCAATGTGATGCACACACCATCCAACCCTGCTTGGCAAGGTATGCCTCACTTTAGTGGATCATCAATGCATAGTGATCTTTATGAAGATACTTTGGTACATCTTGACTTTTAAGGGAAACAAAGTATCTAACAATGAGAATGCATCATCAATACATTTCTAATAGTGAAAGGGTCTACCTTCAATAACAAATTAAGGTGATTAAGCTACCATATCTCCTGTAAGATTATTGTGTGTAATGTATGTGATTGTTACAAGCATGGCTAGGCCCTTAATCTCAAATTGTTAAACCTTGAGGCATTGCCATTCAGGACATTTTGGTCTTGCTATGGGGCATCAAAAGTCATGTCTACAGTGTGGACTTCCCAGCAAAACAACTACAACCCTACACAACTTGGCGAAAGAGTCGGGCAATGTGATACACACACCATTCAATTTGGGTTAGTAAAGTATGCCCCATTTCAATAGAAATTTCTACTTTGGATGCCACACCCATTTCAAAACTCTCTAGAACTTCATCCCTGCACCCACTTCCTAAGTGTTTTCTATTCTAATTTTCTCAGCAAATCTTCTACATGCATACCTGAATTCACTCCCACATCCACTTATTTAAGTAATCAAGTGCCCAAGCTACCCATACATGCAAGCATGTATGGGTTGTGCATTGTCCTTCTTTTATTTTTGTTGAGATATCCTAAAGTGGAAACATACCTAGCTATTTGGCATAGAAGATGCCTATATCCAAAAATCTTTGGAAAGATTCCAACCATTTGAATGAAAGACAACTGCACAAATAGATCATAGAATGAGATCCTTTAAGTGTGGATAACTGTCCTAAGGGAAAATTTGATCCAACTAAATTCTCATGGGGCATCTATTTTAGGGTATAAGTAGAATTACTAAGTCTCTTGGTGCCTCCCATCTGTCTCTGCAGCTTTCATATAGCCATTTTTTATATTTCCTACAAAAGCATGAATTTATCTAAGTCTCTTGGTGCCTCCCATCTATCTCTGCAGCTCTCATATAGCCATTTTTTATATTTCCTACAAAAGCATGAATTTATCTATGAGGATTCTAAGCTTCCACCACATGCCTCCATCTCCATAGATTTGAAATATCCCATTCTCCCATATCGTGGTTCCATGGATCTATTGTTCCTTATGCTTTAAGCCTGTAATGAAATGACAGCCTCCCATTAGATATTCCTTCATCTAATACTAGACATGTGCATATCTACATGCCTGATTCTGGTCAATGAGAAGGCTAAGATTATTCCAGTACTTGATGCTCAGATTTCCCTCTTCATAATTGAGAAAGCAAGGTTTCTAAATGGCAGGGTCATTCCCTTTCTTATGTTGTAATTTGATTCTTTCCATTCAAACCATCTAATATGTGGTTCTGTTCTGAGTAACGCTAGCGATGGCATGGTAACATATGCTATTTACCAGACAAAAGTTTTATGTTGCATCCAAATGGATATTTAATGTAAGCAATGAGAAACCTATTCCAAAGTGTGCCTGAAACAAGTTCTCAAGTTAATGTTGCAAGTTTTAATTCCTAATATTCAATTTAGTGGTGGTTTAAAATGTACCCCCATCATCACATGCATCACCCTAGTGGAGATTTGGTTCATCTAAACCCAAAGTCTATTGTTAAGAATCACTTTTTCTAGCAATACAAATCTACAAGTTGGTTTAACACTGTTGTTCTATATTCATTCAGTGGAAAACACTCAAGGGATCAAGCATGAGAGGGAAAAAAAGATGATCATCATCTACAACATATGCACTTTCGGCGATATCTATGTGCACAATGGCTTCAGCTCATGAATTTTGGGATGCATTATTGAAAAAAAAGGTTAAAAAGAAGTGACCATGAAGAATAATGTTTGAAAGTAACTTCAGTTTTGAACAACTAATAGCCTGTCCACAGTTCAGCAGTACTAGCTTCGATACTTAAATTAGGTGAACATGAAAAATCAGTGAACTAATTGTTGATGAACTCCCTCATGCATAGAAAAGGCTCTAAATAACCATAAAACATGGGGAGGTAAAAACTAAAGTTTGATGACATGCTTGAGGCTCTTTGATTAGAGGTAATAGTAGAGCAAATGATAAGCTATCTCTAGTTTTCAAAACTGTGGCCATTGGTCGGCCTTATTGAAAAACCATAAATATGTTTGCAACCATCAAGGATCATACTAACAATTCAGGGTCAGGTACAACTGTACAGGTCTTTTGCCAATCGCTATTGCTACAACCCATATCCATCGCCAGTACAAGCTTATCCAAATGCTTTCTAGATCTCCAGCCAGGTTTTTTCATACTGCTTACTGACCTTTCAATACAAAACAAAGCCTATCTTTTTTATCAAAGACTTCATTGCGCATGCTCATACCCCATAATCATTCTTCAGTTTCCACAACTTTGTCCTCAATCAGGTGCAATCTTATCATTCTTCCAATGCACTTGTCCCAAACACTATCAACCTAAACATACCATTCATCCACTACAGCATTTTCACAATCATAGGACATATATATTGTGTAATCTTTTTTATTCCCCAACATTTTGAAGCATAAAATGTTTTTAATATTATTGCCATCTCACAAATTTGTCCCATCTCACAAATTTGTCCCCCAATCAAAAGAAGTGCATAACATATAGCTCTTCAGAAGCACCCCTCTACATCATCACTTGTTCCTCAAATTTATGATGATAGATCTAATATTCTGAAAATGAATGCATTGTGGAGCCTCTCTTGAATTGTACTTTTATTTTTATTTGGTCCATGTTATTCTATATATTTCTTAATAGTGATCCAAAAAGTATGCTGCATATCAGAAGGAGATAATTTACGTATCACTACATGTGCTTACTCCACATATTTTTAAGTAGTTATCCATTATTGCTATTTTCCATTTAACATAAGTTTATCGAATAATAATCCAATGCTTTTCAAAAAGTGAAAAGGGAATGGTTTAAGATTCTTCCAACTCAATTTTTCAAAAAAGTAGTTTCTAGAAGCAAATGCAAATGAGATTCTAACAGATGTATTGCTAAATTAGAAAGTGCAAGGAGATGCATGACCAAAACAAAAGTCTTGCAGAGAAAAAAAGTGGCTGACCACCTTCATTAAGTAAAGCTGGAACACCAGAGGTGTTCCCAGCATGAAGAAAGCTACCAATAGAAGAACATCCTACATTAAAACTTTAAAAGAAAACAGATAGTCATCCAGGCTATGAGATAAAAAAAACTGTCAAAATAAAAAAATTAAGCAAATTGAAAGAGTAAGTTACATGAATAGAATGCCAATGTAGATGTTCAGAGAGAACAAACTCAAACTCTCATTATGCTCAAGAAGATAATTAGCACTTGAATTACCTTTAAACCAACACAGCTTAGATGAAATGATGAGGGACAGTGGTCACATAGCATTAATATACCTCCATCTTGACAGACATAGCATATTTCGTCACTTTGACAATGAGAATAATCACCTTTCAGTCTTGCATGTGGAAAACCTTTCAGCATATTAGCATCCATCATCTGCATTTGACACTGTAACAAGGACCTTCCATCTTGTAAAAATATATTGGATGAAGGTTGTTTGGTGTTGCAGCCAGCATGAGCCTCAAACTTCGCAAGACTAAACACCTCATGACAACATGCACATTTTATACCATCTCGATTTACCCGGCCTTCTTTCATAGCATGGCCATCCCTTTTACACATATAACTTACTTTTTGCCCTGGTAATACAACATCATTGTCAATCAGCCATGATAAAATTATTTTAGCAGATTGCTGACTGGGACATGATGCCACCACCTGCCGTGATCTTGTGCTTGACCGCAGAACATGCGGTGAATTTTTTTTGTCTAAATTATGACCTTTCCTGGCAGGAGCTTGGCATCCCTTTCTTTTTTTTGACTGTTGACAATCAGAAGAATGGCTAGATGGGTAACTCAGCTCACCAGAAAATAAAGGATTTTTTCTTTTCTTTAAATTTTCAACTTTACTCAATTGCGATTTACGACCAAATTCTGACGAATTACAAGAAATTCCAGAATCCTTTTCAACCCCCCCAAGCAATATCTGGGCAGCTTCCAAGGACTTGTCACTTATCATCGCTGTGGGAGAATTGAAGAGTCCGTATGGTTCATTATTCTTGACAGAATGTTTAAATTCTGAATGAATCATAACACCCTTGGTATTTTTGTTTTCTACCATGCATTCAAGGGACCCCACATTAGTCTTTTAAGGACATTTGGATTCCAGATATGCTTTACATGCTGTAGCTAGAGAATGATAAGACTTGCCATCCGGAGAGTCATAACATAATTGCTGCCTTCTTTTTTTGGTCTTAAGCCAAAAGTGCCATCCCATGTATAATAGATATTTCTTAGCATTTAGTCTCAACTGTTTAACATCTACATCATGTTTGCCATTTTGCTTTAATGATTCCATGTAGTTGTCATATTCTGTTATCGCTTCTGGCAAACACTCTGGTTTCAGCTCCTCAGTCATGCTATCCTCGCCTAATTCCATAATTTTTTTCCCCGAATAAGGGAAATTTACATCAACCTTTGAGTGGTTTTGATAATCTCCTAAAGAAAAAGACCCTATGGTACAAGAATATGGAATCCCATCAGAGTCTGCAACTTGAGAGAAGTTAGATCTCCTTGTTTGCCTATTGCATTCTGTCACACCTTGAGTGGCCGTGGATGGTGCAATAGCATAGGTGGAATGCTCAACCTGATGCATGTTCCTTTTCAATGACCTGGAATGCGCTGAAGTGTCTCTGGCTAGAGACACTGGCTCAGGATGGATCTTTGCAGGACTCCTTGTGTTTCTTTTTGGACTCAAGTGGTTTCCCTCTAGATCATCATCAGCTCTGCATCTCTGAACCACTTTCCGGTGACCATTCAGCAAATCACAACAGACTTGATAAAGGGAGTAATAGATCTTCCCCTCAAGTGAAAAAAACCGAAACCTTACCATCCTATCTCTTTTAGTTTCGATTTTCCAACCCAGAGCCACAAGATGCTTCTTCACTTTTAGCCTCAAGTTGTCATGATTAAGATTGGTTCGTCTGACCCTTTTTGCTGAGTTATTCCATTTCCCAGTCCAGATGCATATAATGATACGGCCTCAGAAGAGAATTCAGCCATGATTTTCACAAGATTCCAAGTTCCAGAAACTCTTGGTGATGATTCATGCACAGCCTTACTCCCCCTGCCCATGAGGTACTTATTGGACCCATTTCCTTGATTATCATGTATTGGAATGTCAGCGGCCCCACAGCAAATCTCATCTTTCTTTGCATCAGCATTTTCTTCGACTGTTTTCCATGATTCATTCACATTCACCTGGACCACGTGATCCAAAAGGGCCTTCTCCACAAGCCATTCCACCTGAAGCTTCCATGAACCCATCTCAAATCTCATCTTTCTTTGCATCAGCATTTTCTTCGACTGTTTTCATGATTCATTCGCATTCATCTGGACCACGTGATCCAAAAGGGCCTTCTCCACAAGCCATTCCACCTGAAGCTTCCATGAACCCATCTCTTTGGGCTGCTTGAGAACAACTCCCAGCATCATATTTCCCCTGAGATAAGTTTTCAGTACATCCAAGCCAAAAAAAGTCATCAGATATGTGCGCTTCTGAAGACGAAATGCCATTTACAATGTCTGCCAAGCCACCACCCGTTCTAGTGTTATCCATCTGGATATCGATACCTTCAAGACAAGCAACATTGTCCATTCGAACATCATTATAACTCCCAGCATCTTGTTTCCACTTAGATAAGCTTTCAGTATATCCAAGCCAAAAAAGGTTATCAGATATGTGCGCTTCTGAAGAGGAAATGCCATTTATAATGTCTGCCAAGCCACCACCCATTCCAGTAGCAACATCGTCCATCAGAACATCATTATAACTCCCAGCATCATGTTTCCCCAGAGATAAGCTTTCAGTATATCCAAGCCCAAAAAGGTCATCAAATATGTGCTCTTCTGAAGAGGAAAGGCTATTTACAATGTCTGCCAAGCCACCACCCGTTCCAGTGTTATCCATCTGGATATCGATACCTTCAGGATAAGCAACATCGTCCATTGGAACATCATCATAAGTCACGGCAAGATTGATTAGCTTGTCGGAAGGAAGTATATCAGAGAGAGGCGTTCCATTGACGACAGACCGTAGTTATTGGATTAACTCTGACACCAAACTGTGCCAAATTGCTCGTGTTCCAAAAATCCATCCTTTAATTTTCTCCAGGAAACCATGTGTAGCTCTCAAGTCATACCATATGCCTCTGATGGAAACAGGAAGTCCATCTTCCTCTTCAAAGGTGCCGAGGACTTGAAGCAATAGCCATTCACCATGGGGCTTCCAATACCCAAAAACTTCATTCCACTCCAGAGAAAGACGCAGCAGGTTAACAGTGATCATCTGTTCGTCCCCTTGATCTGGAAAGAAAACCCTCCTCTCTTTAGAGCCCTCCTCGTGATCAAAGATCACACCTTCCCACCAGGCATCGTTCACCAAGGCATTGACACACAACCCATATCTGATATCAGATAGTCCCAACTGGTTCGGAGGTGGGAAAGGCCTTATCTTGCCGCGGTAATAGTTGGGGACCGTCCTTGATGTACCTTCTATAGCAGAAGATACTGCGATCGATTCCACGAGTTTTGAACTCCGGTCGTCATTTAAGAGATTGGTAAATTCAACTAGAGGGAGCCGTCACCACAACCAATGACCTTGCCCAAATGCCAAGAACCAAGAAGGCCTTCGTCGAAATATAAAACCTAAAGAAATAGCCGAACATGAGTAAAGATCAAAGATAGAAAGATACACATCATCGCCAAAGCATTAAAACGTTTAAATCAACACAACAAAGCCCACTAAATCCCGCAAACCCGATTCCACAAACTAACAACCAAGAGCTGAATAACTCTGCATGAATTTAATGCAACAACTCCAAAATCAACAATGTTTTTAAGAATTTTCATGATATGAAAGGAAAGAAAAAAAAGAAGAAGCGCAGGAAAACAAAGCACATGAGAAACTTGCGCGCCGAGCCACATTACGATAGGGGAGGGGCCTGCCTACCTCGACCTTCTCGCCGGTGAGAAGCTTTCTACGGTCGTCCATCCTCTTCATCCTCTTGCTCTTCCTCTCCTCGGCAACCCCCGCCATTAAACGCAAACTCGGAGTCGAGAATCGCGAGCACGAGAGAGCGAGGGTGTTAGGGTTTCTCTTGGAATAAAAATGATGGGTTTTTGAAGAAAATATGATCTTTCATTGAGACATAGGCCGGAACTTTAGCTTCTCTCTGTTCATGGAAAGAGATTCCCTCGTTCACGTAAATTACTCTTTAATCAAGTCATAATATGCCATACATCATCATAAATCCTATATGAAGATACAAATTAATATTTTTTTTTCCTTAAATAAAGAAAAAGAATGCAGACATGTATGGAATTTTCGATCATCTTGGCAGTTTGTTGTTTTGTACCATGGTTGAAACAACCTTTTTAAAATATTCATCTATTTCTACACAATTTTCACCCTTTAGCTAACATAGGAAAGGAATAATTTGAAAAAAAAAATCAATCCTTATTTGTTAAATTTATAAGTATTTTGCAACATATTTTACAAATGACATTTTGGGATCAGATACATGCAATATTTTTTATAGGGTGAATCATGTGGAATTAAAATTCTATGGTATTACATTCAAACTAAATCCAATTAACATAACTTGATAAATAATTGATTTTAATTGATTGATAATAATGGATCAAATTTAAATATTACATTTATAATAATTATAGAAAAAATCTTAATAAAAATTTGATATCATACCTAGACCGCTAAATATTTCTATAATTAAAAATCGTATCAATTCTCTAACTTACGCATCTATGAATAAATACTATGTATAAAAAATTTAAAATAATTTTTGTATAATTTAAAAAATATAATAATCCAAACATATGAATTTTGAGCTATAATAATATTTTGATAAACTTATTTAATACAATTTTTTATGAAATTAAATAAATAAAATATTTACAAATTTAGCAAGCCATCATACTTTTAATAACATAGTCTAACTAGGCTTAAATTATTTTCGTTCATTTATTGTTCAATGGAGTTAGACCTGATCAAAATTAGGTCTGTAGTCCACTTACAATGATTAAGGCAAACACAATGCTAGAACCAAATCATAGAAATATCCAAGTTTGGATTCAAAATTCCTTGCAACATAATTTATTAATGATTCTAACATTTAATTGGGTGTACAAAACGTAAAAAAATTCTTCGCTCCTTCTAAATTAGGATACATAACGATAAGTTTGATGGGTCGGATCATCCTAATACATCTAGAGCTAGAGTAGTAATTATAGACCATTATAGGCAGGTTTTGTTTACTCTTATTATTTCTCTTACAACCATTTTAGTGTCTTAATTACATTAAATTGACTAATACCGGTTGAGAGTGGCAATTGAAAGATTTCAGCATTTTAATATAATTATGGATATGATGGACATTCGGCCATAATCTTCTCATGGATCAATAAAAGGTCGGATTGTAAACATCCACACTAAGAGATATGCATTATCTTATTTCCCCTATTATGAGTGTTGAATACCCGTACATATATATTATAGACTGTTTGGCGAACTAGGCTTCTTCATGGTGAAAATGTCTTTTTTCAATTGCTAGGTTCTATATACAACTTGCTCAATTGACTGTTGCAGATATTGATAGTATTACTTTTAGGAGGCTTTAATCTCTTTTATATGTTATTAAAAAAAAGGCTTAAGTTTAATTTAAAGGTAGCCAACCCAAAGCCCATGCAAGAATCCACAACCCATCGCACCTTAATCGAGACTGAATCTGATTTAACACAGAACCACGATGATGAAGAGAAGATAAAAGAATAAAATAAAATATAAATAAATAAGTAAAACAAAGATGGAAGGAAAAGAAAAGTATTCTTTATTAATGATATAAATTTGATCGACATGATTTTAAGAGAATCATATATTTGATTGGCCATCATTAATTCTATATATATATATATATATATATATATATATATATCATGATATCTATTTCCTTATATATTTTTATATTTTATTTTAATTAAAAATAAATATTATCTCATATTATTGCCTATTTCGTGATAGTTATATATACACATATATTTACAGCAATGCAGTAAATTAAATTTAATAAACCCATTGGCAGTACATATTAAATGAGGACTACTTCTTTTAGTACAGCAACAAGACGATATTCGTCTCCTGCCAGGAATAAGAGTACTTCGGTTAACGTTGGCTTTTCAAAGTTGATATGATAAGAGTACTTCGGTTCCAAAGGAAATTTCATGACAACCTAACATGGCATGCATGGCTGGGAACCTTGAAACTAAATCTCGTAGATATTTACTCTCTAGCTATAACCAGGCTAGCTTCAATGTAGAAGTTTATCGTTTGTGAGAGTCTCTTATTCTATGATCTCTGCCCACTCTTGGATGGCAGCATTTCTTATAATCCTAATGTTTCTAGGGATGATAATTTTTTTTTATTTGACCGTTTATTTTTAATTGATCAAAAAATTAAACGGCTTAACCGATATCATTTTTAATTGATATCATTTTTAATTAAAATTAGTCGGTATCATTTTTAATTGATACGGCTTAACCGATAATGACTGTTAATGACTAAATGGATAGAGGACCGGAGATGATATCCTTTGTCCCATCCCCATTTATTCATTATCATTTTCATTAGCTTTAATATAATATATTTAAATATATATATTAATATATTAATATATTAAAATGTTAAAATAAATAAAATATATATACTAAAAAATTTAGTAAAATATATTTAAATTTTCATGTTCTCTCCTTTCATATAATCACTGAACATCAAAATTATTTTTAAAATTAAATTAAATAATTTTATTTTTTTATGTAAATGATCAAACGGTATCTAGTAGGTACCTATTTATCCGATCCAATATATCTGTTCTCACTCTGTTAACTATAATGACTTAAGGGATGAGGAATGAAGAGGTTTTTACTAACGAAAATGAAACCGGTAGAGGCCGGCTACTCCGGACCATTGCCATCCTTAAACATATCCCTCTTAGACCTGGGACCTAAGGAAATTAACTTATCTTTTGGTTTAGTTTTATTTATATATTATCTCCTTTTGCATTTTCCTTCTATGCTTGTTATGGATTGTTTTGTATTTTTAGTTTTACAATAAAGTATTTTTCTTAACAATATAACAAATTATCTCTCATCAAATAAAGCAAGCACATGGACGTCAATTCAGGCCTAAAAACTCCGTAAAATGTCTGCAAGACCTCATCCCTGTTGCCATAGAGAAGAGATCGACGAAGGCTTACGCTGATTTGCCGACTTCTTTCAAAGCATTTTAGATCAGTCAAAGAACATGATGTGTTAATTAGTTGTTGCTTGCTTTGCTTCTTTTTGATCTTTCTAATGTACGTGATTTGGTGCAGTAGTGTTCCCGCTGGCCGCTCGTCCTAATGCGACTTTTAAATCATCGTACGTACGTTTAACTTAATTTATACGAAACGATTAATTAGACTCGGATACAATTTGTGGTACCACAAAGTAAAGCAGACTTCGAAGCTGTGAAAAATAACAGGAGCAAGGCCAGCAAAGCAAGGCTATACAATATCTCATTCATATTATAAGTTGGAAGATTTAATGGAAAGAGGTACTCAGGGAGAAGCCAGAAATACACTACTGATACAGTACTCGCCACAAAGAGCTAATGCAATCGTTTGAGAGGAACATAGATAATTATTAGGATTTGTATTCATCATCAATGCTGGATCTCATATTAGTGCCATGTTGGTGTAGTATCGGTAAGTTCAATTAATGCATCAAAATCTCATATTAATACCACATTCATATAGTATTAGCATACCCGATACATAGAAAGTTCAATGTATTGAATTTTGGTTTCCCAAATCTCATCTAAATTCAAGATCAGTGCAGCACACCCTATATATCTTCTAAGAACCCCATTATTATGATATGGGCATCTTGTGTTTGCGAGATGTCATGAGATTAAAGAGACCAATATAATTGATCGTAGACCCTACCATGTTTCAAGATCTTCATTAATTCATGCAATCAGAGAGACAAATATTTGGTACACCTGGTGAAGACAACGTACCCAACTCTACAGTTTTGATAGTGACAATAACAAGTTAAGGTTTGCTAGACTGATTGCTAAAAAAAATAGGGATAATAATTCCCTTCTTTGTATTAGTTCTCCACACCAACTTAAAATCTAACCAAGATAAGTCATCATGCACCTCTCTGAAAGTATAAGTTGAGGGGTATCATTGGCTAACAACATCTTATATAGTTATTGGTCAGGAATAGTTACACAGCAGTTGGTCCTAAATTGGGCCTTAAATAACTCCCGAGTCAAAGCAACCTCTCTAACCCACTCTTTATAAAATGGAGGAAGAAGACCTCGCTAACCCAATCCTTATAAAATGGAGGAAGAAAACTTCCCCAGATATTTATTAAAGAATGAAAGAAAAGCGTTGCAAAATAAAAGAAACAAAACTTAAAATACGTATTTGACATCTCATTCTCTCCTTGATAAATGATTTATGTACAACAAACCCACTTAACAACATGACAAATAAATGTTTGTTATCGTTATAAAACTAGAAAACATCGATCATCGGTTGTTAGTAGCTAAGAGAGAGTTGTATATGTGTTGCTTATTACTTGGGAAACGAATGGCAAACACCTAAGTTTCAAGAAGAGAAGAAGTGCAGGATCATAGAGGTCTCAAAGTAGTGGAGCAGTTTTGGGGATTGTTAAGCAACAGCGCAGGAGTTAGGGCTGGCATTAGAAGCGCAGGAGTTAGGGCTGACATTAGAAGCTGATGTACTCTCGTCTTGAAGAGAAGAGAGGAATCCAAAGCTGGAAGCACCGAACAGTTTTCAGCCAAACCGATAGGTTCGTGCCGGACACCTTATAATCACTGGTGGCGCTCGAGAAGGTCAGCAGCTCGAAAGTAGCGTCGCCGGCGGCCGGAGATGCGGCTTGTCTAACCATCACCACCTTGAAGTGGGGACTGGCTCGTGGATCAAAGATCAACGTCTCACGCCACGATTGCGAGTCGTCCATATCAATGCTTGCCCAAGTGTTTAGTTGTTATGGGGTTGCAGACGACCATTGCAGCCGTCCAACAGCTTTAGACAGCGGCAGCCTATCGACCTGGAAATCGACGCGGTGATGCGAAATCGAAAGGTCAGTCCTTTTCGGGACAGACCCAGGCGAACGATGGCGACGTCTCCGTCGGGCAGCAGTAGAAAAAGCCCGACAAGACCGGATGGAGAGATTTCCGCTGAAGAGTCGGAGAAGAAAGCGAGCCATGTTTTCGATAGGCATAGGAATCTAAAGTAGTGTTTGAAAAAAAAAATATATATATATTTATGGATAAGTATATAAAATAAAGTTTATCCTTTAATTATTTTTAAGAATATTTTTTTTGACTATCTCATTAATCATATCAAATGTAAAAAGATAAATCTATAGGATAACTTTTTTTTACCCTTATTTGGAGGGATAACCAGCTATTCCGGCATTCTCTAGGGAATAAATTAAGGGGATATCCTATGGTTAACCATGGATTATCCCTTTGGTTAACTTTACTCCCAGCTATTCCTTATAGTTATGGCTTTTGGGAATAAGAATGGATATCCCCTCTTATCCCCTATTTCAAACACTACCTAAGGGTGTGTTTGATATGATGGATAAGGAAAGATATTCCCTGGATATCTTTCCTTATCCCAAAATGCTATAGCTATAGGGAATAGTGCTGAAAAAGTTTAACCAGAGGGGATAACCCATGTTTAACCATGAGTTATCCCCTGGACTTATTCCCTAGGGAACCTAAGAATAACTAAAGTTATTCATTGATGGCAGAGTGATAATTTTAAAAAGGTGCTTATCCCCTCAGCTATCCCCTGGATAAATGCTATTTTATATATTTATCTAGTGATAGCCAAAAAGCTATCAAACACTACCTAAAAGTAGACATAAACTCCAAGCGTAAGAATATATCTAACATGATTTCACGGGGCAAATACCAATCGTCATGGCCTTCCATTGCTCTAGCTTGGATGCCGTAGCTTTCCATTGGCGCTAGCTTTGGTGCTGTAGCTTCTCCCGTTGCTAGCTTTAATGCTTGTACGCATGTTGTTTCACACTTTCACGTGAGGAAAATGATGGCAAGATGGTAGCTAGATCAGAATTCAAATATTATATAAAATAAAAGATCAAAACTTATAAAAAAAAAAAAAATAATATATATATATATATATATATATATATATATATATATATATATATATATATATATATATATATATCTCTCTCTCTCTCTCTCTCTCTCTCTCTCTCTCTCTCTTTTAAATATTAAAATACCCCAGATTTTCAATAGTTTCCACCACGAATCTCTGATGTTAAAAGAGTGCTGATGGTTCCCACCTCGCTTGCCCAATTTCTCGTGATGAAGGCCTAACCGGTTAAAAGACAAAATCCTCAGCGGTGTTCGAGCCTTTGTCGGCGACGGATCCTCCGACTCACGGACCGACCCTAATCGGG
The DNA here is from genome assembly GCA_900491605.1 of Calamus simplicifolius. NCBI lineage: Eukaryota > Viridiplantae > Streptophyta > Magnoliopsida > Arecales > Arecaceae > Calamus > Calamus simplicifolius. The sequence goes on along the minus strand of UESW01001568.1, from coordinate 179,392 downwards.
CACGGACGTACGAGTCCCTGACCGAAAAGGCAATGGCGACAGGAGAACAGTGTAGGGTGGAAGCATGATTTTTTTTTAATTTTATTGTAAATATTTTAAGTTATTTAACCTGGCTGTTAATGTGAACGTTTTCACGGACGAAACTCATTATAAATTTTTTTCTCCGCGTATTATATAAAAATAAGTTAATCAAATTCACAATCGAATCGTGATCCCATCTTTTCAATTTTTTTCAACTTCATCTATTTAACAATAAAAAAAATTAAATTTAAAATTAAATATGATCAAGTCTAACTTACATAAAAAAAATAATAATAAAGAGATAATTACATACGAAGTGCATAATGAACTTATTTAAAATTTTTAATTAAGTTCTATTCTATCTTTTTCTAATTAAATATTTTAATACATACAAGTTTTTTAATTAAGTACATGCTTTTACGGCTATTGACAAACACTTAGCAGACAATAAAATGACTGTTAATGATAATTTGAATATACTTTTTTAATTAACTATAGCAATTTATAAAAAAATTTAATTAAATATACCGACTCATAAAAGATTTTAATAAAGTATACTTGTTTAAATCTAACAATCATTTATTGTAAATACATGAGAAACTAATTAATCAAAAATTTATATATAAAATTTTATACATAATAAGTTAAAAAATATTATTATCTTTATACATAAAAAAATTATATTCATAAAAGGTTAAACAATAAAATAAATAACTTTCTAGTTACTCAATTAATAGTAAATAAATTAATGAAAAAAATTACGCTTCAAATGCATAACTTTTTTTTATGTTATAAACTTTTTGATGTATTATTAATATACCTTTTAATAAAAAAATTTTGTTCTCTCCTAAAAGCCATATGACTCTACAAAGATTATTTGACTCTACTTCATAAAACTCGATGTTAAAAGGGTATGAATGGATAGTCCCTATAATTCTTTTACTCACATTCCTCATACTTGTTTAAAAAACTTTTATAAATCATTATATCTAATTAAAAATCATTTATATTTATATTTATATTTATAAAAATATACTTAAATCATTATTAATGACTATCATGCAGTTTATCAAGTGATTGTTAATGGCTATCAAAAATATAGTTGATTAAAAAACTTATATGAGTTGTGATACACAAGTGAAAAAAAATTAATTAAAAATTTTAAATAAGTTCACGTACTTCTAACGCAATTGACCCAAAAATAAATATTATGTTTTAATTTTTATAAAGATGCATAAAATCAAAAAATAATATTATGTAAGAAATAATAGTCATTCTTTATTTATAATATATATAAAAATTTAAACAATATTTTTTATTTATTAGGCTAAACTATATTTTTGACTTCGAACTTAATGGGGGTATGCCACATTAATCCCTAAACTTGACTTTAAATTTTATTTTTTATTTCTCTTTGATCCTTATCATTAAAATAAAAAAATATTACAAGAGATTTACCGACTTAATTGGCTTATGTTGATTAAAATAGTGCACGTCTTCCTTCTTTCTTTCCACATCGAGCATGCCCCTCGACTCTCTTTTCCTTTCCCTCTTCCCTTTCCACCCTTCTCTTTCCCAGCCTTTCACCTTCTCCCTTCCTCCCCCCTCACCATTGCATGTGTCCCCCTCCCCTCAACCCCTCCTGCGACCCTTTCCCTTCCCTTCCCTACCTTCCCCCTCACTCTCCCTCTCAGCCACGCTTTTTCTCTCTCTCTCTCTCTCTCTCTCTCTCTCTCTCTCTCTCTCTCGCTTTTCTTACCGTTCAGCATGAGGACCTTGCTAAACTAGACCTTGTGCTTGTAATCGGCACTGATGAGGTCAATAGCACGGAGACAATAATGTTCCTCATGTAGTCCAAATTGAGATGCTATATCATCCTAGCTTCAACCACCTCGAATGCCAGGTAGGCGAGTTTCTTACGGTATTTTTTTTGTTTTAACGATAAGAATCTAAAAGAAATAATAAACGAAGTTCAGGATCAATTTTATTATTTTTTTAAAAATCAGGGACTAAAGTAACATATCCTCTAAGTTCAAAGGTCAAAAATATAATTTAGCCTATTTATTATATTTATTTTTAAAAATAATATTTATAAACTCAAAAAAATGATTTGAGCAACGATTTTTTTTTAAAAAATAAGATAACAATAAAATGCATGCACTTAATAAATTTTACATATGCTTATTTTTTTTATAACATGATATCTAACTCTATCTTCACTTATATGATAATTATGTAGGAAATTATAAATTCAAATGTTAAAGCATTAAAGGTAAAGTTTCGATCCAGTTCTATATAATAAAAATTACTATACTTTTATCAAGATTATGATTAAGTACATACGCTTAATAATTATAAATTTATTTTATATATAATTCATTCTTGATTTTCAAAGGATGATGATGATGCTTACCCATTGGATCTAGACTTAGGCACAGGGTATCAAGAGTAAGGTTTAGTATTAGTTTAATGGATCATTTGACATTGATGTAGATACTTTGATATGTACTTAGAAGCTGCCATTTAGACTCTCGAATACTTGGAAGATCTTTTGTGCTTTTAGGTTCATTTTAAGAGTATGTGATTGTATCATTGTTGTTGAAATAATGCACTAATACGGATTTTTTTTCCTTTCTTTCATTAAAATAAAAAAAAGAAAAACATTCCTTAGAAAGAAGAATTGACTTTGAATGAGATTTAAATGTTGTATGCTGTAATTCAGTTCTCTGTCCATTAACAGGCACCTATTTGATCTTGTTGTTGTATTGGATAAGGATTTTAAAACCTTCATAATATACTTACATATATATGATAATGATCACCGTATCAAAGGCAATTAAAGCCTATAAGCTGGTCCATTCGCGACCTATGAAATTTTTGGATCTACACAACATTTTTTTAACCATAAAAACCAATTAGTATTAATTTTTTTAAGATCCATTCAAATTTTAAATTAGCTTGCACTTAAAAAAAGTGGAATTAACCCAACTCAAAGTTGATGTTTTTATATATATATTTATATAAATAAATTAATATTAATATAGTATTTTTTTTAATAGAGACAATATTAAGTTGGGCTTACTGGGTCAAGCTTGGATTGGCCATACTTGACCCAAATTTGCCTAGCCCAATGCATGCTAACCTTTAGTTATTTAGCTTTCGCATTGTTCATCCGATTAAAATGATAATTTAAATATGCTCTTTTAAGTTTATATAGTAATTTAAAATATAATATTTTATTTCTCAACAGTTAGTTTCGTTCCAAAAAACAAAAAATCAAGCTCCAAATGACTAGACAAATTAAAGCTATTATTGTAAATTATTATTTTCATGGGTCTAAAATTTCTTATTTCTTTCTTGGCCACGCATAACTGATACATGAATATTCGTACAAATCTTAGAGCTTATCACTAATCTCCTCCACCATTTATAATACATTAAAATATACTTTTCAAAAAGAGAATAATATTGCAAAATCTTGGCAGTGTTGTGCATAATTTTTTTAAATAAAAAAATTATCTTTTGATATGGTAGAAGGGATGAACTTATTCCACGACCATATAAAAACATATTTTAGATTTTATGATAGGAGTAAAGTTGTCAAAGATAATTAGAGAGGTGACATGAAGGAGAAACTTTATCTATTCGAGGAAAGAATCCAAAAAATGAGAGGAAAAAAGAAAAAGTGATTAGAAAAAATGAGAAAGATAAGGAAGGAATCTATCGAGATGCTTGAAATGGAGCTCTTTGAGATTAAAAATATTCCTTCCCATATAAAAAGGAGTGTTCCACATCATGCAAGAAAGCACAAAACTTTTAGCATACAAAGGTCAAAAGGTTAGGAGCAGTGTAAATTTTAAAAGTATAAAAGTTTTTTTAATAATCATATTTAGTTGTCTTAAATTGAATACAACTAGAACTTTGAAAAAGAGGAAGAAAAAAAATGATTTCTATATATTTTTATTCTTCAATCTTTTATGTATATATACAAGCTACAAACCCTAGGTTAGGAAAGAAAACTAGATACATCAAATCTCTATAAATCAGAATCAAATCTATTTACTTTCTATTATAGAAATGTAGTCTACTTTCTATTTTAGAAATGCAATATGTAACAATCCCTATGAATCAGAATCAAATATATTTACTTCCTATTCTAGAAATATATTTTATAACACTCCTCCTCAAGCTAGAGCATAAATGTTTATCATGCCCAGCTTGTTACAAAGATAATCAATCCAAACTTCATTTAGAGCTTTTGTGAAGATATCTCCTAATTGATCTCCTATTTTCACATATACTTTAGAAATTAAACCTTGCTGAATCTTCTCACAAACAAAATGACAATCAATCTCAATATGTTTAGTTTGTTACTGGATTAAATGCAATATGAAGTGCAGCCTGATTGTCACACCATAACTTAGCTGATATTAAAATCTTGAGGCCCACTTCAGTGAGAAGCTGATATATCCATATTATTTTACATACAAACTTAGCCATAGCCCTATATTTTGATTTTACACTTGAACATGAAACCACATTATGCTTCTTGCTTTTCCATGAAACCAAATTTTCTTCAACAAATATACAATAGCCTAAAGTAGATCTTTGAGCTTCTTTGGATCCTGCCCAGTCAGCATCTAAAAAACATTCAATCCTAGTATGATCATGATTGCCATATAGGATTTCTCTCTTAGGAGCTCCTTTTAAGTAGCATAAAACTTGTTCTACAACTCTCCAATGATCAACAATTAGAGCAGACATATATTGACTTACCACACTAACTGAATAGGCAATATTTGGATGAATCACAGTAAGATAGTTCAACTTTCCAATCAATTTTCTGTATCTCCCAGGATCTTCAGAATCTTTAAATAACTCACAATCTTTTGTAAGCTGCAAATTAGGAACCATTGGAGTGCTGCATAGTTTAGCCCCCAATTTTTCTATTTCAGACAATAAGTCAAGCACATACTTTCTTTGAGATAAGAAGATCCCTTTTCTTACTTCTTGTCACCTCAGTACCCAAAAAACACTTGAGTATTCCTAAATCCTTTATATGAAATTGACTTTAAAGAAAGGATTTAAGAGATGAAATACCATCAGTATCACTCCCAGTAATAACAATGTCATCAACATAAACAACTAATAGGATGATACCTTCTGCAGACTGCTTGTAAAAAATAAAATGATTAGACTTACTCTTTTTCATGCCAAACTTTTCAATAGCATGACTAAACTTTTCAAACCAGGCCTAAGACTTTGTTTCAAGCCATACAAGGATTTACGAAGATGATACACTTTTTCATACTCTCCTTGAGCAACAAAACCAAGTGGTTGCTCCATATAAACTTCCTTCTAAAGTTCACTATGAAGGAATGCATTTTTAATGTTTAACTGATGCAAAGGCCAATTATATGTAGTTGCCATAGAAATAAATAATTGGACATAAATACATTTACCAACAGAGAAAAGGTGTCAGAATAACAACTCCATATGTTTGAGCACATCCATTAGTAACCAGTCAAGCTTTTAATTTAACAACAGTCCCATCAGAATTGACTTTAACTACAAACATCCATTTACATCCAATAGTCTTTTTATCTGCTAGTAATTGTACTATGGTATAAGTACCATTATTATTTAAAGTATTTATTTCCTCAATCATAGCATTACGCCATCCAAGATGAGATAGAGCTTTATGAATAGTCTTAGAAATAGTGATAAAATTAATAGATGCAATAAAAGAACAAAAGGATGATGATAAATGGTTATATGATACAAAAGAATATACTGGATAAGTACATTAATGTTTTTCTTTACAAGGGCAATAGGAAGATCATCACTAGAACTAAAAAATAGATCCGATGAAGGAACTGGTGTAGGATATGGAGCAGGAGGCATAGGAATAGGAACCAGATCAGGAATAGGAGGTTTAGAGAGAAGAAGATTAGAACTAGGTGATGTAATAGTATAGATTAGTAAACAATTTTTCTTCTTCTGACTGATAGAACTTGAAGATGAAGCAAATAGTGTTTGTTCAAAAAGGTAACATTAGCTAACATAAGGTACCTGTTAAGACTGGGATAATAACATCTATATCCTTTTTGCACATGAGAATATCCAAGAAAGATATACTTTAGAGATTTAGGATCAAGTTTTGCAACCTAATGTCGAACATCCCAAACAAAATAAGTACAACCGAATATCTTAGGATCAATAGGAAAAATGACTATTAGGAAGGAGAAAATTAAAGAGAGTCTCACTAGAAAGAACAGAGAATGGCATATGATTAATCAGAAAACAAGATGTAGAAACTGCATCAACCCAAAATTGTTTAGGGACCTACATTTAAATAACAAAACTATAGCAATTTTAAGAAGATATCTATTTTTTCGTTCAGCAACTCCATTCTGAGATGATGTATTTATACAAAAAGTTTGATAAATAATGCAATATTGAACCATATAATTTTAAAATTATTCCGATAAATATTCCTTAGCATTATCACTTCTCAAAATTTATAGAGGCATATTAATTGGGTTTTGATTTTAGCACAAAAAAGTAGTAAAATAAGGAAAAAATTCTAAACAGTTTTTCATTAAAAATAATCATGTCATTCGAGAATAATCACTAACAAAGGTAACACAATATTTAAACCTAGTTTTAGACTCAACAGAAGAAGGACCCCAAACATCGGAGTGAACTAACTCAAAAGGAGCACTAGCTTTTTTATTAACTCTAGGATTAGAACCCAAACAATGATGTTTGACAAATTAACAAGACTCATAATTTAATCAAGATAGGTTAGAAAAATGAGGATAAGGTTTCTTTAACATAGACAATGAAGAATAACCTAATCGACAATGTGTTTCAAAAGGGGTTACAACTCCAGAACAAGAAATAGACTTTGGTACTTGTGTATCAAGAATGTAGAGGCCTTTAGACTCATGTCCTTTACCAATAATCCTCTCTGTCATAAGATCCTGAAATAGATAAAAATCAAGATAGAGTGTGATACAACAATTAAGAGAACAAGTTTACTGATGGAGGCTAAATTAAAAGATAAGTTAGGTAAACTTAAAAAATTTTAAAGGAATTAAGGGTGTTGGAATAATTGTGCTGGATCCTAAATTATGAAATGCAAACCCATCTGCTAAGTAATTGTAAAACTAGAAGCATATGACTTAAAAGAAGAAAATATACTAGAATTATCTGTCATGTGATCTGTGACACCAGAATCAATGATCCATTTAGATGAGAAAATAAGACGTGTTCATTTTACCTGAATCAACGATGACAGTAATAGGAGTAGATGAAGACTAGAGATTCCTGATACTATAAGAACTTGGCATACTCATCTACAGATATTGAATGGACTCAGAAGCATCATTACTAGAGGCAACATGAATTGACTGGTTCGATTGATTCTTGCACTGCAACTTTCTATACTCTTTCTTCACATGTCCTAGTTTATTACAACAGTAACATACAACACCTTCCAAATCCTATCCTTAAGTACCAAGATTTTGATCATAACTACTTGAGTCTCCCTCTCTATTACCATGTCTATATGGTTGTCTACCAGATTCAGAAGTACGGTTGACAAGAGCTCTATTAGGCTGAGTAGGAGCTAAATTTTCTGTGTGGAGTACCCTACTAATAGCTTCTTTCAAAGAAGATATCTTAGGGCTAGAAAGAATTTGAGATTTAGCAGCCTCAAACTTAGAAGGAAGACCAGCCAAGAAGCTCATAACTGCTATCTTTCTCTCTGAGCTTACTGAACTTTCACATCAGTATTAAATGGAAGTAGCATATTAAGTTCCTCATGAGTCTTCTTAAAATCCATAAAGTAGTCAGTGAGGGATCTATTATCTTTTTCTGCATGATAAAAGGCTTGGCATACCTCATAAGTGCGTTTGATATTTTTCTTGCCAGAGGACACAAACTCCAAATAATTTATCAGTTCTTTCATAAATTCACAATGATTTATCAAACCAACCACCTCACCATCAATAGAATTGCATATTTGCAAAAATAGATGGGCATCCTTTCTTAGCCATGAGATTTTCGAGTCATCGCTAGATGGATCATCAGTTAAATGATTATTCATAGCAATACTCTACAAATAATAACCAACACATATAACCAACACATATACTATCATTGTATATGTGTTGCATATTTCAAGAATTTGATTCATGTCTTACATACATAATAACCAACATATATACTATAATTGTACAATTGCTTATTAATTGAAAGTACTCAATTAAGATTCTCAAAAGATAAATCACAAACAGATTCAATGACTCAAGATAATTCATTGATCCTATTATTTTATATTTTAATCTAATATGTCTGTTTATATTTTAATTCTTATCATTGATATAAGAGCATTTAATACCTCTTCTTTGTTTTGTTGTGAGTATTTCTATTATTTTGGTATCTAAATAAATCTTTCATAGCAACAATCATTATCATTCATGTCCACTGGCCTTTCAAGTGGATTCCATTCATGGATGATGCAGTATCGAAAGATTTTGCTTATGATAAAGAATTTATATTATTCTCATTGCTTGTGCGATAAAGAAAATTAGTGCATCGTGGTCGTGAAGGAGTAAAGTGTTCTTAGTCTCTTTTTTTCATTTAGGGATAGTCCAAAAAGGGAAGGCTATTGGTAGTATCCTAAACTATTTGATCCAATAAGCATGTAGTATAGATATTAGGAATGCACCGCTAAGGAAGGCTATTGGTAGTATCTTGATTCATTTGACCCAACTACCTATATGCCAGAAAAGGCTAACTAGTTTGGGTCGCAAGTGATGGGGTCATGGTAAAGAAAACATTGCTTATTAAAAAAAATGAGCAATGGGGCCGAATTGCCCCTTGGGGCATTTAGTTGGTGCCCACATAGTTCATAAAAAAAAGGGATAAAAAATCCCTAGGAATCAAACCGAAGATCCCTTGATTCAAAACCAACACCTCAACCACTAGGCCAACAAAATAAGCTAATTTAAAATGCTGTTATTGTCTCTTCAATGTTTTTGATATGATTTATTTTATTATATCATGTATTTCCTTAAGATTAAAATTTTTTGCATTAAAAACACGCCTCCTGAACTTCTATGCCTACAAAGTTTTGCATAGACTGGCCCAAGGGATTAATGAGTTACGGTCGAATGTATTCTAATTGATAAAAAAATTTACTTAAGATGATAATTTTAAAATTGTATTGAATAGATGCTTGGTATGCTATTGCTTCTGTTATGCATATTAGATTTTATATGCTTAATGAAAGGATATGCAATCGTAGTGTAAAAAAATCATAATGCAAATCCTTTTATAATTTGATTGATCAATTGGTATCTTGAAAAGTGGTTCTGAAAGGTAAACATATTGTAGTTTTTTAATTGGTTTTGTTGACTGACCTAACCAATTAAATTGGTATATAAGAAAAGCAAGGAAAGCCCCCACCTCTCTCCCATTGACCTGGCCAATTCGATTGATTTAGACCTTGATTTAGAAATGTTATGTTGATTAAGATTACTACCTAATCCCTTCCTTCATACTAAGTGATCGCTATCGTTGGCGGTCAAAAATAAAATCTACTTATTACTATAACTAATGGTGAATCGGGATCATATTATCGGAAATCAAAGACAATTATTTTATGAAAAGAAATAAAAAAAAATTATTTGTAGAGGATTGTATTATGAGTAGTGGATATTAAAAGATAACAACTAATTAATTAACGAAAGAAGAAGTAATCCAGAAATCCAAATTTATCATGCAAATAGCTTTTATCTTCTTTTCTTTATGTTACAATAGCAATAATTTTTGTAAATTCAAGGTTAGAATAATTTATCTCTTACCAAGCACAAACCGTATCAGAAGATCACGGCACGTCCACTTAGAGTATAAACTATCTAATTATTTATAAAGTTAGAGGTCAAACTATCATACTACGATTTATCTCTCTTAGGTATGTATCGTATTTGAGATCATATCACGTCGATAGAGGGTATAGGCCATGTATGCCAGATCAAAACCTCGATCAAAAAATAACTCAAAAGATATATAAAAGAAGAGTATGATTTTATTGCATAGAAATTAAGAATAAAAAGAAAGATAAAACCTGGTTACAAGCTTCATCATCATCCCAAGTTGAAGGAATCTAGCCACGTATTACTGCCGCCAGCATTTCCTTCATAATTTCTCTCTTGGAGGCCTAAATATAATTATCTAAAAAAAAAATTAAAAAAAAAACTTTGTAGAAAATTCCTTCCCTGTGCCTAAGGTCATCCTTTTATAGAGCTCGTCTAGGGTTTTCTCCCAATCAAAGTTGGAGTCAATCAGGCTCAAGATCATTTATATCATGAGAAAACTCCTCAGCCGTTCGTTCTACATCACCTACCTTAGTTTGTACTAAGAATCATGTGAAATCATCTTTTTCTTCCTTTTCGGACAAACAGAGTCCCGATTTGAGTGTCATATACATTGTTAGACTCCACAAATTGAGCTTTTTTTTATCTATGAGCTCTTTTCTAAAAAACATCAATAAAAATATCAATTCTTAATAAATCTAAAATAATTAATATTTATTTTAATAGTTAAATTGGGATAATTAATAGACTTATCACTAAGATAAATGGCTAATCTTATGCATATAATGGAGTTTAAATATTATGGGGCCAATATGATTTTGATTAAATGAGGACTAACCACATCATCTTTAATTAATCAAAATTATATTAGATTGCAAAGATCACATAAAGTTAGATGGCATTAATGATAATTAATTACATTTAATGTAATAAATCTTATTAAACAATTTTTATTGCATTTATATAATTAATTAGGAATTAAGAAAGAGAATATAATTTGTTGGTCATATCATTAAGTTAATGAATCTATTTAAGTATAATAACTTAGCCTACATGTAGTTATTATATATTATTGATTCATATTATTGCTTGCTTACATTGGTAAGACATGGTATTAAGTTGTAGGCCTCAATTTCAGTTACATGAACATAATTATTTATTTTATGCGGCTATTTTACCTATAAGTATTTCTAATAAGAAATGTGATTTCTGATTTAAGTGGTGATAATTATAAAGTATGAAAGGAAAGAATTCTCCTTCAGTTAGGGTGCATGGACATTGACTATGCCATTAATTACACCTACTGGCACTTAGGCTGAGATTGTTGCGTATGAACGATGTGATTGATCTAATCGCCTCAGTATAATGTTCATACATACTAAGATTGATGCAGAGTTTGAGTCTTCAGATAAGACACTAGTTAACACCTTAATGAAAAGTTGTTATTAATAAAGCTCACTACTATTGGAGCTGTGCACGAGCATATCATGAAGATGAGGGACAATGCAGCCCAACTAAAATCCCTAGAGGTTGAGATGTCAAAATCTTTTTTAGTACACTTTATTTTAAATTCACTTCCATAACAGTATAGTCCCTTCAAATATCTTACAACATACATTAGAAAATAGTCAATTAATGAACTTTTGAGTATATGTGTTCAAGAGGAAGGGAGGTTAATTTTAGAAATGGAAGAAAATGCACATTTAGCTACTCAGAGAAAGACTAAAACTGCTAAAGCCAAATAAAAAGAAAAGGGTAAAGTACCCATCCATTCAGAAGTCAAAAAGGAATTTAAGTACTTCTTTTGCAAAAATGAAGAGCATATGAAGTATAATTGCCTCAAATTCAATGCTTGGCTTGACAAGAGGCTTATATGAAACAGCTTGAAGGATTTTTTTCTAGTGATGGTGAGCATTTGGCTTGTAAGCTTAAGAAATCTATATACGGATTGAAATAAGCCTCACGTCAGTGGTATTTAAAATTTCATGATGTGATCTCTTTCCTTTAGTTTTGTAGAGAACATCATGGATCAATGTATATACTAAAAGGTTAGTGGAAGCAAAATTTATTTCTTATTCCTATATGTGGATGATATTTTACTTGCAACTAATGATAAAGGATTGCTACATAAGGTAAAATAATTTCTCTTCAAAAATTTTAATATAAAAAATATGAGAGATGCATCTTATGTCATTGGCATTGAGATCCATAGGAAAGATCTCGAGGTATTTTAGGATTATCTCAAGAAATTTATATCAATAAAGTCTTGAAGAAATTTTGGATGAAAGATTGTTCACTAAGTGTTGTATCCATAGTGAAGGGTGACAAATTCACTTTGAATTAGTGCCCTAAAATGAACTTGAATGGGAATAAATGTATAGCATTACATATGCTTCAGCTGTTGAAAACCTAATGTATGCTCAGATTTGCACAAGACCTATCATTGCATTTGCAGTAGGAATGTTGGAAAGATATCAGAGTAATCCAGGTTTAGACCATTAAAAAGCTGCTAAAAAAGTCATGAGATATCTTCAAGGGACCAGGACTATATACTCATGTATAGATGAACTGATCATTTGAAGGTAGAGGGTTACTCAGATTTGGACTTTGCTGGCTGCATTGATTCTCAAAAATCAACATCAAAATTTATAGTTATGTTGGCTAGTGGAGCCATATCATGGAGGAATGTAAAGCAGACTTTGACTGCTTCTCTACTATGGAAGTAGAATTTATTGCTTATTTTGAGGCTACATCGTATAGTGTTTGATTGAAGAGTTTTATCTCAGGGTTTAGAATTATTGATTCTATTATTAGGCCACTTAAATTGTACTATGACAATTCAGCTATTGTGTTCTTAACTAAAAATGACAAGAGTGATAGTCGAAGTAAGCATATCGATATTAAGTATTTGGTTATAATAGAACATATTAAAAAAAACACAATTGGTCATATAACACATTAGTATTGAATTGATGACAACTGATCCTTTAACTAAGGGTATGCCAATTAAGAATTTTAAGAATCATATGGTAGGAATGAGAATTAGTCCCACGATGTAATTTAGTTGCATAGACAACTACTTGTGCAATAAAACTTTATTTAAATTATTTATTTATTTCTCATTTGGGTGTACACATTATCTTTGACTTTTAAAAAATAAAAAAAAATTTGGACTCTGAATAAATGTAGGGTTTATTCATTAAGTTATGTTATCACATTTGGATTAGTGGTAAAGGAATTGAATGCATTGTAATACATGAAAGATAATACTTAATTATAGAGAACCTACCACCATGATTCATATATTTGATTTTTTCAGTGTTGAGGACTATGGATTAAAATAAAATATACGAATCAAGTGAAAGAATTTTGTATCCCGCATGTGCTTGTTTTTTTATTTTATATGGTAACCACTTGAAGATAACTTGCAACTTCTTAAAAATAACTCTCAAAATATCCATCCATTAATTAAGGAAGTGATGGTTATATCTCTTTTAAAAAATTAAAAAGGGCCTATTTGATGGGAATAGGTAAGACAAGGGAGTTAGGGTTTCTCTATAAATTGAGAAGGGTTTTCATACGTGAAAATATATACTGAAGCTAGAGAGAGATTGGGTCCCTATCAAAAGTAAATCCTGAAGGCATATACTATTATTGTGCGATTGCTCATTGATTGAAAGCACTCAATCAAAATTCTCAGAAAATAGATCACAAACAAATTCAATGGCTAAAGGTAATTCATTAATCATGTTATTTCATATTTTAATCTATACAAATATCTATGTAGATTTTAATTCTTACATTTTATGATAAATGAGCTATACATATAAATTATAAAATGAAGTAAAATGATGTTGATTATAATTGTATATGCTACAATCTCTTGATAGATTATGTGTGGGTCTTGGATATATAGGTATCAATTTGTTTTGAAATATTATGTATTATAAATCTACTTTGAGAGTTAAATGCAATAGCGTGAACCTACTCTATAGAATTTAAAAATGATATCATTCTTTGAGCCCTGTCATAAAAATTATTTATGATAATAATCTTGTAAATTGATGAGTTATTAAAATAGTTTTAAAAATAACCTAAAAATCATATATTAGAATTATATAAAATATTGAATAAAAAATAATTTTTATTCCATATCCATGTGTGTTATGCCAACAAAAAATGAATATAATTGTTCTTCCAAATTCTATATAGATTAGCTTACCATAAAAATTAAATTATATGAAATTATGTATATATATTGAATTCTTTGAAATAATATGTATAATTTTACTTATAAGTTTCCTATTTGTCATCATTAATATACACATGGATTACAAAATTTACATTATATATACACACACACACACTAATGAGTGATTAAAAGGTATTTTAAATTAAACTTATTTAATCTATCTATTTATGATTTTTGTTACTTATTGGGCAGTCATCAATTTTATTTTATTTTTTATTTTTTTATTTTAATTCCAGTTCGATTGTTATCTGTGTCAGTCCAAATATGGCTGCAACAAATGATCAGAATTTTAGAACATCTGCATAGCCAACTGGTAATGCATATCAAGTGGAAAATACATAAAAATTTGGCAGAGACCTTCTCATGCTAAGATAACCATTTGGCTTTCCTTCCATGAAAGGTGAATTTGCAAATATTGCTGTTGCTATCTGTTTAAAGAACTAGTCAGAGACCGAACATTGAAGAAATAAAGAAAGTTCTCAATGGCAGAGCCACAGACGATACACCATAAATACTCACAGGTTGCAATGCGAGACCAGCACGACATTTCCTAATCATATCTAACTCAGAACTGAAGTCAAGATTTACCTAGAGAACAGAAAAAATTTCATCCATTAGTTTCTTAATATATGATCTGTGAACAATATTCTACTTCTACAATTGCAATAATTTTTGATTGAAGCAATATTATCATAAATATAAGATTTTGCTGCAGATGAACATGTGACGTAGTGCATTTATAAGCTGAAGACAGCATTTCACCTGAACTGTACAAGTCCGGAACATCATATTGAGCCCAAGAGACCCCACTTTTGGCATGTAGTTCCTCATAATCTCATACCTTCCCTGCAGAAAACAGTCTCTTAATAAAATTGCCGAATTAAGAAGTTGAGACATAAAAAATTTTAGTAGTCCATGTCCACGGAAACATGATGTTTCATGTGACACCTTGGGGACAGATTAGCATAGACTGTTAAATTTAAGTGAGTCAGAAAAATTTCAGATCCGGAAATTCTGTATAACCAAATAAGAAGAAATGAAAGTTCCTGAGGTTGTGAATGCATCAGAGATATAGGATGTACTGCAACAGGCTCTTTAACCAAAAATTATAGTGGAAAGAAAAATAATTAGTCACTGAAGATTATAGACATTATAGAAATTTAATGTATATCTCAATTACATAATTTTCATGCCTTAAAACTTCTTCAAAGTCAAGATTTGTATTTACATGTAAGAGCAAGAACAAGATTTGATTAGTGCCCTTTTTCCTTTGCTTTGGTGGTGAAGGGTAGTATTTTTCGTTTTTTCTTTTTCTTTTTTCAGCGCACTGGGACACCTCGCACCTCTATATGAGGGCTAAATTACTGTTCAAGCGAACTATAAGAGGAATTGCCATGAAATCAAGAAAGCCCTTTAGTGGTAGGAAAAATAATATGTAATACAAGCATATTTATATGAAACTTGTTACACATTCATAATTAATATCTCTTAGAAACATAAGATATAATTGCAACAAGAACAACTAGTATTATTGGTAAACCCAACTTGGTTCCTCAAAATCATTTTCTAGTTTGCAAGGTTGACTGATTTATAAATTTTCACTTGATAGGGCATAATCTCTACTTGCAATGAAACCATGGTACGCCATACAATCACATGCTGCCCATACTAGGTGTACCATGTTGAACTGATACCGAACCGAGACTAGTAACGGTGTGTAATGAATCTTGGTATACTGAATTGATCCACATACCAAATGTACCAACACAACCCCAATATGGCAGAGCAGTGCGGGGTTCACTACCGAGACAGTGAACCTTAAAAACTGAAATAATTTAAAAATAAACCAAATAGCAACACAACAAATATTGAAAGTCCAGTCCACAAAAGCCCATATATTCATGTCTCTAGATGTTACATGATCGGGCATAATATGACCCATGCATGCATTATCTATGCCGAACATATGAAAACATAAAAACAAAATTCATACCTTCGGCATTATAGGAATGTCTTTTAGCCCCCATTTTGGCTGAAAACCGATTCCTAGAAAGCCAATCCCCATTTCCTCTGCCACAGCTTTCAGCTATCAAATAGTAGTGCAAAAAGATAATGAAAGGTTAAACCACACAAAATTCTCAGACAATGAATTTTAAGCACTTTGTTCCATAATCATGCATTCTTGCTTCTTTGCCAAAAGGAATGTCACAAATTAATGAAACACAAGAATAAAAAGAATTAAAGTTGGGCATATGGTCAAGCTAAAATGAACATACGAACCAATTTTCTAAGCATGAAATACATAGCTAAATAGAAAGAAAGGGGGAAAAAAACTTTACTACATAAAACAGTGCAGAATTTAAAAGTTGTCTGCATTATGTTGAACTCCATCATGACCTGCTAAGACCAATTAGACACCTAAGCTATGAAGATGTCATTGAGTTTGCATGTGAGGCATTTTCTAAGTCTTTTTAAAGCTTTATGCTTTAGATCAGACAGACAAACGAACGAATAAAAAAAAAATCTACAGGAAGGAGTTCATATTAATTAAAACTGACCTGATAAAAATGAGAATTAACCTCAGCACAAGTTTGATGCAATGTTTCAAGAGGTGCACCACTGAGCTCAAATTGGCCACCAGGCTCCAATGAAATGCTTTGCTTCCCCTGTTCAGTCAGAAACCAACTTCTTCCTTTAAAAATTTGAAAAACAAATTCAATACCAAGCACCATAACGGGAGCTGTGCTACAGAGAAAAGCTTAGTCATTGCAGGTTAACCTTCAGGAAAACCTCAGGGGTAAGAGTAAAAGTGGCAGTTGCAATGGAACAAATATTGAGATATAAAAGATAAGGCATAACAGATAAGCAGTGAGTCTATGAACAAACACATCAGAGGAAACTTACCCAATGTTTGTTTCACAGGAACAAAAGGAATCAGGATAGAATCAGATTGAAATGGGAATGGAAAAATAAGAATCAGAAATGTAGGAAGATGGAAGAATTATTTCATTCTAATGTTTGATTTAGCCCTTTTTTTTTAAGAAATAGTTAGATTTAGCTGGTTATATTCTAGAATTTTAGGAGTCAGGGATTTTATACCATGATTATAGTTAGCTAATCTGTACTGCCCCCTCCTACCATGATGATCAAGATCTCAAACCAATCCAATCAGCTGGTGACCTGAAAAATTTTAGAGAATCTTTGCCTGTCTTTTTGGCTCCAATTTCTTGCTTAAGAGTCCCTCCTTCCCAAATTGGTTGTGCCCTCTCTTCCAGCATATACGAATTCCTCCAACATGGAGTTGTCCATGCCTCTAAATCCACACCATGGCCACATCTAATTCACCTTCCAATGGTTTCCAACCACCAAATCAAAACCTCTTTGAGGCCATCCACCACCCATAAACTGATATTCATAATTAGATTGATTCTTATTTTGACCAAAGATGTTAACTCCAATTACAACATATGCATTCACCTGTCCATTTTAATGTTTCTGAGTGCGCCCTTCTCCTCGAGTGTTACTGTTAGGCAACCTCCGGTAAAGCCTGTACAAGGAGAGACAAAAGGGTGTTCCAA
Organism: Calamus simplicifolius; assembly: GCA_900491605.1. Taxonomy (NCBI): domain Eukaryota; kingdom Viridiplantae; phylum Streptophyta; class Magnoliopsida; order Arecales; family Arecaceae; genus Calamus; species Calamus simplicifolius. Next base: position 161,654 of record UESW01001568.1, on the reverse strand, counting down.
GGCATGAAGGCATATAGGTAGAGTTTCCAACCTGGGAAAGAATGCTCATCTGGAAGAGAACAAATTTTGGGGTTTGCAATTAGGTTTTCTAAGAATGCACATTGGAAGAGAGAGGATCGATGCAGGTGCCACATTGGAAGAGAGAGGATCGATGCAGGTGCATGTTTAGTTCCTCATGGGTTGTGCATTGAGTAGATCCTAAATACTTATACATGGCCAAGAAAATAAGAAGCCCAGATAATAACTTCTAGCAACCTTTTTTTTGGTGAAGTTGGTGCTGTTACAGATACAGGCCAAGAACTCTTTGATGTTAGATCAAGATCACAGAGGAATTGCATGAGCAATGCTGGATCCAAGAGTTGGGGGGGGGGCACGGCCTCCCAAGATTTGTAAAATAACCATGCATGTCGAAAAAAAAAAAAGGAACTGATATGGCTGATCGAGCCGCGTTAGAGTTGACGGAAGAAGCAACTAGCGGAACCTCGGCCTCGGCCTCGGACCCCAGGTCCCCTCAGCCTCCGGCTGCGGATCACTTTGGCCTCGGACCTCATGTCCTCTCGGCCTCCAGCTACAGATCCCTCCGGCCTCGGACCTCATGTCCTCTCGGCCTCCGGCTACGGATCCCTCCGAAGCCCTTAGCCTTGGACCCGAGTCCCCTCGGCCTCGGACCTCATGTCCCCTCGGCCTCGGACTCCATGTCCCCACTACCTCGAGCCGCTTGACACTACCACGTGGCCCACCAATCACCTGCAGCTGCCACATGGCCTACTAACTATCTGCGATTGCGCGTGGCCACTATCTGTAGCGGCACCTGTCTAACACGACTAGGCCCACTTGCCACCTCTGGCGCCGCACTTGGCAGGCAACTGGCGGGGCAAGACACCTCTTACATGCTCAGTGTCGATTGCGACCTCTCTTTGTCAGCCTAACCACCTGCCCGCTACCGAATAATGCCTCAGAATTAGCCACCTTCCGAGGGTGGAAAAGGGGATCTTCGAAGAGGTATAAGAACCTACACTCACAACGAGGAAAGGGATCTAAACTCAAATTCTCTAACTATTTTCTATTAGTTCTATTTATTCATTGTTCCCGAGTTGCTTACTTGAGCATCGAAGGGTCCCCATCGGTGCAACCGGTCTCTAGGGACTTTCTTGCAGAAGCTTCTTCGAGGAGGATCTCTATTTTCCGGCGTTAGAGGAACGTGACTTGGTGGCAACAAATTGGCGCGCCAGGTAGGGAGAGAGGAGAAGAGTAAGCTTCGAACCACCCAGCTACATATTCTTCTTTCCTGAGCAGTCAAGAGGATGGTGATGACACGTGCACCGAAGGTTTTCACCAGCTATGCTGGCGGGCATCGCTAGGGAGCCGAACCGCCGGAGGCCGGTTCCCTCGCTCCCCAAGTCGGCGTTCCCGCACTGCCATTGCCAACTCCATCGCAGCAAGATGATCGGATCGCCGTCTTGACCATGCAGGTTCAATCACCAGTGGCAGTGGTCCAGGTGCTGCAGTAGCAATTGGCGGCCGCACAACGACACCCGGAACCGCCCTCGTCGGTCCCGGGGATGGTCCAGCTCAGCCAATATTCCATCCGGGGGAGGTCTCCCCTCCGGGAGGTCCACCATCGCCGCGCTTCGCCCGGGCATCATCGCCGAGAAGCTTCCAAGAGGCCTCGGCCTCCTTCTTGCCACGCCAGCGCTTCTCCAAAGCGGCGACATGGAAGGGATGCGGAGCGCACACGTCTGCATCGCCGCCACCCCTTTCCATCCTCAAAATCTTCGAGGGAGGGGTCCTTTGATGGCCGGATCGCTCGCTGGGCTGAGCAATGGTTAGACGAGTACAACCAGCGGCTGAAGGAGCTCAGCCGCAAAATCACCAACCCGCCGGAGGTGGATTATGACAGTCGTCCTCCACTGTCCCGCCGCATCATGAAGGAGCCCATCTCAACCCGGTTCCGCCTCCCTTAGCTGGACCCATACGATGGCACCATCAATCCCCTGGACCACCTGGAGAGTTACAAAGTCCTGATGCAAGACCAAGGGGTGACCGACTCCCTTCTCTGCATCGCCTTCCCCGCCACCCTGAGGAAGGCGGCCCAAGCTTGGTACTCTCACTTGCCGCCGCGCAGCATTAACTCCTTCCGGCAGCTGGAGAGAGCCTTTCTGGCTCACTTTGACGCATGCCGGAAGATCCGCGGGTGGTGTACAGCTTGTTCTCCATCCAGCAGAGGAGCGGCGAATTGCTGAGGGACTTTGTCGCCCGGTTCAAGGAAGCTGCCCTTGAGGTCTACAACCTCGAGGACTCGATGGCCACTCTGGCGTTGAAGCGGGGGCTCCGTCCATCCTGCTTCGCTTATTACCTTGACAAAAAGCCGCCTAGCTCTTACGCTGAACTACTGAGCCGAGCACAGAAGTATATCCGCGCCGATGTTGCCGACTCTTCCCGGCATGAGATGGACAGGGGTTCCAGCAAGAAGCAAGCCCGTTCCGAGCCTACTGAGGCTCGGCCCAGGAGGCCTGAGCCTCCCTGCCAACTGGACAATCGATCGCGAGTGCTCGCTCCGCGCTTGGTACTCTCGCATGCCGCCGCGCAGCATTAACTCCTTCCGGCAGCTGGAGAGAGCCTTTCTGGCTCACTTTGATGCACGCCGAAAGATTCTGCAAGTGGCGGACAGCTTGTTCTCCATCCAGTAGAGGAGCGGCGAATCGCTGAGGGACTTCGTCGCTCGGTTCAAGGAAGCTGCCCTTAAGGTCTATAACCTCGAGGACTCGATGGCCACTCTGGCGTTGAAGCGGGGGCTCCGTCCATCCTGCTTCGCTTATTCCCTTGACAAGAAGCCGCCCAGCTCTTACGCCGAACTACTGAGCCGGGCGCAGAAGTATATCCGCACCGATGTAGCCGACTCTTCCCGGCGCGAGACGGACAAGGGTTCCAGAAAGAAGCAAGCCCATCCCAAGCCTACTGAGGCTTGGCCCAGGAGGCCTAAGCCTCCCTGCCAACCGGACAATCGACCGCGAGTGCTCGCTCCCAGGGAGGGACCCTTCACCCCTCTGCTCGCCCCGATATCCCACATTCTGATGGAGATCGAGGGCGAGTCATATCTTCAGCGCCCTCCTCCCATGAAGCCAAGGACCCCCCGCAACAAAATTTTTTACTGTCGCTTCCATCGGAACCATGGCCACGACATCAAAGACTGTCGTCAACTGAAGAAGGCGATTGAGGACCTCATCCAGCGTGGCCACCTGGAGAAGTTCATCCAGAGGGGAAACCCGAGTGCGCTCGGCCCGTCAGCACCTCCATCACCTCAGGTCAGCGTCAATAACACCCCGATCGAGAAGACTATGGCCATGATTTCCTGGGGGAGCAGGCAGCGCCTCCAAGAGGCCATGGGGGGATAAGGGACTAGATTCTATAATTCCCTTCTTTAAAAGGGACTTAGAGAGTGTTGGCCCAGATGGCAACCCAAGAGGGGGGGGGGGGGGGGTGAATTGGGTTCTTAAAAATTTAAGTCCTTTTTAACTTCAATAGATGTATTATCAATATATGCAAGAGAGATTAACTTAAAACAATATCCAAGCAAATAACAAGAGATAAAGTGAGAGAAAATGAACACGGCAAACACAAAAGTTTTATAGTGGTTCGGTGTATCCAACACCTACATCCACTCCCAAGGATCACTTGGGTCCACTATAATCACACCGATTACAGCTGAGTTGTTTTACAAGATCACAACTCTAACTTGTTGTTTTCACCGGGATCACAACGAACCCAGCTGGTTTTGCGGGCTTACCAGCACAAAACCCTACACGTTGTTTTGCGGGCTAACAACAAACCTAACTCATTGTTTTCACGGGATCACAACGAACCCAGCACAAGCACTCCGGCTTGTAACGAGGTAAACCTACCTCCACTGATTCAATCCACTGATTGAACCAGTAACCAAGTGAAATCAAAGTATTTGTAACAAGAATGCTCCTTCTTGAGCAGATATACAAATTTAAGAATAAATAAAAACTAGGGTTAGAAACGCCTGATGGTTTTCCGGATGATTGCAGCGATGGCTTTCTCCCTTTTCTCCTTGAAAAGTTGAATCGATGCCTCAGCAAGATTCCTCAATCGTTGAAAAGCTTTGGAGAATGTGTTGCCTCTTTTTGAACTTGGGAATGGCTGAAGATTTTGCACGTTGGATTGCTTTTTGCCTTCCTCTTGAGCTTTGAGAGTCGATTAATTGATGCACACGAATCTCTCTCTCAAATGCAAAGATTGAATCTCTCCTTGAATCAAATGATTCTACAATACTCTCAGTTTTCCTTTTTTCTGATATTCAATAGGCTCTCTCTATTTTTCTCTCTTGCTCTTCTATTTCTCTTTTCTTTTTCAATCTCTACTTTCTATTTGAATCTGGCTCTTCTATTTATAGATCCTGAAAAGATATAGCCGTTAGACACAGTAAAATATAGCCGTTGATTCAAAATATTACCGTTGGTGCTGATGTGTCAACTCAAAAATTATCGCCCAGATTCCATCGAGTCGGCTCGAGTACTGTGCGAGTCGGCTCGAACACGCGAATTCAGAAACGCACCAAAAAGTGAATCTTCAGGGGTCGACTCGCGAAAAGCTGGGAGTCGACTCGAGAGGCACTCAAAAATGAGTCTTTCTGCCGTCTGAGCGAGTCGGCTCGAGTACTGTGCGAGTCGGCTCGAGAAGGTTCAGGGGTCGACTCTTGAAAACTCAAGTGTCGACTCGAGACAACATTAAAAATCAGATAATCACAGGAGTCGACTCGGAAACTCTCGAGTCGGCTCGGGACTGATACAAAAATCAAAAACATTCTGATTTGCTTTGAAAATCATCCCAACCAATTTTAAAATATAAATATGACTTGAATAATGTTGATTTAACAGTAATGCTCAATTTCAAAACATTTTCATTAATTCATTGATCTTTAAAAGGGTGGTATAGAAATCATTTTTGAATTCATGAGTATAGCTCACTGAAACATATATTCAATTGAAAGAAAACTCATTACACATTAACAGTTCATAGTTTCCAATTTGAAATTGCATAGTAAGAATATTTCATTGATTGACTTAACATGTTCATAGCCTTTTAGAAAGTAAAGTAATGTCTTTTGGAAATCATCAAAATCAATAAGTTGGGGCAATTATGTTTCAATAATTTCTCAACAATCTCCCCCTTTTTGATGATGACAAAAACATTAAGTATATGCGAGTTAATCTTGAAAAAAAATTTGTGATTCTATAATCAAAAATTTATGTTCATGGAAGGCTCCCCCTCAATGAGGTAGCTCCCCCTATGAAACTCAGTTTTATAATTCATTCAAAATTTTGAAATTTTAAGCTTTGAGCAAATGATACTTAAGTTATCTCTTCCCCTTAATAATATACTCAAATTTTCTCTCCCCCTTTCAGAGTCTTAAATTGCATATACGATTAAATACATTTTCTCCCTTTTAATGATTTCTTCCTCTTAAAGAAACTTAACAAACTTGAATCAAATTGAAAGCAATTGAAAGCATATACGATTTAAATATTTCTCCCCCTTTTTTGTAATCAACAAAAAGGTTAAGAAATACATTAATGTATTCAAGGTATATTTCAACTTATTTAATATTAAACATCATATCTCAAATGTACACAACATTGAAATGAACTGAATTTCATTAACATCAAAAAGCATTACATCAAAGTTCAATTACTACAAATAACTGCAAATTACATAACTGCAAATTTCACATTCATTACATCAAACTGAAATACATAAAGAGAAATCAAAAATGTTGCCTAGTAATTCTAGTTAAGTGTTCTATAATCTTATGCATTCCTTCACATTGAATCTTGACATAATCTTTTAGTTTTTCATCAACAAACTTGCATGCACTTGAAATTTTGTCTTGAAGCTCTGCATTACTTTTTGCATAAGTCTCACCATCTCCACAAATATCCTTCAATTCTTCAAATATATTCTTCAAATCTTCATTTAGAGAGGAGGTGGATGAGCTAACATTGGCTTCAATAGAAGATACTCGATCATTAATAGAATAAAGTGCTTCCTTCAAGTTCATAAATTTTTCATCAAATTCAGTCTTCAATCTAGTCTCATGCTCAATTAACTCTGATTTGAATAGAGACCTAAGCTGCTCTAACTGAGTGTCTGAAAAACTGACAGATGTAGAAGCAGAGATCTGAACTGGAGCAGATGTAGAAGCAGAAGCAGGAACTGGAATATCTGATGGAGCTGGAACTGGGTCTGGTATGAATGAAGTCTGAGGTGGCTCTGGAGATGAATGTCTAGGTGCCTCAGCTCTATCCTCTGAACTGTTCTTCCTTTCCCAAATTCCATTCCTTTTGATAAATCCCATTCTGTTGATAGTGGCCAAGGTATAATAGTCTGTGTGTCTCAATTCCTTCTTGGGCTCACTGTCACTAAACATAATCCCTTGGCTCCTGAACAACTGAGTCAAGATCATACCATAGGGAAGACATGATTTCCTCTTGCTTCCACAATCAGCCATATACCATAAAATCATTCTAGGCAGATTAAAAGGCTTTCCTGATACTATAGCATCCATAATAAAAATGTCCCTCTCTGAAACATAGTCAAACCTGCCAGTCTTGGGAAATAAAACCCTACTGCAGATATTATGTAAAAGCCTTAGCTCCAATGGTAGTTGACTTGCAAGAACTTCCTCAAATCCTTCAAAGTCCCTATGTAATAGTCTGGTGAGAGCAGGAGATCTATCCTCTGAGGCAAATGAGCACGGTCCAGACAATGGTAGGTCTAAAAGTCTAGATAAGATGGTGTCAGTAATGTTTAGACCTATGCCTCTCACTATGCTTACTAACCCATTGTCTCCTCTAGTCAAATTCTTATAAAATTCTTTTACCAAGCTGGATAAGTAGGACAATCCAATGAACAAATTTTCTCAAGTCCCATTTCTAATAACTGTCTTCCTATAATGAATCCCTCATTTTCAAAAAGCTCAAAATTGACCTTCCTCCCCGTTGTCACAACTCTACTAGCAAGGAGGTCTACCTGAGGGTTGGAAGCTGGAACAGGAGAATCACTGGAAGAAGAAGACGTAGAATCCACGGACGGCTCGCGGACGGGTCGTCGCACAGTCCTTTTCCTCTTCATCCCGGCGCTTCTACTGCTAGCTCCACGCGTTTTGGGTGCCATAGATATGAGTGGAGTGATTAATCGGAAGTATTTGGAAGATTTGGAGGGTTTGGGAGATTTTTGTAGAGAGAAACGAAAGATTAGAAATGATAGGAATGACCGTCGGGTCGACTCGTGCCCTAGATAATCAACCTGGGACCACGTCGAGTCGACTCGCGCATAACCTCGAGTCGGCTCGCCTAAATCACAGAGAGAAATCCCGAACTCGAGTCGACTCGCTCATACCAGGAGTCGGCTCCCAAGTTTCAGAGAAACTCGAGTCGACTCCGGTACACACCGAGTCGGCTCGGAGACCATTTCAGAACAAAAAAGATTAAAAATTTTCTGAATGTTTGAAATGATTCCGGATTTGATTTTGAGTATGATTCATAATCATTGAGTCTTGATAAATCATTTTGATATGAGTTCTAGATAATATTTCCTTAAGATTTTGAGGGATTGAAAGAATTCTAGATGCATTTCCTTAAGTATTTCAAAATTTATTCAAAAGGATTACAAATTCCTAATTCTCCTCTAAGATATTCAAACCTTTCTTCACTTAGGGGTTTTGTAAAAATGTCAGCTAATTGTTCTTCAGTGTTTACATAATCTAAACAATTTCATCATTAGCTACATGTTCTCTTATAAAATGATATCTAATTTCTATGTGTTTTGTCCTTGAGTGTTGAATTGGATTTTTCGTTAAATTGATTGCGCTAGTATTATCACATTTTATGGGTGTCTTATTAAGTTTGATACCATAGTCTTCAAGTTGTCGCTTAATCCATAGGATTTGCGCACAGCAACTTCCAGCTGCTACATATTCAGCTTCAGTAGTTGATAATGCAACTGAATTTTGCTTTTTGCTAAACCATGTGATTAAGTTACTGCCTAAGAAATGGCATGCACCACTTGTGCTTTTTCTATCAATTTTACATCCGGCATAATCAGAATCTGAATATGCAATTAGGTTTAATGTGGAGTCTCTAGAATACCATAAACCTACATCTTTTGTGCCATTTAGATATCTTAAAATTCTTTTAACAGCTATTAAATGTGATTCTTTAGGTTCAGCTTGAAATCTAGCACACAAACATACTGCAAACATTATATCTGGTCTACTTGCTGTTAAATAGAGAAGGGATCCGATAATACCTCGATAATACTTCTGATCAACCTTCTTACCTTCTTCGTCTTTGTCTAGCTTGCATGAAGGACTCATTGGTGTTCCAAGGGGTTTCATTGTTTCCATACCAAACTTTTTGAGTAGTTCTCTTGTGTACTTGGTTTGGTTGATAAAGATTCCCTCCTTACATTGTTTGATCTGGAGTCCAAGGAAGAAGTTGAGTTCTCCCATCATGCTCATCTCGAATTCTCCCTGCATCAACTTTGCAAATTCTTGACAAAGAGATTCGTTAGTAGCACCAAAAATAATGTCATCTACGTATATTTGTACTACAAGTAAATCTTTACCTTTTCTTTTTAAAAACAAAGTTTTGTCTACATTTCCTCTTGTAAATCATTTTCTATTAGAAATTTACTTAACCTATCATACCAAGCTCTAGGTGCTTGTTTCAAACCATATAAAGCTTTGTGCAATTTAAAAACGTGATTTGAAAACTCGTGATCTTCAAAACCTGGTGGTTGTTCTACATAAACTTCTTCATTAATAAGTCCATTTAAAAATGCGCTTTTTACATCCATTTGAAATAGGTTAATGTTCATATGACATGCAAATGCAAGTAAAAGTCTAATGGCTTCTAGTCTAGCTACAGGTGCAAAGGTTTCATCAAAATCAATACCTTCTTCTTGACTATATCCTTTAGCAACCAATCTAGCTTTGTTTCTAATTACTATGCCATTTTCATCTAACTTATTTCTAAAAACCCATTTAGTTCCTATAATTGAATGGTTTTTAGGTCTTTCCACTAAAGTCCAAACATTATTCCTAGTGAATTGATTAAGTTCTTCTTGCATAGCTAACATCCAATTATTATCTTTTTCGGCTTCTTCAATGGTTTTAGGTTCTATATGAGAGACAAATGCAAGATGATTACTAATATTTCTCATAAATGATCTAGTTCTTATTCCTTGAGAAGGATCACCTATAATCAATTCCTTAGGATGACTATAAGCATATCTCCAGTCTCTTGGAAGATCTACATCATTATGATCATTATTAAAATCATCATCCTTATGTGAATCATTATCTTTAGCCTGTTGTTCATGATCAGAAGATACTTCAATATTAAGTTTTTCAAGATCTTTTTCAATTATGTTTGTATCTTCCTCATCATTAATCTTTTCAGATCCAGTAGTTAAAGATTCATCGAATACTACATGAATAGATTCTTCTACTATTAAGGTTTTCTTGTTAAAGATTCTATATGCCTTACTAGTTGTTGAATAACCTAGAAAAATTCCTTCATCTGATTTAGCATCAAATTTTCCTAAGTTGTTTTTACCATTATTATGAATGAAGCATTTACATCCAAATGCATGAAAGTATTTTATATTTGGTTTTCTTTCATTCCATAATTCATAAGGTGTTTTCTTTAATATTGGTCTTATTAAAGCTCTATTTAATATGTACATGCTGTGTTAATTGCTTCCGCCCAAAAATACTTTGGTAAGTTGCTTTCACATAGCATGGTACGGGCCATGTCTTCTAAAGTCCTATTCTTTCTTTCAACTACACCGTTTTGTTGTGGAGTCCTAGGGGCTAAAAAATTATGATTAATTCCATTTTCAGTGCAGAAATTTTCAAATAAGTGATTTTCAAATTCTGTTCCATGATCACTTCTTAGAGATACTATAGTAGTGTTTTTCTCATTTGTGACTTTCTTGAAGAATTTCAAGAATATCGAGAAAGTCTCATCTTTGTGAGCTAAAAATATTACCCAAGTATATCTAGAGTAATCATCTACTATCACTAGACCATATTTCTTTCCACCTAGACTTGTGGTTCTAGTTGGTCCAAATAGGTCCATGTGAAGTAGCTCTAGTGGCCTAGAAGTTGAAACAATATTTTTAGATTTGAAAGAACTCCTAGTTTGTTTTCCAAATTGACATGCATCACAGATTTTATTATTTTCAAAATCTAATTTAGGTAAACCTTTGACTAAATCCATTTTAATTAGTTTTGAAATAAGGTGTGTGCTTGCATGACCTAATCTACGATGCCACAACCACTAATATCATTAATGTTAGCATTATCAGCAATTAGGCAATGACTACTCTCAGAAGTTTTGTCTAAGTCAACTAAGTATACATTGCCAAATCTATAACCAGTAAAAACAATGCTATCATTAATGGGATTAGATACTATGCAAATAGAAGATTTGAATCTAACATCAAAGTTCTTATCACATAGTTGGCTAATACTAATCAAATTGTGCTTTAAACCATCAACATAAAGTACATTTTCAATAGATATGGATGGAGTTATGCGAACTTTACCAAGGCCCAAAATTTGACCTTTACCGTTATCGCCAAATGTCACAACTCCACCTTTCTTTTCTTCTAGGGTGATGAATTCCTCTTTGTCACCCGTCATATGTCTTGAGCAGCCGCTATCAAGATACCACTTTTTCTTTGATCTTTTGGCTACCAGACATTCCTGCAACATAATTTAGACTTTATGTTTAGGTACCCAAGCTTTCTTGGGTCCTTCATGGTTAGTAGACACAAAAATAGTTCCTTTAGGAACCCATATTTTCTTTGTTCCATTGTTATTTTTCAATTTCTTGTTGTTCATTAAGGTTTTACATTCAAAGGATTTGTGTCCTTTTTGATTGCATTTAAAACAAGTAATATTACTTTGGTTAGCTTTTACAAAAATATTTTTTAATGATTTTTGTTTTCTTAAAGTGTTATACCCTAACCCAGCTTTGTCAAAAATAGCCTTTTGACTGTCTAGAATCATGTTTAATTTAGTTGAGCTTAAAGTGAATTTCTCAACAATGTCCTTATAATTTTTAACATCTTTCTTAAGAGAGTCAATTTCTTTAGCTTGCTGTTCTTTATCTAAAGCTAAAGTTTCTATTTTATCTTTTAAGTCTTTAGTTGAGTTTTTAGTTTCAGATTTTAATGAATCTATTTCTTGATTAATATTTTCTTTTTCTTTCCTAAGTTCTTCTTTTTCATTAGTTAATTTCTTAACTTCTAAAGCTAATTCATTTTTACTTTTAGCTAAACTAATGTTATCATTTTTCACAGATTTAAATTTCCTTTTCAATAATTTAAAATCTATCATAAGTTCATTAAAAGCCTCAAACATTTCATTAAAAGTAAAATCATCATTTGAGTCTTCAGAACTTACCTCATTGTCGCAGTCGTCGTTGTTGGCCATGAAGCAGATGTTGGCAACTTCCTTTTGCTCTTCTTCTTCCGATGAAGAAGACTCATCAGACCATGTTGCCATGTATGCTTTCTTCTTTTTCTTGTAGGCCTTTTTCAGCAAAGGACAATCATATTTAAAGTGCCCTGGCTTTTTGCACTCATAACATATTAAGGGCTCTTTTTCTTTTTCTTTCTCCTTGTCCTTTTTCTTATCCTTATCTCCATCATTTCTTGCTCCAAATTTCTTTTTGTGGAATGGCCTCTTTCTCATAAATCTCCTGAATTTCTTGGCCAAGAGAGCAGTTTCATCATCATCTTCATCACTATTATCACTGCTGCTCTCTTCCACTTCTTTTGCAGCCTTTAGAGCAATGGTTTTCTTCCTTTTAGTTTCCTCCTCAATATGCTGCCTCATTGTCAATTCGTGGGTCATGAGAGATCCTAGAAGCTCCTCTAAGGGTAGTGCATTGAGGTCTTTGGCTTCTTGGATTGCTGTGACTTTTGCTTTCCACGATCTTGGCAATGACCTGAGTATTTTGCGAACAAGATCAGCATTAGTATAAACTTTTCCTAGACTTTTCAAACCATTCACAATATCGGTGAATCTAGTGAACATGCATGTGATGGTTTCAGCTTGTTCCATTGTAAACAATTCATATTTATGAACCAAAATATTTATCTTTGATTCTTTTACTTGGTTTGTTCCTTCATGTGTAATTTCCAACCTATCCCATATTTCTTTAGCGGAATTACAAGTAGAGATGCGGTTGAATTCATTTGAATCTAAGGAACAATATAAGATATTAATGGCTTTGGCATTAAGTTGAGCCATTCTCCTATCATTATCATTCCAATCCCTTTCGGGCTTTGGAACAATAGTGCCATCTATAAGGTGTGTGGGTGTACTAGGTCCATTTATAATTACTCCCCACAATTCATAATCAGATGCTTGAATGAATATCCTCATTCTAGCTTTCCAATATGAATAGTTGGTTCCATTAAAAAGAGGAGGTCTATCGTAGAATGACCTTCAGCAAAGCAAGAACCACTTTGTGTTGCCATAATGACCTTTAGCTCTTGATCATAAGATCAAACTCTAAATGAGCACTAAGCTCTGATACCAATTGTTGGCCCAGATGGCAACCCAAGAGGGGGGGGGGTGAATTGGGTTCTTAAAAATTTAAGTCCTTTTTAACTTCAATAGATGTATTATCAATATATGCAAGAGAGATTAACTTAAAACAATATCCAAGCAAATAACAAGAGATATAAAGTGAGAGAAAATGAACACGGCAAACACAAAAGTTTTATAGTGGTTCGGTGTATCCAACACCTACATCCACTCCCAAGGATCACTTGGGTCCACTATAATCACACCGATTACAGTTGAGTTGTTTTACAAGATCACAACTCTAACTTGTTGTTTTCACCGGGATCACAACGAACCCAGCTGGTTTTGCGGGCTTACCAGCACAAAACCCTACACGTTGTTTTGCGGGCTAACAACAAACCTAACTCGTTGTTTTCACGGGATCACAACGAACCTAGCACAAGCTCTCCGGCTTGTAACGAGGTAAACCTACCTCCACTGATTCAATCCACTGATTGAACCAGTAACCAAGTGAAATCAAAGTATTTGTAACAAGAATGCTCCTTCTTGAGCAGATATACAAATTTAAGAATAAATAAAAACTAGGGTTAGAAACGCCTGATGGTTTTCCGGATGATTGCAGCGATGGCTTTCTCCCTTTTCTCCTTGAAAAGTTGAATCGATGCCTCAGCAAGATTCCTCAATCGTTGAAAAGCTTTGGAGAATGTGTTGCCTCTTTTTGAACTTGGGAATGGCTGAAGATTTTGCACGTTGGATTGCTTTTTGCCTTCCTCTTGAGCTTTGAGAGTCGATTAATTGATGCACACGAATCTCTCTCTCAAATGCAAAGATTGAATCTCTCCTTGAATCAAATGATTCTACAATACTCTCAGTTTTCCCTTTTTTCTGATATTCAATAGGCTCTCTCTATTTTTCTCTCTTGCTCTTCTATTTCTCTTTTCTTTTTCAATCTCTACTTTCTATTTGAATCTGGCTCTTCTATTTATAGATCCTGAAAAGATATAGCCGTTAGACACAGTAAAATATAGCCGTTGATTCAAAATATTACCGTTGGTGCTGATGTGTCAACTCAAAAATTATCGCCCAGATTCCGTCGAGTCGGCTCGAGTACTGTGCGAGTCGGCTCGAACACGCGAATCCAGAAACGCACCAAAAAGTGAATCTTCAGGGGTCGACTCGTGAAAAGTTGGGAGTCGACTCGAGAGGCACTCAAAAATGAGTCTTTCTGCCATCTGAGCGAGTCGGCTCGAGTACTGTGCGAGTCGGCTCGAGAAGGTTCAGGGGTCGACTCTTGAAAACTCAAGTGTCGACTCGAGACAACATTAAAAATCAGATAATCACAGGAGTCGACTCGGAAACTCTCGAGTCGGCTCGGGACTGATACAAAAATCAGAAAACATTCTGATTTGCTTTGAAAATCATCCCAACCAATTTTAAAATATAAATATGACTTGAATAATGTTGATTTAATAGTAATGCTCAATTTCAAAACATTTTCATTAATTCATTGATCTTTAAAAGAGTGGTATAGAAATCATTTTTGAATTCATGAGTATAGCTCACTGAAACATATATTCAATTGAAAGAAAACTCATTACACATTAACAGTTCATAGTTTCCAATTTGAAATTGCTCATAGTAAGAATATTTCATTGATTGACTTAACATGTTCATAGCCTTTTAGAAAGTAAAGTAATGTCTTTTGAAAATCATCAAAATCAATAAGTTGGGGCAATTATGTTTCAATAATTTCTCAACAGAGAGGATGGTTAACAATAATGATGATAGCGTCGTCGTGTCAATGACGATCACAAAGAACCCTGTAAAAAGAATCTTAGTTGATAGTGGAAGCTCGGTTGATGTTTTGAGTTATGATGCCTTTGTTCGAATGGACTTGTCCCCTGACTCCCTTCGGCCTGTTACCACGCCCCTAATGGGCTTCACTGGAGATTTCGTGAGGGTTGAGGGAGAGATCACCCTCCTGGTCACTGCCGGGACGCTGCCGTGTCAAAGCACGATCTTCATGAATTTTCTAGTTGTTCGAGTTTCCCTGGCCTACAACGCCATCCTCGGAAGACCCGATCTAAACCTCTTGGACGCTGTCATCTCCACCAAGAGACTGCTCGTGAGGTTTCCCACCAACAAAGGAGTCGAGGAGATGTAGAGAGAATGGAACCCAATGCCACTTTGTTATCATACGGCCCCCAGCCCTCAGAGGGCGGCGGCTGCACCGGCACCAGAATCGCTCGACCCCCAAGATTTGAAGAGGAGAGTGGAGCCGGCCGAGCATATGCTAACTTTACCGCTAGGGGAGGATCCGATGAGAATAGTCCAGATCGAGCCCCACTCCCAAAGGAGGCGCGTGACCAACTTCTCTTTTTCCTGCGGGCCAATTTCGACATCTTTGCATGGTCGGCGTCTGACATGCCGGGTATACCCAGGGAGATAATTACCCATCAACTGAACATCAACCTAGGATGCCGACCCGTTTGGCAGAAGAAGAGCTTCGCCCCCAATCGGTAGAAGGCCATTGACGAGGAGGTTCGCAAGCTAGTCGCCGCCGGCCACATTCAAGAAGTCCACTATCCTGACTAGCTGGCCAACGTGGTAATGATTCGCAAAGCTAGTGGGAGCTGAAGGATGTGTTGACTTCACCGATCTTAATAAGGTGTGCCCAAGGACAGCTTCTCGTTGCCTCAGATCGACCAGCTGATGGACGCCACGTCTGGCCATAAGACCCTCAGTTTCATGGACGCCTTCTTAAGGTACAACTAAATCAAGATGGACCCGGCAGACGAGGAAGCTACTTCGTTTGTGACCGAAAAGGGCATATACTGTTACAAAGTGATGCCCTTCAGACTAAAGAATGCCGGAACCACCTATCAGAGGCTGATGAACAAGGTCTTTGAAGACCAGATTGAACATAACATGAAAGTGTACATGAATGACATGCTGACAAAGAGTATCCATACCGCCAACCACGTTGCTGACTTGGCGGAGACCTTCAGCAACCTTCGCCGATTCCAAATGAGGCTGAACCCCCACAAGTGTGCCTTCGGGGTTACAACGGGTAAGTTCCTAGGCTTTATGGTGATGCAGTGGGGGGATCGAGGCGAACCTCGACAAGATTCGAGCCATCCTTGACATGAGGCCCCTAGCTAGCAAGGAGGTGCAGCACTTAACTGGAAGGATGGCGGCCCTGAGCCGTTTCCTGTCCAAGTTGACAGAGAGGTGCCTGCCTTTCTTCAAGGCGCTGCACAAGGTCAATGGCTTCAAGTGGATAAAGGAGTATCAGAAGGCCTTCGAGGAGCTGAAGGAATTCATATCCACTCCACCGTTGCTGTCTAAACCGTGGGGCGGGGAGGAGCTTTTCCTCTACCTCGTGGCTTTCCCCGAGGCCGTCAGCTCCGTGCTCGTCCGTATGGATGCTAATGGGGCACAGAGGCTGGTTTATTACACCAGCAAGGTGCTTCATGATGCGGAGATCAAATATTCCAGAATCGAAAAGATTATCTTTGCTCTGATCGTCTTCACCCAGAGTTTCATGCCTTATTTCCAAGCCCATCCTATTGTGGTGCTTACGAACCAGCCCCTCAGGACGATTTTGTCCCATCCTAACACCTCTGGCCAACTGGCAAAGTGGGCCATCAAGCTTGGGGAGTTCAACCTATCCTTTCGGCCAAGGTCAACGATGAAGTCCCATATGTTAGCCGGCTTCCTGGTCGAGTGCACATGGACCGAGGAACAGTTAGAGGGACCACACTCAGGGTCCTCGGACATGATGGCTGAGGCTGGAGAGGACTGGATCCTTCACGTGGATGGCGCGTCTAACTCCCAGAGGAGTGGAGCCAGGCTCATCCTCGCGAGCCCAGAGGGAGAGGCGGTGGATACGCTCTCTGTTTCCTTTTCCCTGCCACCACCAACCAGGCGGAGTACGAGGCCTTGTTAGCGGGAATGAAGTTGGCCAAGAAGCTCGGAGCAAAGCATCTTAGAGTCTTTGAGGATCAGATCAGGTGTAATATGGAGGTGTATGTGGACGACATGCTGACCAAGAGCACCCGTGCGGCCGACCATATAGCTGACCTAGCGAAGACCTTCGGCAATCTCCGCCGATATCAGATAAGGCTGAACCCCCGCAAGTGTGCCTTCGGGGTTACAGCACGGAAGTTTTTAGGCTTCATGGTGACTCAGCGGGGAATCGAAGCTAACCCCGACAAGATCCGAGCCATTTTGGATATGAGGCCTCCAACTAACAAAAAGGAGGTGCAGCGCTTGACCGGGAGAGTAGCAGCTTTGAGCCATTTATTGTCCAAATCGGCAGAAAGGTGTCTGCCTTTCTTCAAGGCATTGCGTAAGGTTAACAGCTTCGAGTGGACGAAGGAATGTTAGGAGGCCTTCGAGGAGCTGAAGAAATTTTTATCTACTCCCTCACTGCTGTCCAAGCCAAGAAGCGGGGAGGAGCTCTTTCTATATCTTGCAACTTCCCCCAAGGCCTTCAGTTTTGTGCTCGTCCGCATGGATGCCGACAGAGCGCAGAAGCTGGTCTACTACATCAGCAAGGTACTCCATGTCGCCGAGACCAGGTATTCCCGAATGGAGAAAATTATCTTCGCTTTGGTTGTCTCTACTCAGCGCTTCCGACCCTACTTCCAAGCTCACCCGATCGTGGTGCACACGGACCAACCTCTCCAGACTATCTTGTCTCGTCCCGACACCTTCGGTCGGCTGGCCAAGTGGGCCATCAAGTTGGGAGAGTTCGACTTGTCCATTCGGCCGAGGTCTGCAATGAAGTCCCAAGTGTTAGCCGATTTCTTGGTCGAGTGCACTTGGACCGAGGAGCATCTGGAGGAGTCGCACCCGGAGGCGTGCATGGAATCCCCTACAGCCGAGGAGGTGGGGAAGGAAGACTGGATCCTTCATATTGATAGAGCATCGAATTCCTAGGGGAGTGGGGCTGGACTCATCCTTGCAAGCCCCGAGGGGGAGGTGATGGAGTATGCCCTTCGATTCCTTTTCTTAGCCACCAATAACCAAGCAGAGTATGAAGCCTTGCTGGCGTGGATGAAGCTAGCCAAGGAGCTCGGTGCGAGGCGTCTGAGGGCCTTCATGGACTCTCAGCTTGTCTCTGGGCAGGTCGCTGGGGAGTACGAGGCCAGAGACCCGACTATGTCCCGGTACCTGAGCAAGGTGCAATCCCAGGCCACTCAGTTTCTTTACTTCCGCATCAGCTACATTCCCCGAGCGAAGAATGCCAGGACTGATGCGCTGTCCCGCTTGGCCACTTCGGCAGACGAGACCTTAGGAAGGACGTACGTGGAGCACCTGCAAGTCTCGAGCATTGAGGCAGCGGAGGGGGCTCTGCCGATCGAGCAGGAGCCCTCTTGGATGGACGCCTATGTGCAGTACTTGACCGATGGTGCCCTCCCTAAAGACCCGACCGAGGCAAGACTACTCAGGCGGCGGGCCCCGAAGTTCTTGCTAATGGACGGAAAGCTCTATCGAAGATCGTTCTCATACCCGGTCCTCAAGTACATCGGCCCCGCAGAAGCTGATTACATCCTGCGAGAAATCCATGAGGGCATCTATGGAAGTCATCTGGGGGGCAGAGCCTTAGCGTATAAGGCCCTGTGGCAGGGGTACTACTGGCTGACCATGAGGAAAGATGCGGCCGAGCTCGTCAAGAGGTGCGATGCTGCCAGCGCCATGCCAACATTCAGCGGCAGCCGACGTCTCAACTGACCCCCCTGGCGGCACCTTGGCCCTTCGCCCAGTGGGGGATGGACATCTTGGGGCCGTTCCCTCCAACCTCCGGTCAGCGTAAGTTCTTGTTGGTGGCCGTTGACCACTTCACCAAATGGATCGAGGCCGAGGCACTTGCCAAGATCACCGAGAGATAGGTGAGGTCCTTCTTCTGGAAGTCCATAATATGCCGGTTCGGGCTACCGCATACCCTGGTCACCGACAATGGCTGGCAGTTCGACAATGCGCCTTTCCAAGGATTCTGCACTGATCTAGTTATCCATCAGCGGTTCACCTCTGTAGGGCATTCTCAGACCAACGGAGCAGCCGAGGTGACCAACTGCATTATTCTCCAAGGATTAAGAGCCCGGCTGGATGACTGCAAAGGACGATGGGTAGAGGAGCATCACAATGTACTGTGGGCCTACCACACAATGCTGTAAGCCCCCACTGGCGAGACTCTCTTCAGCCTCGTCTTCGGATCTGAAGCCGTCATTCCAGTGGAGGTCGGCTCTCCGAGCCCCAGGATGGAGGCATACAGTGAGAATGATAACCCGAACCAGTTGCAGGCCAACCTAGACCTGGTGGAGAAGGTGCGGGACCGAGCGCGACTCTAGATGGCAGTCTACTGACAGTGAGCGGCCAGGTATTATAACGCTCGCATCCATCCCAAGACCTTTTTGCCAGGGGACATAGTCCTCCGGTGAGCTGAAGTTTCAAAATCGACGGAAGGAGGCAAATTAGTGCTGAACTGGGAAGGACCCTATCGGGTTATGGAGGCGCTCCACCACAGAGCATACAAGATTGAAGGGCTGGATGGAAAGCCATTCCCACGGATGTGGAACGCTGATAACCTCTGTCGGTATTATCAGTAGTGCATTTTTCTTTTACGTTAAATTTCATGCTTGCACTCTTTTGGGGCCCTCACCCTACACTTGATATTAATAAACATGAGTTCAAGTATCCCAGCTTTTCAGTAAAAGCCCGAGGCCAGCTCGGCACAGAAAGTTCAATGTACCATTGGCACCGAAGACCAGTATACCATCGGCTCCCAAAAGCCCGAGGCCAGCTCGGCACAGAAAGTCCAATGTACTATTGCCACCAAAGATTGGTGTACCACCGGCTCTCAAAGCCCGAGGCCAGCTCGGCACAGAAAGTCCAATGTACCATTGGCACCGAAAACCGGTGTACCACCGGCTCCCAAAAGCTCGAGACCAGCTCGGCACAGAAAGTCCAATGTACCATTAGCACCGAAGACCGGTGTACCACCAGCTCCCAAAGCATGAGGTCAGCTCGGCATAGAAAGTCCAATGTACCATTGGCACCGAAGACTGATGTACCATCGGCTCCCAAAACCCCGAGGCCAGCTCGGCATAAAAAGTCCAATGTACCATTGGCACCGAAGACCGGTTTACCACCGGCTCCCAAAATCCCGAGTCTTTCTTGGCGTCCTAAGGCTGATGTTCCATCGGTCCCCAGAAGCTCGAGTCTTCCTCGGTACCCCAAGGCCGATGTTCCATCGGTCCCCAGAAGCCCGAGTCTTCCTTGGTGCCCCAAGGCCGATGTTCTATCGGTCCCCAGAAGCCCAAGTCTTCCTCGGCGCCCCATGGCCGATGTTCCATCGGTCCCCAGAAGCCCGAGTCTTCCTTGGCGTTCCAAGGCCGATGTTCCATTGATCCCCAGAAGCCCAAGTCTTCCTCGGTGCCCCAAGGCCGATGTTCCATCGATCGGTCCCCAGAAGCCCGAGTCTTTCTCGGCGTCCCAAGGCCGATGTTCCATCGGTCCTCAAAAGCCCGAGTCTTCCTCGGCATCCCAAGGCCGATGTTCCATCGATTCCCAGAAGCCCGAGTCTTCCTCGGCATCCCAAGGCCGATGTTTCATCAGTCCCCAGAAGCCCGAGTCTTCCTCGGCGTCCCAAAGCCGATGTTCCATCAGTCCCCAGAAGCCTGAGTCTTCCTCGGCGTCTGAAAGTTTATGTTCTTGGGGAGTAGTCTCCCATCAGCACTGGATCGCTGCCCCATCGGCGCCTGGTGGCATGAGGCCGGCACAGTCCCTATCCTGGCCTTGATTTTCTCGGGGGTCCGGCCCTACATAACTAAAGCGATGTCACTCGTGGATGAATAAAAGCTGCCCCGAGTGCCGACGAAGCCCCCAAGGGTCCCATGTCGGCAATCCGAGGACTCAAGTGCAGCACGTTGAAGTTAGCCAAAAAATAATTTCATTAATGATAAAGCGTTTACAAAATGTCGACTGGGTTGGACTTAGTACAAAAACAAAAAGGAAAAACACTACAAAGTCAAAGGTCGGCCGCGGGCTCATCATCGGAGGGGGGCCCCTCGGACACCCGGCTCTATATCCATGGCCCGAGGGAGCTCCAAAACCCGGGCCACCTTCCTCTTGGCATCGCGGAACCTCTGAAGATAGGCGTCCGCGTTAGCTTCGGCCAGCTCGTCAGCAAAGTGGTCGGACTCCTTGAACTCTTCCACCGCTGCTACGACCCGGGCCTCGGCGGCTGCCTCTACTTCTTGGGCCCGCGCCTCCTTCTCCTCCGCCATGGAGACTGCCTCCCTCTTGGCCTCTTCGGTGCACGCGGCCCTGGCCTTAGCCACCTGGATGGCCGAGCTTAACTCGGCGATATGGAGGTCCCGGGCCTCGATGGCGCTCTCGGCCTCGTAGAGCTGGCTAAGTGCTGCCCGAAGCCGGTTGGCTTCGGTCTCTGCTCGGATGACGTTCTCCCTTGCCTCGGCAGCATGGTTGTGTCTCGCTGCCTCTAAGGCCTTTTCTGTTGCCTCCATGGCCCTCTCTGCCGCCTCGGCTCGGGCCTGGGCCTCCTCAGCATCCCGATGGGTATGGCGGATGGTGGCCTCCCATTCATCGAGCACCTCCCTGGTGGCTCCTAGGGAGTTTGTCACCTACATCCGAAGGGTCAGTCATACAAACCAAGGGATATTTGAAGCTAAGGGTAAAAAAAAAGAGAGCTGCTTACCCGAACGAGGGCTGAGTAGGCCTCCCTGAAGAACCTGGTCGCCCCAGATGCCGGAGCTCCTCCTGGAACTCGGGCAGGATGACCTGGGACATGAGCCGCTCAGCTCGGTGCCCGTCATTTATCAGGGAGAATCCGCAGGGGGTCGGCCCGACCCTGCTCTCCTTGGCAGCCTCGGCGTGCTCGAGCTCAGTCCGTGGTGGGCTGCCCGCCGGCATTTCTTCCTCGGGTGGGCTCACTGCTGCTAGTGGCTCTATGCTTGGGTGCTGCTCTACCTCCGTCGGAGCTGGCTCGGCAGGCGCCTGGGGCTCCTCTGTCGCCTCCTCAACCCTTGCCTCCTCCGAAGGGGTGTCGGCTGTCAAGTCCACTGCCGGGACAGTCGGGGGCTTTTGGCCCTCGGTAGGTGGAGAGACCCGCACTGTCATACGCTTGGGCATCGGGGCCTGCTTCCCCTCGCTTGGCCCTGCCCCGGCCCTCATCCTCTTGATGGCGGCCTTCCTGAGTTTGGCAGCTGGGACCTTCATTACTGTGCAATGTCGGTCGGAGTTAGTAAAAAGAAAAAAAAGGAAAGAAAAAGAGAGAGAGAAGGAATTTGGCTAAGTACGGGGACATCTGCTACTCACCGCTTCGGGTGGTGAGGCCCGCCAGCCGGAGATTGTCCTCCGATAGAAGCAGGTTGTACCTGGGGATGTCGATGGTCAACAGCTGACCCAGTGCTTCTTTGTCTCCCGAGAGAACGATGGAGTTCATGTTGGGCCGAAGGTCAGGGTCCCCCCACCCAGGCTTAACTTGGTTAAGGTCCGCAAAGAAGAACCGGGACTTCCATCCCTTGACAGAAGAGGGGAGGAGCAACTTAAGGACATGACTCGGTCGGGGCTGAAACAGCCACCAACCCGCCTGCTGCCTAAGGGTGTAGAAGCTGCGGAAGAGGGAGAGTCAAGGGGTAACCTGGAGATGGTGGCAGAGGACAATAAAAGCACAAATGGTCCGAAGGGAGTTCGGGACTAACTGAGTGGGAGTCAAGGAGTAATAGTCCAAAAAATTGATGAAGAAAGGATGAAAAGGTCGGTGGAGGCCTAACCTAAAAGATATTTCGTAGATAGCCACTCTACCGGGTCGGGAAGAGACCACCCTGTCGTCGGGGTTCAGAAGGAAGAGCCCGATATCTCGAGGGATCTGGTAATGGGCCCTGATATTCGCCAGGTCCTGGTCCATTACCGTGAAGGCAGTCCCCATTGGGGATTCTGCCCCCACCCTCGAGGAGGTGCCGGCCGCCTCCTGGTGCCGCCTGGCGCCTCCTCACTGGGGCCCTGCCGGCCGCCGTCGAGCATCTCCCCGCGGGAGCCCTGTCGGCGACCTGCCGTTGGGCAAGAGGAAGGCGGTCCTCTGGATCGGAGGACCACAAAGGAGTAAGAGAAGGAGAGGCACGAAGCCTCGAGGAGGAGATTCGGTCCTTGGGGTCAACCGCCGAGGACCAGGATGGAGAGGAAGCCATGGAAAAGGTTCAAGAAAGGAGGGAAGGTCCAAATGGGATAGGAGGCTAACCTGATGGAGAAAATGGCGGAGGCCGGTTCTCGGGTTGTAGGAGAGGTTGAAGGCCAGAGGAAGACGGAGACAGCTAAAGAAAAGTGGCGAGATCCAGCCCTCGCTTGGGTTTTATCAGATATCAAATCATCCCGCCTCATCTAGCCAGCCACGCGGACTCTCGCTATAAGCTGGGTCGCTTCGGCAGGCGCCCGGCACGTGAGATGATCCACCTCCGGCCAATGACGTGACGCCGCTGACGTCATCATCATGACGGCAATGATGGCGACCGCTTTTCATGGATTTCTAGAGGACAACCTCGCCTTGGGAACGATCCCTACAGATTGGACGGACAGCAGTGACTGCCTCTTCACATCCCCCAGGTCGCTCGCGCTAAGCTATCGCAGCTCCCAGAGACATGTGTCCAGGGGCAGTTGTCAGCGGATGGGGATCAGCTACTTGGAAGGCGACACCTCTTTCGCTTCGCCAGGGTAGGCCCGCTTCATCTCAGGGGCGAGAGGGCATCTGATGTAGCTGATCCAACATCGTCAAAGCAAACGGTGAACTGACGGAGCCCAACCTCGGTCTCGTGGGATGGCATTGGCCCCCGAGGCACCCTCGGCCTCTGAGGGCCCTCGGCCTCCAAGGGCCCCTTCGGCCTCGGCCTCGAGCTTCAGCCTCGGCCTCGGGCTTCCGTCCTGGTCCGGTCCGGGACTGGCAACCTGCTGCCTCGAGCCGCCTGATACACCCACGTGGCCCACCAACTGCCTGCAATGGTCACGTGGTCCACCACTCGCTTGCAACAACACATGGACATACCCTGTTACGGTGCACGCCAGACGCAACCATATCCTCCTGCCACCCGCAACACCGCGCTCGGCAGGTGGCGGGCGAGGAGGGACACCTCTGACATGCGGTTGTAATCCATCGCTGTCAGCCTTGCTTTTTATCCGTTAGTAGACAAAGGCACCTCGAAATCAGCAACCTTCTGGAAACGAAAAAAGAGAGATCATCGGACAGGTATAAAGGCCCACACATACAACGAGAAAAGGATTTTGAACTCTAGTTCTCTAGCTCATCTTCTGCTAGTTAACTCTTTTCTGTTCTTGGGTCGCTGACTTGAGCGTCGGAGGGTCCCCATCGGAGCATCCGATCTTCGGGGACATTTCTTGCATGAGCCCGTCGAGGAAGACCTCCGTTTCCTCGACGTTCAAGGAGGGTGACTTGGTGTCAACATATATATATATATATATATATATATATATATATATATATATATATATATATATATATATATATATATGATTTGATATAAAAATAAATAAATCATGATATGCTATATTTTTAAAGTTATTATAATATATTTACATTAGACTAACTTATTGAATTTGGTTTCATTAAACTCTTGTTGATGTATTCATAATTTGCAATACCAATTTCGATATCTATACTAGTACCATTCTAGCACAATGTTATGGTGTCGACGTTCAGCATGCCTTTTATACCAAACATAGATTTGCCACTGTATGATACAATACATTCGGTATGGAACAATATGTTTCAGCACAAAAATCATGGGTGAATTCAATTATAAAACAGTGATAGTTCAATTACATGATTTCTACTGACCGGACATAGCTATGATGAAAGAACAGTAGCAATTTAAGATGATTTAGTTCTATAAGAGCAAAATAAACTCCATAAGATGGCACAACAATATAAGGAAAAAAGAAAAGGTAATGAAACTCAGCACAGAGGTTATAGATATGTATGTGTTGCTGCCAAATCACTTGCGATGAGTATCAGGTGAGCTGAGACCTTCACGGACTTTTGAGAATGCAGAGATGTCACCGTCTTCCTTCGAGAGCCTGCAAAAAGTCTCGGACCAGTGGTTCCGGTGGGGACCCTCTGACTTCCAAGTCAGTGGGTTGTAGAACAAGAATGTTGTATAGGAATAGAGCTTAAAAGAGAGAGAGAGATTCCTTCACGTTGAGCTCGGGTCCTCTTCTTATCCTGTTCGGGGGGTCACGTTTACCTTGTTCCGTCGAATCTGCTTTGTTAGGATGAGCTCTGTGAACGGCGGGGCTCCTCTTCTTATACCTATCTGGGGGGTCACGTTTACCTTGTTCCGTCTGCTTTATTAGGATGAGCTCTGTGAACTGTGGGCAGGTGAGCGTTGCTGAATGAGTGCCGTGTATATCGGCAACTGCAAGGTGTGTTGGTAATTATCCGTGATTCTAGCGAGAGGTGAGAGAAGGGTTGGAGTCGGCTGTCCCGAGCTGAGAGCAGCTGGACCTGAGAGGCAACCGAAGGCGGGTTCGAGAGCTGGGGCTGACAATGGCCAAGAGAGAACCGACCAACCTCGGACCAGGTGGCTCGGTGCTGCCCCCCAAGCTTTGGACTCGGGCGCCTTTGATGAAGAGGGTGACAATGATGGACCGGCACTCGTCCCCAAACCTCTTCGCTCTTGATCAGAGAACAAAGGCCTTTGGGGGGAGGCTGTGTTGAGCCTGGAATTGATGGCAGAGCGGATGGTGCAGCCAAAGATGAGAACGGCAGGAGCTTTGCGTGCTCTAGATCGCAGCACCTGCCTCACCTCCTCGTTAGCCCGTCGGCCTGCAGGGGTCCGTCGGGTTGTCTAGAAATCGGAGGCAGCCGAGGAAGCTCGCAGGTGTCCATCCAAGAGCCGAGGGAGAGCTTGGGGAGGATAACGTTTTGGTGCCACGGCCTCTCCTGCATGGGGGGTGCGTTGGAGTTGAAGTGGCAGCCCATGGGGAGCTCGGGAGCATCCGGAGGTTACGGAGTCGAGCGGCTTCTCAGGCGGGACCAGGAGCGCACGTAGAAGAGAGTCTGTAACGGGTGAATGGCTCAGCTTCATGGTCCTGGCTCCACCTCCATAGCCCGAACGTAATAGCCCCTCATAACTCTTTATCTACCACTTTAAATGCCAAGGGAGGACATAGTCGTGTGCATTAAATATCACCCGGAGGGGTGGAGACGTAGGGGAATCTCATCACCTTCTTGGAAGGACTGGCATTATGGGATCCGAAGCAGAGTCGGGGAGGAGCTGGAGTTCCGTGGAAGAGGCTGGGACGAAGACGCCCATGGCCAGGAACAGAGTCGGAGAGACCGGCTGCCGTGGGAGCTCAGAGCCGCCGAGGGAGGAGCTTGTTGTGAGGCCGTTGAGAGAGATTTCACGATCTCTTTCCCTGTGCTGAAGCCCCCATTGCGCGCATGCAACCTCATGCACTTAATGTACCTCGGTGAGGCCGGCTGGCGAGGAAGCCGGGAGCAGAAGGCCGTGGCCGACGAAGTCAGGGACGGAGCGCTGGTCTACATGGGATGACCGGAAGTGATGGAGCTGGGGGATGTTCGGGACAGTCGGGGATGTCCATGGCTTCGTGCGGAGGAGGAGAGCCTTGGGACGGACGACCAGAGAGAGAGAAATGGGAGGTCTGCCAAGATTGACCAATCTGTTGCCCTCATGCTTCTCTCGTGCTCTCTTGTCAGAGATATCCGGCCTCCTCTTCCTTTCCACCACAAGGCTCTCTTATAATCGAGGCTTGTGGCAGCGCGCGCGCGCGCGCACGCAGAGAGAGAGAGAGAGAGAGAGAGAGCGCGCTTGAGGCTGCCATCGGAGAAATCGTTCCCGCTTCCTTCGGTTGCCCAGGGCTGTTGAGAACAATTGGGAAAGGCCGTTGAGAATAGAACGTCACGTTCAATAGAACGACGAACAGAATATCGTGTTCAATTCTCTGATTTGAGAAGGCTGTTCAAGAACAAACTACCGCTCATGGGCTTGTTAACTAGCCCCATCAAATGTCTCCCATACTTTTTGAGCTTGGATAATGCATGGTATACAAGCTCAAGAAGTGTAGAATTTTAGACAGTTTTGAGAGTAAGTTGCCTGCCACTCAAAGTATCGTATGCTAAGTTTTGGAGGGGGAATGCTCGTCAACTAACCATGAAACTGATAGAGCTGCACTAATGCCATTGAGGTTTGAGAGGTAGAGCCGCTAAAGCTGCTATAATGCCATTAAGGCTGATAGAGCCGATGAGGCTGCAATAAAATCGTTGATGTTGATAGAGCCGTCGGGGACCGAGGCCGAGGTGGCTGAGCGGAGGCCGACTGGGATCGAGGCCGAGTAGGGCCGAGGCCGACTGGGATCGAGGCCGAGTAGGGCCGAGGCCGACTGGAGCCGAGGCCAACTGGAGCCGACTAGGACCAAGGCCGAGGCCGAGGTGGCCGACTGGAGCCTAGGCTAACTGGGGCCGAAGCCAACTGGGGCCGAGGCCGAGGTGGCCAAGCCGAGGCCAACTAGAGCCGAGGCCGACTGGGGCCGAGGCCGAGGTGGCCGAGCGGAGGCCAACTGGGGCTGAGGCCGAGGCTGAATGATGCCGAAGGGGGCAACAGAGTGCCGAGGTCGTATGAGGCCGAGGGGGGCAGTAGAGTACCAAGGCCGAGGTGGCCGAGCGGAGGTGCCGCGGCGAAGTGGGACAGAATGATGTCGGGGCGGGGCCGACTTCTTCCTCTCTTTGTGATGCCTTGTGTAGACATCTTCACGCTTCCCTTGACTGGCAGCCAGCAGTCCCCTTCCAATACGGAGCCCGAAAGCGGATGCCCGTCAACTGTAAGTTGGAGAGTTGGTTTCTCCTGACTGTGAGTTGACTTTGGGTCTTCTTTTGTCATGAGATTTGGAGGCGGGCGCCCGTCAACTGTGAGTTGGGGAGTTGGCTTCTCCCAGCTGCTTGGGGCTTCTTGACGGCTGAAAGTAACCAGCCATATGTTGCAAGTGTATAATTTAAATAAAGGTATTACTCGCTTGGCCGTTGGCCGCTGATACAGAATTGAAGCCGCTGGGGATGAAATGAAGCTGTCGAGGCTATGACAAAGCCGCTGAGGCCGAGTTAAGGCCATCGAGAGCCTTTTGAACCCTGGAGGGTGATCCGAGAGTCGCTGGGATGGGACCATGCTCGGAAGCCTTTAATCCTGGAGGGTGACCTGAGAGCTGAGAGTTGTCAGTTGCCTTTTTCTTTGCGCCAACGATCTCTGCTGCCGGCGTTGGAGTCAGTCTTTGGCCTTTGGTTCCGAGCTAGCCTTGGGTCTTGATGCCGACGAGGAGTCAAATGAGTGCCGATGCAGAATCGAACCTATGCCGACGTGGAGTCGGACTTCAGATGTCGATGCGGAGGCGGGTTGTGTGCCGAGGTGAGCTCGGGCTTCTAATGCTGACACTGAGTCGGGCTTCCAGTGCCGATGCGGAGTCGGGCTTCAAGCGCCGACGCGGAGTCAGGCTTCTAGCGCTGACATTGAGTCGGGCTTCCAGCGCCGATGCGGAGTCGGGCTTCCAGTATCGATGCGGAGTCGGGCTTCCAGTATCGACGCTGAGTCGGGCTTAGGTACCGAGGGGAGACTCGGGCTTGGAGTGCCGACGTGGAGCCGGGCTTAAGTGCCGATGCGGAGTCGAACCTGTGCCAACGTGGAGTCGGACTTCAGACGCCGATGCGGAGGCGGGTTGTGTGCCAAGGCGAGCTCAGGCTTCTAATGCCGACGCTGAGTCGGGCTTCGAGTGCCGATGCGGAGTCGGGCTTCCAGTGCTGACGTGGAGTCGATCTTCAAGTGCCGACACAGAGTCGGGCTTCTAGCTTCCAGCGCCGACGCAGAATCGGGCTTCCAGCGCCGACGCAGAGTCGGGCTTCCAGCGCCGATGTAGAGTCGGGCTTCCAGCACCGACGCGGAGTCGGGCTTAGGTGCCGAGGGCAGACTCAGGCTTGGAGTGCCGACACGGAGCTAGGCTTGAGTGCCGACGCGGAGTCGGGCTTCCAGTGCCGTCACTGAGTCGGGCTTAAGTGCCAAGGGGAGACTCGGGCTTGGAGTGCCAACGCGGAGCCGAGCTTGAGTGCCGATGCGGAGTCGGGCTTTCGGTGCGGACACTGAGTCGGGCTTAGGTGCCGACATTGAGATGGGCTTAGGTGCCGAGGGGAGACTCGGGCTTGGAGTGCCGACGCGAAGTCAGGCTTCCAGTGCCAACACGGAGTTGGGCTTCCAGCTAGGGGTGCAACTTGGGCCGGGTTCAACCCGAACCCAGCTCGCGGAACCCGATTTGCAGCAGTACTCAAACTCTAATTTGCTTAACCCGAACCCGAAGGATCCGGGTTGAACCTGGATCGATTTGCAACTTGGGCCGGGTTAAGGTTGCAGTTAACTCGAACCCGAGAAAACCCAAACCCGCAAAGCCACAAGCAGCAGGCCCGCTGGTGTTGTGGAAGTGATGATTTAGCCTTGTTTATTAGGTTTAAAGTATGCAGAGATGATAATAGTTTTGTGGAAGTGATGATTCTTGGTATGAACATTCTACCAGAATCTTCATTACCTTTTAAAATGAGCACTATACCTTTAACCATTTTATTTTATCATGTAATGTTGGTGGGCCAAACTAGTATCTTTATTTTTTTTAATTATCTTCTTTGAGACATTTGTAACTTCTAATATGAAGTTTACCAAAATTTTATGAAAGCATATGGGAAGAGGTGATGAGCAGAAAACTAAAACATCTGGGAAATGGGTGATGAGTAAAAATTCAGAGAGATTTGGATGACGAATGCAGTCTCGCTACTTGGAAAAAATCTCTCATACCAGACTTATGTGGTCTTCTAACTGGCTCTTTATATCGTCTCAATATTTTCTGCTTCCGAAGGATAAAGGTGACTTCATCAATGCATATGGTGGCTATTTAAATGTTATGCAACATTTGGATTACTTTGGATATGTTTTGGTTTAAGAATATACTTTTTTTTGTTTAGTCTTATGTAAAAGATGTATATTTTTAGACATGTAATTTGAAATGTGAAGCTTGTTTGTTTCAAACTTTAGCTTGTTTGTACAATGTAAAGCTTATTTGCTTCAAACTTTAGCTTATTTATGCAATGTTAAGCTTCTTTGTTTCAGATTGTCATATATATTTTTTATCAACCTGAATTCCAATCCGAAACTCAACCCGAACTCGATTTTTAAAAATAGGGTTAGGGTTGAGGTTTTACAAATAGGGTTAGGGTTAGGGTTAGGGTTGACATTTTATAAATAGGGTTAGGGTTAGGGTTGAGGAAAACCCGAGTTTCATGAGCCCGAGTTGCACCCCTACTTCTAGCACCCCGCATCGGGCTTCAAGTGCCGATGCGGAGTCGGGCTTAGGTGCTGAGGGGAGACTCGGGCTTGGAGTGCCGACGCGGAGATGAGCTTGAGTGCCGATGCGGAGTCGGGCTTCCGGTGCCGACGCTGAGTCGGGCTTAAGTGCCGAGAGGAGACTCGGGCTTGGAGTGCCGACGCGGAACCGGGCTTGAGTGCCGACGCGGAGTCGGTCTTCTGGTGCTGACGTTGAGTCGGACTTAGGTGTCGACGCTGAGTTGAGCTTAGGTACCGAGGGGAGACTCGGGCTTGGAGTGCCGACGCGGAGTCGGGCTTAGGTTCCGAGGGGAGACTCAGGCTTGGAGTGCCGATGCGGAGCCGGGCTTGAGTGCCGACGTGGAGTCAGGCTTTCGGTGCCGACGCTGAGTCGGGCTTAGGTGTCGACACTGAGTCAAGCTTAGGTGCCGAGAGGAGACTCGGGCTTGGAGTGCCGATGCGGAGTCAGGCTTAGGGTGCCAATGCGGAGTCGGGCTTTGGTGCCGAGAGGAGACTCGGGCTTGGAGTGCCGATGCGGAGCCAGGCTTGAGTGCCGACGCGGAGTCGGGCTTAGGTGCCGAGGGGAGACTCGGGCTTGGAGTGCCAACGCGGAGCCGAGCTTGAGTGCCGACGCAGAGTTGGGCTTAGGTGCCAAGGGGAGACTCGGGCTTGGAGTGCCGACGCGGAGCTGGGCTTGAGTGCCGACGCGAAGTCGGGCTTCCGGTGCCGATGCTGAGTCGGGCTTAAGTGCCGAGGGGAGACTCGGGCTTGGAGTGCCGACACAGAGTCGGGCTTAGGGTGTCAACGCGGGGTTGGTCTTAAATGCCGATACAAAGTCGATCTTCCCTGCGTGACATTTTTAAGTATCAATGAAAGAAATAGTCTTAAGTGTAGCATACTTAGTTCTTGCGGCACCCTTGCTTTCCTTCTGTGGACTTAAGCGCTTTCGCCCGCTGGTGGTCTGCCCTCCAGGGAGTCAAGTTGGTTAGAATGAGGATATTGCTGCCCTTACTTGGGCCTTCCTCTGCGTCGCCGTCCGTAGGAGAGAAGGCTGCTTCGGCGGCGAGTGATGGCTCTCTGAGCTTTAAGTCATTGATGAGCTTGATGATGGGGGACCTCTTGCTGAGGAGATTCTTGATAGGATGAATGACGGCCGGCCTGAGCAGTGGCCAAAGAGCGAGTGGAAGCTTTTGCTCGCTGTTGCGTGGTCATGAGATGTTGCCTCCGAAGCTTTTGCTCAGTTAGTTAAAGGTACCCCTCAGCGCAACTGGTGAAAGCTTCCCGGATTCTTATCATCACCATCTTCACGATCCACCATTTTGATAAAAAGGGGATGAGGATCTGCACACCAGCATCGCTGACCTGCCTCCCTTCCTGGTGCACCAATCTGTTGCTACCAAATCACTTGAGATGAGCGTCGGGTGAGCTGAGACCTTTATGGGCCTTCGAGAATGCAGAGAGGTCACCATCTTCCTTCGAGAGCATGCAAAAAGTTTCGGATCGGTGGTTCCGATTGGGACCCTCCGATGCCCAAGTCAGTGGGTTGTAAAACATGAATGTTGTATAGGAGTAGAGCTTGAAAGAGAGAGAGATCCCCTCGCGTTGAGCTCAGGTCCTCTTCTTATACCTGTCCGGAGGGTTACGTTTACCTCGTTCCATTGAAACCGTCGAATCTGCTTTGTTAGGATGAGTTGGTGGGCAGGTGAGCCGTTGCTGAATGGGTGCCGTGTATATCGGCGGTGTGTTGGTAATTGCTCATGATTCTAGCGAGAGGTGAGAGAAGGGTTGGAGTCGGCTATCCCAAGCTGAGAGCAGCCGGACCTGAGAGGCAACCGAAGGCGGGTTCGAGAGCTAGGGCTGACAATGGCCAAGAGAGAACCGACCTACCTTGGACCAGGTGGCTCGGTGTTGCCCCCCAAGCTTTGGACTCGGGCGCCTTTAATGAAGAGGGTGACAATGATGGACCAGCACTCGTCCCCAAACCTCCTCGCTCTTGATCAGAGAACAAAGGCCTTTGGGGGGAGGCTGTGTTGAGCTTGGAATCGATGGCAGAGCAGATGGTGCAACCAAAGATGAGAACGGCAGGAGCTTTGCGTGTTCTAGATCACAGCACCTGCCTCGCCTCCTCGTGAGCCCGTCGGCCTGCAGGGTCCGTCGGGTTGTCCAGAAATCAGAGGCAGCCGAGGAAGCTCGTAGGTGTCCATCCAAGAGCCGAGGGAGAGCTTGGGGAGGAGAACATTTCGATGCCACGGCCTCTCCTGCATGGGGGGTGCGTTGGAGTTGAAGTGGCAGCCCATGGGGAGCTCGGGAGCATCCGGAGGTTACGGAGTCGAGCGGCTTCTCAGGCGGGACCAGGAGCGCACGTAGAAGAGAGTCTGTAACGGGTGAATGGCTCAGCTTCATGGTCCTGGCTCCACCTCCATAGCCCGAACGTAATAGCCCCTCATAACTCTTTATCTACCACTTTAAATGCCAAGGGAGGACATAGTCGTGTGCATTAAATATCACCCGGAGGGGTGGAGACGTAGGGGAATCTCATCACCTTCTTGGAAGGACTGGCATTATGGGATCCGAAGCAGAGTCGGGGAGGAGCTGGAGTTCCGTGGAAGAGGCTGGGACGAAGACGCCCATGGCCAGGAACAGAGTCGGAGAGACCGGCTGCCGTGGGAGCTCAGAGCCGCCGAGGGAGGAGCTTGTTGTGAGGCCATTGAGAGAGATTTCACGATCTCTTTCCCTGTGCTGAAGCCCCCATTGCGCGCATGCAATCTCATGCACTTAATGTACCTGGATGAGGCCGGCTGGCGAGGAAGCCGGGAGCAGAAGGCCGTGGCCGACGAAGTCAGGGACGGAGCGCTGGTCTACATGGGATGACCGGCATCTTATAATCCAGGCTTGTGGCAGCAGAGAGAGAGAGAGAGAGAGAGCGCGCTTGGGGCTGCCATTGGAGAAACCATCCCCGCTTCCTCGCTGCCCAGGGCTGTTGAGAACAATCGGGAAAGGCCGTTGAGAATAGAACGTCACGTTCAACAGAACGATGAACAGTATCGCGTTCGATTCTTTGATTTGAGAAGGCCGTTCAAGAATAAATTGCGGCTCATGGGCTTGTTAACTGGCCCCATCAGTATGCATGAACATACGTGAACAGGCAGGCATGTGCACGCACTGTATTTGTCCATGCATGTGTGTATTGCCACTTTTAAAGAAAAAATGCAGAAAAAAAAATTTGTAGAACAGTGTATGCGCCATCATTTTGGATGTTATGGTTCTCAACAATCTATTTATATTAAGTTGGTATACCTCTGCAGCATACTTTGAAAAGTAGCGTAAAATTATTTCGAACTTCCATTTAGATTCAGAGAAAATCTGTGTACCAACATTGAGAATATAAAACAACGAAACAACGAATGAAAATGTGTGATGTCCTTCCCAATAGTTTCACATCAGAAAATTGAAAGTTGGTTATATGATTTATAACCGGTTAAGAAAGATGGACAAGTACCAATTGGATCCTTTTTGACTGTGATGATCCAAGTTGGTGTGGACCTTGTTCGTCATGTTTTCTTATAACGAAACGGATTTATGGGTGCTGCCCGGATCATTACAATATGGCCACGCACCAATCGAATATGCAGAAACTAAGTGCCACACAAGGCAAATTGCTATATCCACGGAGGATGAGAGCCACTTCTTGAACCTGTGAAGGGTAGATTGTGATGCCCCTCCCAATAGTCCAACATCGAAAATCCCAATAGTCAATCAAAAATTGGGAGTTTGTTATATGGTTTATAACCGGTTAAGAAAGATGAACAAGAACCAATTGGATCCTTTTTGGATTGTGATGGCCCAAGTTGGTATGTACCTTGTTCGTCTTGCTTTCTTGTAACAAAACGGATTCATGGGTGCTGCAGGCTCAGGACCCGAGTCGTTACAAAATGAAAAATCAAGACAACAGATTTTTTCGAGAAAACAGTATCAGTGTCAATGCACAAAGAGAAATGCATGCAGTTAAAGAACATATGACTTGTCTGATATTACATGTAAGAAAAAAGTTAAAAATATAAAACAGAAGAAAAGCATCATATACAAGCACAAGAGATATGGACAATCAAAATATCAAATCCCTCTACTAATAGCAAAAGAAATGACAAATCAGAAAATTTTGCTATAAAGAGTATTTTCATATAATAATGCCATTGCATGCAGCAATAAGTCCAAGAACCAAACCTACTAGTTTAATGAAGTGAATGTTAATCAGTTAGCCCATTCCCTATCAATGATGTTCTTCTTTGCCATCATTACATTAAGGAAGCCCTTGCCCAAAAGCTGCCATGACAACGGTGTCATCACTGAAAAGATTTTGCAACTAACATGTTTGCCCGAAGACTTCATGCCATAAAGAGATGTAATGCAAACTCTCTTCGAGTCCATGGTTCAAAGCATCATGTTTCTTAAATTTTTAATATTTTAAAAATTCATCACATGACATTGGTGTAACATTCAAGAAAAGAGTTACCTATTGGTTCATTGAAATCGAATGATGCAACAAATGTTGTTTTTGTTTTGTCCAGGACTCTTTGCCCATATCTTCTGATCAATGAAATGACTTTCCTACTATCTCAAACAACAGAACATTGTTTATGGGAGAAGTGTCATTCTAAATTTTCATATCATCAAGCCCAGATGACTCAAAATGAAAACCAGCGATAACATGGATAAAGAACTTAAGCCAAGAGAACAGCCAATAATGATCAAATATCATACACATCAAATGACCCCTTCCTGGAATTTCAGCCACAGCTATGTCTCTTTTATCTTTCATAAATAGGAAGAGGCAAGGACAAATGCAAAACGTGAGATCCCCCATAGACCACAGCATGAAGACCACACAAATGAGATATCAAGTGTTTCAACAAGCAGAAGCACTCAGAAACTATGTGAA
Organism: Calamus simplicifolius; assembly: GCA_900491605.1. Lineage (NCBI taxonomy): Eukaryota > Viridiplantae > Streptophyta > Magnoliopsida > Arecales > Arecaceae > Calamus > Calamus simplicifolius. The sequence goes on along the minus strand of UESW01001568.1, from coordinate 126,679 downwards.
TAGACAGAGAGAGAGAGAGAGAGAGAGAGAGAGATATAACTTTACTAAATTCTAAAGAAATTTATCATGGATTATGAACCTTATTGGCCGAAGCATAATGGAAAGCACTTCAAGCTAATGCAATAAGCCAAAACCAACATCAGGTGTCACATAAACAGGGACAATCATGTTTAGCCATTATAGTAATTAGCAAATGTGAAAAATAAGTATGTTCAAAATAAGAATGTCATACTTATCCACAAAAGAAAAAAAGGAATGTTAATTGTAAAAAGGAATGTTAATTATAACAAGCAACCGATCCCTCCCTTACAAAATATTGCATCTTGAGAGGCAAAACATTGGTAAATTGATGAGAAAGATTGTTAGACAAGATGCGTGAGGGAGAAGATAATGATCTTTAGTGTAGGTCAGTTCATCCAGAACGATCTCCAGCATGGGAACCCTAATCCAAAGGTCAAAATATCGAATTTGCAATCCACTAGATATAGAATGATCAAAAATCTCCCAGCATGAAGGGGAAAATTTATGTCACCTGACGTCATTAACTCTAGCAACAAGACTTCGTAGATATGCTTCTTTCCATATTTAATCTAGCTCCATAATCTAGAAAGGATATAAAAGGTCCAGTAGAGAACAGAAGCTAGAAATTAAGTCTCAAATGTAAGCACAGTGATTCTCACCAAGGTCACAGGTTTTGCACAGCTACACATGTTCCTTTTTGTGGTTTTAGATAATGCAATTGCTAGAGAAACATTGGAAAGATGAGCTTCTTTAGCACAAGAATCTTTCAGATATATCAGATCTTGAACTTTCTTTCTGATTTGATGATAGTAATGCCTATACATAATGAACATGCAATCCCTTAACAAACTTTTGAAGTTTAATTTACATGTTCCCTGTAAGATAATATCAAATTCAAATAAATCCATTTCACTGATGTTGCTGGAAATTATTGCAATTTATACAAAGAGATAAAACACCACACACCTGATAGCACTTGATATAAACAGCTAAGATGGATGGTTCCATAATTTTCTGATGGTTTCAGAAATGATAGAGGAAAATAATGAAAATTTATACACACAATATTATTGATATAAAATTTGATGGTACATGCTCTCTTAAATTTTGTAGAAGCATCTACTAAGTTATTGTGATTAGAGGTGTAAAATGGACCATGCTAGCCTAGGCCTAACATAGCTCGACATAAGATAGGCCATGCTAGGCATGGTACAATTGCTACAGTAGTCATGATTGGCACGGTATGGCCTACCTAGCGAGCTAGGCCAGGCTACCCCCTAAGGCCCATGGGTCATGCCGGCATGGCAGCCCGTAATGGGCTAGTACGACATGGCTTGCGGGCTGGCATGTTAGGTGTGTTAGGCTCAGCAAGTGGGTTTAGTATGCCAGGTTTGCTGGGTCGGCCTGGAAGGTTGACCTGTTAGCATGGTCCTCAAGGCACATGTCTAACATGCTAGTTATAGCTAGGAAAGGAAGAAAATGCCCTTCCCTAATAGCTATAAACAACTTGTTGGGGAGGACATTTCCATCCAATTTCCAAAATACCTTTCATAATAGCCAAAATGACTATTTTCAAGGGTATTCTTATCTTTGATCAAAAAGACCAATTTACCTTTTTTAAGGGCCATAAAGGCTAGTTTCCAATATTATTTGGGTTATTTGGAAGTTCCAACATTATAAATAGGCCCAACCCTTTTTCCTTACCCATACCAAACCACAAGCTTTCTAAACCTTCCTAAAACTGCCTAAATCTCTCATAAGCCTTCTTATCATTCTACAAGTCTTCTAAACTCTCCTAAGCTATCTTAATTTTTTTTTTACTTTTTAGTTAGCTATCTTAATCTCTCTACTCTTATCCTCTATCTTCTACAATTGATAATGTTTAGTGCTAGTAGCTTTCGCCAACCCTGCGGCCAAAGGTTCGAGTTCGATAATACGGTGGAGTATGGGGCACATCAGTCGTAAACTAAACTTGGTGCCTCTTAGCCCATCACTGCCATTGGTGCTACATCAATGGCCGTTAGGTTTAGAGTTAGACCTAATACCTTTGAAGTCTAGCAGCACTTTAACATCGAGAATATCACCGGTAAAGAGATTTGTGCAATATGTAAAGTTTGCAAGAAGGACTACAAGTGCGACACTGCCAGAAAATTTGGTCATGTAGCTTAATACTAGAAGAAACATGAGAGCGCAACACATGAGGCCACCTAATCTTATATCAAAATTAGTGAGGAAGGTGAGTTAGAAAAATTTTCTTATTCTTAAGAATTAAATAGGAAAAAATTATCAAAAATATTGTAGGTAGCGAAATGCTTTTTAAATTTGCAGAAAGTTCAAGATTTGATAGTTATATGAAAAATGCTTTAAATCCTACATATAAAAAAAAATTCTCAAAATACTACTAAATCCGATTGTTTTAAACAATTTCATGATTACAAAGAAAATATAATTTTGTATTTCAAAAGTTTGATGGTAGGATAGCACTTGCATATGATATTTGAACAAGTATAGTTAAATTATCTTATATATATGTTATTGTTTATTTTATTAATTATAACTGAGTATTATAAAAAAATTATTAGTTTTAAATTAATTGAATACCCGCACATTGCTACTACCATTCTTGCCCACATTAACCAAACAGTACGAGTACCACATACATGACAAAAAAATTTTCAATTACTTTAGATAATATATTTAATAATATTGCTACTGAATTACTCAAATCATATTTATAAAAAATATTTCATATTAAATGTGGATTTCATATTATAGTACAAGTACCACATACATGACAAAAAAAAATTTAATTACTGTAGATAATGTATTTAATAATAATATTGCTACTGAATTACTCAAATCATATTCATAAAAAAATATTACATATTAATATGCATGTCATATTATAAATTTAATTATACAAGATGGAATAAAAGCTATTGAATTATATATAGTTAAAGTTAGGGATGTTATTAAATATATAATCATCAAGAGCTAGAAAATAATCAATGGATTAAAATATAAATAATTTTTATTAGATATAAATATAGGTAAAATTCAACATATTTATTGTTACAATCATGTTTGGAATATAAAGATATTATTACTATGTTTTTATAGTCACTTTCATGGTGAACCTTTATTAGAATATCATCGATAAAATTCTAATATTATACAATTTTATATTATTTTATAAAGCTATTAATATTTTATCTGTTATTTATTATCCTACTTCTTCCTTTTTTTTTTCAATAAGTATATGATATTAGTAACATTTTTTTTTTTCGGAATACAGAGGAAGTGATAATTTGAAAGTATAATTTGATCAGTGGAAAAAATTTAACAAATATTGCAAAATTTATACTTTTATTGTTTAACTTTAGTTATGGATACTAAAGATAATTAGAGGGTTCATATATTAGAAGTAATTTTTAAAAATATAAATTATGAAGTAAATTTCAATATAATTAAAAAGAAATTATAAAATTGTTAAATACAATATTTATATTATATGATCAAAATTATAATAAAGTTAAAAGATGCCGTGGGCATTTGGTTTTTATTGTTTAAAAAATCAAAGAACTATCACTTCATCACTTTCACCTACTGAATCAAATATTTATTTGACTAATAATATTACAAACTTTCTAACTTAGAGAGAAATAGATAATTTTCATATATTGGCTTGGTGAAGAGTACAAGAAAATAATTATCTTGTGCTCTACATCATGACTCATAATCTATTAACTCCTTCAGTGTTCATAGTAGCATCAGAATTTACTTTTAGTGTAGGAGAACGGGTTCTTGATACAAGAGAAGACAATTGAGCTTAACACAGTGAAGATACTGATCTACTTCAAGGACTGAAATAGCGTCAAAGAGAACATATAAGGTTAGAAGAATGATGATGAAGAGTTTCATCAAGCATTAGAATATTAAAGATGAAAGACGGTGCAACTTGTCACGATCTTGAAGATCATATATTGAAATGAATGACTGTGATGGGTTGCACCAACAATATTTCCTAAAAGAAGATAAGTATATCTAATTTATTGTATTTGATTTCTCTAAAATTAATTTTAAAATAATAAAATAATAATAAGTAAAAATATTTTTGGCAGGTTGGTTCATTAGGTACAATAAGTTAGGGCCAAATTGTGTCAAACAAAAGATGAAGATGAAGATTAAAAGATTGAAGAATTTCCTTTGAACAACTGAAAAAAAAAAGAGATGATGCAATTGTGATAAACCATTTGCTCATCCATAAAAAAAAGTATGTATATAATTTTTTTAAAAAAATATAATATTAGAAACGTTACATAAACTGACACGCGTGCCGGCACTATAGGTCGGCATGCGGGCCGGCCTACGTGGCATGCAGGTTGGCATGGCTCAAATCGGATTGACCGTTCCGCACGAACAAGCTATTCTGGTACAGTCCATCCACTATAGCGGGATGATCGATATGACATGAGGGCTTATGGGCCGGTCATCGAAGATCAGTCTGTTTGACATCTCTGGCTGTGATCGACTCCTAGTGAAAGATGTTATGATTAAAGTTGTTTTAGTGATAGTCATCATCGTAGGGGCACAATATCATTGACCTGGTAGCATACAACTTGATTGGTTAGTGATAATAAGTCATAAAAAATAGCAAATAAGGTGCCATATGTTGCACTGTTAGAAGAAAGCAAGCACGGCCGGTCAATCAATCGTAAATTTGAGGAGATGTGGCAACAACATGAGCCTATACCTCTTGGACAACCAATTATCTACTCACGACATCAAGGCCTTCCTGAAAGCTAATATGGTCATAGAGCATCAAACATCTCCCAAGTTTGGGGTAATGAATCCTGAAATCTCTTATATATAGTTCAGTTAAGTTTATGTGATACGAAAAATCCTTCAAGATTACGATGATGAGGATCAATATCTACAAATAACATTTTCTATGCACGTATGGTTGCATGTAAGTGGATTACTTGCAAGTCCAACAATGGTATATCACTGAAGCTACTGAGCTGATGTAATTTTATTGTAAGGCAGCCAAATGGGCTCTTAAGGTAGTGTTTGATAGGAAAAATGTTATCCATGGATAAGTGTACGGGATAAAGTTTATCCACTGGCTATTCCTAGGAATATCCCTTGGCTATCCCATTGATCATATCAAATGCAAAAAGGTAAATCCATGGGATAACCTTTTTTTACTCTTATTTGGAGGGATAACCAGCTATTCCTGTATTCTCTAGGAAATAAATTGAGAGGATATCCCATGGTTAACTATGGTTAACCATGGATTATCCTTTTGGTTAACTTTATTCTCTGCTATCCCTTATAGTTATGGCTTTTGGGAATAAGAGGGGATATCCAAAGGATATCCCCTCCTATCCCCTATTTCAAACACTACCTAAGGGTTCAGAAGGATGACAGATCTGTAAATTGGTGGTATATCGAGCTTCCCTCTTAGTGTGTGCACGCGCGAGTGAGGGAGCTTCTAAATACACCGCAAAAATTACTCTCCACATGTGCACTTAAAAAAAAAAAAGAAATATTTAATTTGCCTTATTATGTAATGATCATTGTACCTTCAGAATTTTTTCTGTTCAGCCCATCGCATCATTGTTCGGCCCGTCACTTTGTTCAGCCCATCAGAGGGCTGAACAAAGCATCATTGTTCGGCCCTTATGAGCCAAACAAAGGTCCTCTATTTGGCCATACACTATTCGATAGAAGCCAAACAGGATCGGTCTTTCTGGGACAATGAGGATGAAGGGGAGCCAGTGCCGAAGGGACCGAAGAGGTTGGAGCCGAGAAGGGAAGTAGGCGGGAGCTGAGGGCTAGGAGAGGAGAGCCGATCGACAAGGGTCGCTGTTACCGTCGTCGTTACCGCTTGCTGCTATGAGTTGGGAAAGGAGAAAGGAAGAGGAAGAGGAAGAGAAAGAGGGAAGCGGTCAGGTAGGGTAAAGAAGAGGGGGTAGTTTAGAATTTTTTTAGGTGCATAGAAAAAATTGCTCCCTCCCTCTCTCGAAATTGAAAATTTTTAAAAAAATTAGAGGTGTGAAGAGCAATTTTTGCTAAGCACCCCGCGGGCGAGGTAAGAAAACAAGCCCTATGGATTCATAAGTCAACTGCTCACTTTGAGTGAGGGCACACAAATTCACACGAGCCAATAAATTAATATCAGAACATCCGAGATGGTGAGGTCCTCTAAAATAATTGTAAATAGTAATCTACATCCTCACATCATAAAGCCCATTACATGGTATCCTTTGCATACATAGGTAAGGCATTCCAAGAATCAAAAGAAGAAAAAAAATAATTCGAAGATAACTTTGGAACACTAAAACATATAAGAAACTGAACATCTTTAAACTCTAGAGAGCTTTTCCACCTGTGATAATAACGGAGTCTTATGTGCAACAATAAAAAGTTGGATTTAACGACAAAACTCTATTACAATGGCCGATATGACATCCAATTAATTAATGCTCATAATTGCACTAAAGGAGCAGTCATAAACCTAAATAAATCATAACAGTATTTAGCATAAGGAGAATTAATACGCATATGCATGCTGCAAGAACTAATGACAAAAAAAAAAAAAAAATCAATCTTAAAAAAAAAAAAAAAAAAAGGAAAATAGGCAACGAATCGCTTATTACAATATATTTCTGCATCTTTCTCCATGCGTTCATCTATGGATAGAATTCGTTGTGGCCAAAGTTTCCTTGAAATCCAGGCCGAATCATATAAGGAGGAGATTGGAGATTATGATACGCCATGACAAAATTTCTACTGTTGATAACATGGTTCATCCTTTGCTGAGGCGCATGCATGCCTCCGATGTTGCCCCTGTTGTTATTGTCCATGCCTTCATGGAATATTGATAAGTTACGGCCAGCGTTGGTGTTATTGTCCATGCCTTCATGGAATATTAAGTTACGGCCACCACCATTGTTGGTGGTGGTGCTGCTGCAAGCATTGGCATTCTCTCCATACCAATGTGGCTGCGGAACAGGCGAACTGTAAGGCAGCGGCAGTTCTAGATTGGCACAGAGGCTGCTTCTGATAAAGTCGCGGAGGTTGGCGTTCTGTTCCCTGAGTTGTATGACCTCGTTGTAGCAGCCAGTGGCAGGGTCGTGATCTCTCCACTTAGCCTCCCATGTCAAGGTTTCGGCACAGAGCACCCGATCGGCGACGCTATCGTTGGCCTTCAGCATCTTGGTGAGGTTGCTGACGCCGTAGACCTTTTGCACCAGGCCGAATTCCTTCGTCCTCTCGGCCGGGAAGTAGGGGGCCAGCTCGCAGTTCTCGGAGCACTTCTTCCTCTGGTGCTTGCACGACGCGCACGCCTGGTGGCCGCCCTGGCCTGCGCCGGCGACAGCGGCCGGGACCGGGAGAGAAGGCTGGGATTGGGGTGGATGGGGGACATTTCCCTGCATCCTGCTGCAAGACTAAATCGAAGGGAATTAGTTTTTTGCTTTGTATTCTATTCTCTATTCCAAAGGCTTGGTTGGTTGCACACAAAGGCGGCCGCCGAGAGAGAGAGAGAGAGAGAGGCTAGAGTTCACGCGAGGGAGAACAGCAAGAAAGCTTGGTGACGGGTTGGAAGAGAGGGAAAGAGGGTTTCGTAGGTAGCTCACAGCAAGATTAATTTTACTGTGAGCGAGGTTTAGATTTAGATAGATGGAAACCTGAAACGAACCGGACTCCTAATTCTAAAAGCACGCGGAGAGAGAGAGAGACCGGGGGTTTAAAATTGGCCACTCGCGGGACGACTCTACCTTGCCGCGAGAATTCGAGATGAACCGGGAACGTCGGCCTGGCGGCTATCGGAGTATGCTTGTGGACGGGGAGGGGTCTGATAATATTTTTTTACCCTCCTGCTGAGATCCCAAAAATTCTGTTTCAAAATTTGACCGAGAATCCCTCTCCTTTTCAATATCCAGCAGTAGGGATCCGAAATAAAATATTTAAGAGGGAAAATTTTAAAGAAAAAAAAAATATATAATTTTTTTTTAAAAAGTTTTATTATAATAGATTAGGAAGTGGTTAACAGATATGATATTTAAGAATTTAATTTTGTGATTTATCTGCTTTTAAGAAAGAAAAGAACCAAACACGAGAAAGCCTTTCAAAGTAGACTATAATGCTCATCACGCGCATTTGCGCACGTATATGATTAATGAATGCTTTCTGCATCGAACTTCGATGCAGAAAAACTTTTTCTATAAAATAAAGTAAAAAAAAAATATGATAAAAAATATTTATTTAATTATTTGATCAAGAAAGAAAGTGATTGTAAGAATAAACAAAGTAAAATTAACAAGGAGGAACAAAAAAATAATAATTCATTTTTATAAGAGAAATTTTAAGTTTTTTTTAAAAAAATCTAATATTTACAAATTTAGGATTGTTAATTTTTTGCCATGTCTATAACTGCGGCAGGAAAGAGAAGAAAAGTGTTATTTTAAATATTTTTTAAAATTATTTATTGAAGCTATAATTTTTTTGAAATGGTCAGTTTAACTAATGGTTTTACTTATATTTATCAAAATAAAAATTTAAAAAGATGGAAAAGTGACAATTTTTCTATGCAGAATTCATCACTTCAAGAGATGATTTTGCCCCCTCTTATCCTTAGAACGACAAGTAACCTAATTGAGGAAATAGTTTTTAATAATATTATTATAAAAAATGCTCTCTAATGAGGGAAAATTCTTACGATTTGTGTGCTGCGTGGAAGACGATTGTGGGACTAACACATGACCTCCATTAGTAAAGTAAGCCTATGCTTGAATTGAGAGAAAACTATGGAGGAAAAAAAATTAGGAGGGAAAATAGGAGAGAGACTGAAATTTAGACGAAGAAAAAAGTAAGAAGGAAAGAAAACTGGAGGGAAACAGAAGAAAAAAAGTGATGGCCCCACATAAAAGTTTTCTTTTCAAAACCGAAGAGATTTTGAAAAGAAAACTCAAAATACTCTCTCATTTTTTTTATTCCAATATTAACCCTTTCAAAAAAAATAACTGATGCATTTTTTAATCGAACGTTATTGTTATTGTAAATTATCAACTTTTCTCTCCTCTCTATTTTCTTTCCACTCATCCAAAGAGAAAATATTTTTTCTTCAATTTTCTTTTCTTCCACTTTTTTCTCCTTCCAGTTTTCTTTTCTCTCACTTTTCTCTTCATCCAAATAGAATGTTTGGCTATTAGTCCGTTGAATGATTTTGTCTCTATATTTTAGGCATTTTACAACAAGATAGAAGACAATATTTTAGTTATTATATTATGGACTCTCAGTTCCTCTAATAAGTCATGGCAAGTCAATCCACAGGAATCGTTTTGAGGCCGGTTTGAATGGTTGTTATAAGAAAAACAAGATTCTATTAAATTGTGCTTCCTTTCATTTCAAAGTAAGCAAATAAATGAATCTCAAAAAAAAAAAAAAAAACAAATAAGAGAAATAAAAAAAAGGGGTCTACCTTGATCTTCTTCCTCTTCCGTTTTCCTCTCGACCAAATTCTTCCTCTGTTTTTTTTTTTCCCTCAACACTCCCTACAATGTATTGAAAATTATAATTACAAATGAATCTTAATTAGATGGAAAATAATCATGGTTTAATACTACCACAAGTTGCAATTCTTATTGCTTTCGACATTACATAATGTTTGCATCAATATTCATGCAGGATAAGAACCATGTTCATGAACAAACTTCCCTGATTTAAGGACCATGGTTCGCATGCAAAGTTCGCGTTAAAGCATGAACAAAGTTTGTGCGAGGTTGGCACGCGCACTACATCAAAGAATTAATTTACCAATCTTATGTGCTGCACCAATATGGTTCATGCACAATATTGACTGTACCAGCGTACTGCACTAAGGGTGAGTTTGGTGTGTGATTAAATTAAAGGAAGCCGGAAGCTATAGAAGTGACATTTGTAAAAGTCTTTTGATATTCATGTTTGGTTATATCCTTTCATGGGGCAGTTGACCCCATAAAAAATAAAGAAAATAATTTTTGGATGGCCCACCTTGACAGCGGCATTGGTCTCAACATTAGCCGTGTCCCACCTCGATCTTGGCATCGGCCGTGGCCCACTTCGACCTCAACATCCGCGACAGCCCACCTCGGCCTCCGCAATCGGCCTCGCCCCGCTCGGCCACCTCGGCTCCAAGGCCGACGGCCCCAAGGCCGACGGCTCCAAGGCCGGCACCTCCAAGGCCGACACCTCCATGGCCGACACCTCCAAGGCCGATACCTCAAAGCGGCCCGGCATCTTCCCAGCCGGCCCCCTACGTCTCCAAGTTAGGCGGTCCCGGCACCTCCCAGTCGGCCCCGGCACTTCCCAGCCAGCCCCGGCACCTTCCCAAGCGGCCCGGCATCTTCCCAGCCGGCCCCCTACGTCTCCAAGCTAGGCGGCCCCAGCACCTCCCAGTCGGCCCCGGCATCTTCCTAGCCGGCCGCCTACGTCTCCAAGCTAGTCGGCCCCGGCACTTCCCAGCCGGCCCTGGCATCTTCCTAGCCGGCCCCCTACGTCTCCAAGTTCGGCGGCCCCGGCACTTCCCAGTCGGCCTCGGCACTCTCCTAGCCGGCCCCCAGCATCTTCAATCCCGCCGAGTCGGCCCCTACCCTTCCTGGTCGGCCCTTCTCGGCCCCGGCGTCTCCAAGCCCGCCGAGTCGGTCCCGACCCTTCCTTGTCAGCCCTTCTCGGCCCCGGCATCTCCAAGCCCGCCGAGTCGGCCCTGGCCATTCCTGGCCGGCCCTTCTTGGCCCCGGCGTCTCTGAGCCCGCCGAGTCGGCCCCGGCCATTCCTGGCCGGCCCATCTCGGCCCCGGCGTCTCCAAGACCGCCGAGTCGGTCCCGACCCTTCCTGGTCGGCCCTGGCGTCTCCAAGCCCGCCGAGTCAGCCTCGACCCTCCCTGATCGGCCCTTCTCGGCCCCGGCGTCTCCAAGCCCACCGAGTCGGCCCCGACCATTCCTGGCCGACCCCTCTCGGCCCCGACATCTCCGAGCTCTCCAAGCCCGCCGGGTCGGCCCCAGCCATTCCTGGCCGGCCCCTCTCGGCCCCGGCGTCTCCAAGCCCGCCGAGTCGGCCCCGGCGTCTCCAAGCCCGCTGAGTCGGTCCCGACCCTCCTGGTCGGCCCTTCTCGATCCCGGCGTCTCCAAGCCCACCGAGTCGGCCCCGACCCTCCCTGGTCGGCCCTTCTCGGCCCCGGCGTCTCCAAGCCCGCCGAGTCAGCCCCGACCCTCCCTGGTCGGCCCTTCTCAGCCTCGGCGTCTCCGAGCCCGCCAAGTTGGCCTTGGCTATTCTTGGCCGGCCTTTCTCGGCCCCGGCATCTCCGAGCTCTCCAAGCCCGCCGAGTCGGCCCCGGCCATTCCTGGCCGGCCCCACTCGGCCCCGGCGTCTCCAAGCCCGCCGAGTTGACAATGCCCTCATGGGGCCCCCACTCACCGGCATTGCGGCTCACGGGACACCACTCGGCCCCGGCACGGTGGTGCCCCCGAGTAGGTTAAGACCCTAAAGGCTCCGTACCCGGTTGAGTCACCACTTGGGCGGCACACAAACCCCCAGGATGGTTCAAAAGGAGCTCACTGGCATCGCGGCCCACGAGACACCACTCGGTCCCGGTACGGCGATGCCCTTGAGTTGGTTAAGACCCTAAAGGCTCTGTACCCGGCTGAGTCGCCACTTGGGCGGCACACAAATCCCTAAGATGGTTCAAAAGGAGCTCACTGGCATAGCGGCCCATGGGACACCACTCGGCCCCAGCACGGCGGTGCCCCCGAGTTGGTTAAGACACTAAAGGCTCCATACCCGGCTGAGTCGCCACTTGGGCGGCACACAAACCCCCAAGTTGGTTCAAAAGGAGCTCACCGGCATCGCGGCCCACGGGACACCACTCGGCCCCGCCACGGCGATGCCCCCGAGTAGGTTAAGACCCTAAAGGCTCCGTACCCGGCTGAGTCGCCACTTGGGCGGCACACAAACCCTCAGGATGGTTCAAAAGGAGCTCACCGGCATCTCGGCCCACGGGACACCACTCACAGCAGTTCACAAACCCCCCGAGTGGTTAAGACCCTAAAGGCTCTGTACCTGGTGAGTCGCCCCTCGCAGCGGTTCCCACACCCCCGAGGCGGTTCAAAAGGAACCTGACGACTCTCAGCTCTCGGGTCACCCTCCGGGGTTCAAAAGGCTTCCGACAGCCACAACTTACCTCAGCGGTTTCAACTCTGTGTCATCGACCGACGGCCAATCGGCCTCGACGGCTCTATTTCTACTTCGGCAATTTTGTCACGGCCTCAGCGGCTTTATCTTGGCAGCCTCAAGCCGGCGGATAGCCATGAAAAGACTTCCAGACTCCGCATTGGGAGAGGATTACTAGCTGCCCTCAGCTAGCCAAAGAAGGCATGCAGACGTCCATACAAGGCAGCGCAAGAGGAAAGGGGTTTCCCCACCTAGAAGGAATCATGGTTGAAGTTAACATGAAAGAGCAGATGCCAAGGGAAAAGTTCTATACTCCTTTCGCTTAGCTGATGCGGGGCACGCAAGCTCAAGGAGTGTGGGGGCATTTGATGGGGCCAGTTGACCCCATGGAAAATAAAGAAAATAATTTTTGGACGGCCCACCTTGACAACGGCGTTGGTCTCAACGTTAGCCGCGTCCCACCTCGATCTTGGCATCGACCGCGGCCCACTTCGACCTCAACATCCGCGACGGCCCACCTCGGCATCGACAATCGGCCTCGCCCCGCTCGGCCACCTCGGCTCCATGGCCGACAGCCCCAAGGCCGACGGCTCCATGGCCGACGGCCCCAAGGCCGACGGCTCCAAGGCCGGCACCTCCAAGGCCGGCACCTCCATGGCCGACACCTCCAAGGCCAGCACCTCCAAGCGGCCCGGCATCTTCCCAGCTGGCCCCCTACGTCTCTAAGCTAGGCAGCCCCGGCACCTCCCAGTCGGCCCCGGCACTTCCCAGTCGGCCCCGGCACTTCCCGACGGCTCCAAGGTCGGCACCTTCAAGCCCGCCGAGTCGGTCCCGACCCTTCTTGGTCGGCCCTTCTCGGCCCCGGCGTCTCCAAGCCGCCGAGTCAGCCCCGGCCATTCCTGGCCGGCCCTTCTCAGCCCCGGCGTCTCCGAGCCCGCCGAGTCGGCCCCGGCCATTCCTGGCTGGCCCATCTCGGTCCCGGCGTCTCCAAGACCGCCGAGTCGGCTCCGACCCTTCCTGGTCGGCCCTTCTCGGCCCCGGCGTCTCTAAGCTCGCCGAGTCGGCCCCGGCCATTCCTTGTCGGCCCCTCTCAGCCCCGGCATCTCCAAGCCCGCCGAGTCGGCCCCGACCCTCCCTGGTCGGCCCTTCTCGGCCCCGGCGTCTCCAAGCCCGCCGAGTCGGCCCCGACCATTCCTGGCTGGCCCCTCTCGGCCCCGGCATCTCCGAGCTCTCCAAGCCCGCCTGGTCGGCCCCGGCCATTCCTGGCCGGCCCCTCTCAGCCCCGGCGTCTCCAAGCCCGCCGAGTCGGCCCCGACCCTCCCTGGTCGGCCCTTCTCGGCCCCGGCATCTCCAAGCCCGCCGAGTCGGCCCCGACCCTCCCTGGTCGGCCCTTCTCGGCCCCGGCGTCTTCGAGCCCGCCGAGTCGGCCCCGGCCATTCCTGGCCGGCCTTTCTCGACCCCGGCATCTCCGAGCTCTCCAAGCCCGCCGAGTCGGCCCCGGCCATTCCTGGCCGGCCCCTCTCGGCCCCGGCGTCTCCAAGCCCGCCGAGTCAGCCCCGGTCGCCCCTGGCCAGCCGGGTCCAGCCTCGACTCCCCCGGGAGGGTCAAGGTGTCCCAGTTCTCCCCAGCATGGCCCCAACGGTTCAAGAAACCGCCTCTCTGACTCATGCCGCCTGACAATGCCAGGTCCACCTACTACTGGCCACGTTGTTGATGGGACTAGACCCAACTACCCAACAGCCCTGCTGGCTGATGGGACTTAGCCCACCAACCGCCGCTTTCTCCTTTTCCGATGGGACAGGACCCATTAACCAGCGCAGATTCACGCACCTCTCAAGAACTCCGCAGACATTCCCTCCTCACGTAATCCCACGTGATCATGTCAGGGTCAACCCCTATAAAAAGGTGAATCCACCCAGTAAATAGGTATGCACGATAATCCTCAAAATCGCTGCCTTAGCATTCAGGAAGGAATCCCTCCTCACTGAGACCTCCTTTCTCATACTAAAAAGGGCTCACTCGAGCCCCTCTTCAGCTGTGACCTCAGTTGCTAACTTGAGCGTCGGAGGGTCCCACCGGAGAACCCCCTCCGGTCTTGGGACTTTTCTGTAGGTAACCTGATGAAGAAGAGCCTGAAGAAGCATTCCGTTCCCGACGTTCAGGATAGGTGATTGAGCGTCATCATCTTTAAATAAAGGATGGACTATTATAAGTAATAATCATTAACTATATTTTAAATATGATTAATATAAAAGATAAAAAATTACTATATATATATATATATATATATATATATATATATATATAGCTATGTATGTATGTAGGTATGTATGTGTGAATGTATGTATGTGTCTGTATATGTAATTATGTGTGTGTGTAATTAAAATTTTTTAATCCTTTTTCTATGCGTTGAAAAAGAAAAAAGAGAGGAACGCTTAGCCAGCAAGAAAATAACAAGAAGGAACAATGATTGCAAAGGATTTGTGAGAGAATGAAATCTTGGTTTTTGGAAAAAAACCTGTAAACGGTTCCATCGTCAACATCTGCATCATTTAATAATTATTTTAAAATATTATTATTCTGAAAAATTTAAAAGTGTTGGGGGTGTCAGCCATTTAGCTCTCAAGTAATAAAATATATTGGAAACCACTACTGAATATATCTGATTGAACCCTTCTGTTTTTTGACCTAAAGTTTGATATTTGCCATGACTTCTATATTTATTTGGGCAACATATAGTCGCTTAAATCTGTTAGGCACTGTGTTTGGTTCTCTTTCTAAGTTATTATTTTATATTTATTTTAGATTAAATGTTTCGCAAGGTAATACATAAAGATTGAGTAAGGAATTTTTTTTGAATCCAGATTAGATATAGAGGTTTAAACAAATTCTTATAGGCTATAGGTTACGTGTGAATTACTTCTGATGATGCATGATTATCTTGAGCTAATGTTCTTAAGCATTGATGAATATATCGAGGAAGCTTCACCTCCACTCCAAGATCTGTGAGAAGTCCTGAGGACCGAAAATTTCGACGGGAACCCTCTGATGCTTAAGTTAGTAATTAGATTCACAATCGTGGGCTTGAAAAAGCTCGAAAGAAAAAGAAGCTTAGAGAGGAGTTCTCTGTGAGCCGGTATGAGCGATTAGGAATGTTGTTGTGGTTACCTGGTCGGGGTCCTTCTTATCAAATTTATTCATCTTTAGACTTTGTATGTCTTGCCTGAGAAACTTGGAGCCTTATTAAATGAATGAGTCATATAAAGCCTCATGATGGACCATGACTTTTGGGGCTTATCTGATTTGAGTGGTTGAGGCCTTATAATGAATGATGACTTTTATGGCTGGAATGTTAGGGTTAAGGGTTAATGTTTTTGAGACTTTGGGTGCTACTACTTATCAAAGCATTTATGTGTTGCTTATCTTTTACTGATATGTCAGAGCTATAGGTACTGTCTCATCAAAGATGAGTGATCATTTGATTATTTTATACTTGTTCTTATGTATATACGAACAACAATGATGATAGAGCCAAGCATATGAACCCTCTATATATACATATATAGATTTTTATGCACGTAAGCCTCCCTGCCTCGTTGCGGGTTTCTCTATCTCAGCATCCATGGGGAGTTGTGACCCCTGGGAACTGGTCCTCTGTACTGGCCGGGCAGCCATGTGGGGGAGCAGGGAATCGAGACTCAGTTGCCCAGAGTGGAGAACTGGAGGCGGCTGGGATCCGGTCGTGGCCAAACTCGGAATAGGGGCCGCCTTGGAAGTCCGCCTAGGGGAGGCCGGGGAGCTAGTATCAGGAGCTTCCGCTTGGACTCGGGAGCCTTCATACGGATTCAAGGCAGAGGAAGAAGGCAAGAGTCGATGCTGGTCGGCGCTGTAGCCGGGGTCGGAAGCAAGAGACGGAACCGGGGGCAAGCTGGGACAGAATTGTCGGGGACGGTCGTGAGGCATGGAGCCAGGACGAAGTCGTCGGGCATCGGGGCTGAGCTGGGAGCAACTAGAAGCCCGGGGGCGGCCGGAAGGAGCCGGTGATGGTGACCGGAGGTTTGATCATGGACGAGAGCTGAGGTCAGACAGATCCATTGAGGACGGAGCCGTTGAGGATGAAGGCTAGAGCCGGAACTCCACGGAGCTGGCTGCCATATGTGGAGTCGAAATCGGGCTGTCCAAAGGTCGGGATGACCGAGGAAAGGGGTTGGCATGTAGCTGGGAGGAGGCGGTGATGCTTGGCATACTAAAAGCGGCCGAAACAGGGGATGGCCGGGACAGAAACATGGAGCCATGGCCGGAAGTCGGGAGCTGGATCCAAAGCTAGGGACGTCCGGACGTTGGGAGCCAGAAGCCGAGAATGCCCCGGAATGTCCGGGGCAGAGCAGTGGGCTGCGGAGTCTCTCATCGGGGTCCATGGCGAGCAAGGAGCTCCTCATCTCCAAAATGGAGCCAGAGCCCTTTACTCCTCCCAGCTTGTTCTCTCTCTCCACATGATGATCTTCCGTATCCGTTATCAGAGAAGACGTGGATGACCGGGGCATTTGTTGCTGTCGGGAGGACGGACCTATTTAATGCCAACTGCATCCTTCGATAGCAGCTCTCAAACCCTCGGACAGAGCTGGCTGACATCGTCTAAAAATTACAGGAGCCGCCCAGAGAAAGCCTGTCCAGAAAAGCCATCTAAAAAGAGGCCGCCCAAGGATGAGCCGACTTATCAAGGCCATGCTCAAATACGATCATCATTTTCGATGGATCAACTGTCCCCATCAACTCCAAAATTTACAATTAAACTAAAATATTCCAATCATGGGCTTAGTTTTCATACCAAATTTTCTTTACCACTAGCAATGACAACTTGTAATAATATAATAGATTTAATCATTTTTAGGGCATGCATCGACTGACTAGAGGCCTAGAGATTGTTTGGGATTGTGATGAAGTTACTATTCCTTCAAATGGAGCCGAAAAAGGTTGCCAGTCATGGGGATTATGCTATAAAATTAAAATGGTAAAGTAGACAGTTTTGGATGTTATTTTTGCGCATATTTTTAAAAGATTCTCTTTTTACAGCTTAATTGAGGACTTTTTGAATTTTTTTTTAATTTTTTGAAAGCTATTAATATCCGGTTTACGAGAAAAGTAAGAGTTGCAGGTAGATATTCATGATAACTTGATTTTTCCGTTCCTTCAACGAGCTTAGTTTGCTTTGTTATCAATCACTTGCATTACGTAGTTATGATAACATAATGTTAGTACATGAAATCTTATAAATTCATGGTAAGTGCTTTATTATTACCTAGTAGGGACCAACCACTAAGCCATAGGCTTCCAGTATTTATGCAGGATATTGGGAAGCATATAAGGTGTGCTGCGTCACGTGGAAAATTAGTAAAAAGAGAAGGGAAGCCATAGGCTTATCCTTCTTCAAGAAAAGAGAGGAAGAAATGACAGGAAGGCTAGTAGCTCTAATGTAATATATTTATTCCTCTAAGCATTATATCTCCTTGATATGTGAACAAGAGTTTTGAGGCCCATAAAGCTTCCAAGGATTGCAGGATAGGACCAATATGGGTATGAGCAGTAAAGCTTGGAAAATTGTGTCCTTTCACCATTTCAGTTGTTTCGTGAGAAAATAAAAAACAACTTTGAAATCACATAATGTCTTAATAATTTTCTTTTCCAAACTCTGTAAGCAAGCTTTTTCATGTAGATAAATCATTAACAAGATCCTAAACTCCTACATCTAGGATGGATCACCATGCATAAAAAGCTAAGTTAGTAAGCACATTTGAAACACTCAATGAGGCCGGAAACCCACAGAACATATAAAGCACATGAATGGCATGAACGAGACCACCTAACACTGAATAGAAAGCCAAATTATAAAGTTTGACAGATAACTAACTCCATGCTTTTAAACAAATCGACTAATTGAACACATTATTCACTAAGAATGCAATAGAAGAATATAGGTTGCAACATCCCCTAGTTTACTAGGCTGACTGTTAGCAATGGCACCATGGCAGGCGGATGAACACCCTAATCCCCTTTCCACACTCCAATCTAATAGAGCATGGAAAACTTGCAATGGATGCCATAGAACAGCTGACAGTTAGATATGCACACCTTTCCCCCTACGCAAATCTCATCCGAAATGTGGATTGCAAATTCTAGCCATGCTCAATGAGATACCTTTCAGCTATTGCAGCATGAATGGCAGCACCAATTGGAAGAACATCTTCGTCAATCATAAAATAGGGAGAATGGCCAGTGTAAGTGGATCCTAGTGTTTCATTTCTTACACCTATATAAAAGAAGGCTGCTGGGATGACTTCAGAATAGAAAGAGAAATCTTCAGCACCCATCATTGGTGGGACAATCTTGTAGTTCTTGGGACCCAACAGATCAATGGACACCTTCTTTACATGTTCGTTCATAAATTCATCATTAATTGTGGGTGGGTAGAACCGTTCCTGCTCAAAAAAATCCACTGAAGCAGTGCATCTGTAAACGCTAGACTGCACTATGATTACCTGTTCATAGATGATTTTTATCAGATAACAGTCCAGTAAAATAAGTGATACGTTTAACATAACAGTCATGTAATATAGGCTGGCATGAACTATAACATGAACATAGAATGCCTGATCACTAACCTCTTCTATCCTCTGCCGAAGCTGGTAAAAGCTTACATTAGAGAAAGCTCTGAAAGTTCCAGCAATTATGACAGAGTCAGGAATCAGGTCAAGATCATCGCCTCCATTAAATGATGCCACCGAGACGACCTGAAAGCATCAATAAAAATGAGATAAGAGGGAAAAGGAAAACTTTATGGACCGATTCACTGCAACAAGTAAAATCACCAAATTAGATTATATGCAAACGTTGACATTTGAGATTTGAAGGTGCCATATATGTTTGGGATTCAACATAGACATTGGCACAGACAATTTTGAAGGGGTGCGGGGCAAAGGGAATTTCTCACTGTTAAAAGAAAAAATTTAAAAAGCAACAGGTTTGGATTTGCAGAAGCTTCAATCTCATATATCTGTTTAATATGAGACCCCTTGCGGATATGCGAACATTCTAAATTAAATCTCTATCACATAACAAGGAGTTTTATTTCCTAAATACAATCCAAGGCTCCCACTCTATATGGAGAACATCCAAACATGGTAAATAAGCAAATCTCGTTGAAGATGGAAGCTTTTTTTTTAAAAAAAAAATCAAAAAGAAAAACCCTTCTAAATTGGTACCTAAAATCCTTCTAGTATCTGTGGAGTAAAACAAGAACTTTAATCTGGCGACCAAATAAGATAGTGAGAAACTAGAGTCGTTAAGCATCCTCTCTATGAATCTTTGATTAGCTTGTATTCCTTTCCCCTCTCCTCACATCCATGTATAAACCCTCAGGTGCATAGCTGAGGTAAGATTTCTCCAAGTATCTCATTTATATATTTTTTTCTAATTTCTAATTTGGTTTTGAGCATAAATGATAACTCTCTTATAAACTCATAAATATTTTCCTACAAGCTTAGATGATTATTTCTTCAGAAAAATACACCTAACTTTATTTTCAGAAACTGCTACAATCTATGAGACCAATCAGATGATGTCACATGCATCCATTAATGTTCAGATTATACATGACATAAAAATATGAAATAAAAATTTATAAAATTTTCTTGTGGAATTGATAACCATTGTAATCATATTAAGTTATAAACAGAGAAAATATTGCTTGTATGTAGGATTTTTACAATTAGATTATTTCTGAATATGCTTATAAGCAGAAAAGTAAACAATACAGCACATTGAACTGATCATACTTAAATGGCAATTGTACTAATTTGTGTTAGCATGCAAAGCGAAACAAAGAAAAGTCTCTCCATAAAATGTCCTTAATATTAATTTTTCACGACTTTAAGCCAAAGCAAGTAAAAAAAAAAAAAATCTGAATCTGCCTTTCCACTGCTGGCGACAACAACCATATTTATCTAAGAAACCACTCATCCCTTTAATATGTTAGAGGACAATAAAGAATCCAATATTTTAGCTATACCAGTGGGCGACTGAAAATAAGAAACAGATTATTGTTTTAGTCAAAGGGCTGGATGTCCCAACATCTCTACCAATATGAGAGCACACGACAATATCTTGAGAACAAGATTAACTATGTTTATATTCTCTGACTTTAGTTCTCACTTCTCAACAATTAAAAATTCAAGAGAGTACAGAAAGATTAAAAAATCCTCAGCATGCAAAGGTATATCACCAATTTATATCATGGCCTACACTAGTGAGATTGTGAGAGCTAATTGTAATGTGTAAATTACAGTATCAATGGGTGCCCAATAACATTAGCTAACAATATCTCAGCAGCATTGAAACCATGAACACATTACATGATATGTGCAGTAGGGTTAGCTGAATCATCTTGAATCAGGTGGTTCGGGCCAAACCAAACCGAACCAGCCCGGAACCAGAATGATTTGGTTTCTCGGTTCCGTATGGGGGGCGAACCATCTATATCACCCTCCTATCAGCAAACCGAACCATCCAATTCAGCCCAATACACTGACAGATGTTGGTCGAGCTTTTTAATCCACCTGACCAGTACGCCACTAGTTCGGTACAATATATACCATATTAGCTTAGTACTGATATCCGGTATGGTAGATCTTGATGTGCATTAAAACTAAGAAATAGCTATATTCCTAAGTAATAGTAAGAAAAGAAAATGAACTAAGTAGGCATTAAATTGTAAGGTGCAAGCATTGAAGCAAAAAGTTAAAAGCTTCCAAAATTTAAATTGTCAATCATACGATATATAGGCCGAGGATGATATTTATATTATTGGGATAATATATTGGTTTTACTGACTGAATCCTTGTGTGATTCTATACTATAAAAACCTTACAATATTGTCTAGGAGTTAATTGAAAAAACATACTCAAGACATCAACAACAATACTGGAATTTTGATTTGTGAGGTGAATTGGAAATTTTGATCCATAACTTCTTGCCGCACTTCTAATTCAAGTATTTGTATTGGTTTTGATTTAAATCTTTTAGTATTCCTATACAATAATAAGATCCCAACATTTCGGAGTTAACTAAATAAAGATACCAATTATCATACTAGCATTTAGCATTTTGCGGTGAAATGGTAATATTGATTCATAACTCTAAGTAACATTCTAAATACAAGTATTTGTCATTTCTATCTCCTTAAGAAATTTCAACACTATCTTAAATTTCTTAGGGGCTGCTTGGATGCCCAACTCTTCTTTCCATGTGATACTCTACCCATGCAAGAAGAACTGAAGAGGCAGAGGGATAGCTATACAGGTATTGAAATTTTAGAGGTACTAGAATCCTAAAAAGCACTTAGAAATGTGGGAACCATGGGCCCTTTATTTCAGCACATCTCTTCCTCTCCCTACTTGTCAGATCTGTTTCCTAGACATGGGATCCAGATCCCTTTATCAAAACCAATACAAATACTTGTCAGATCTGTCTCCTAGACATGGGATCCAGATCACCATATGTTCAAACAACTCCCATGAGGTAGAATTCTAGTAAGGAGAGAGATATTGGAAACAAGAAGACTGGGAAGACCAATGCGACTGATCAATCCTACAATCCCCTATGGTTTTAAGACAGTTAAAAAACTCACGTCTCCAGATGAATTTTAGTATCTGAAAACTTCTAGGATTGGAGAGAGTCCATAAGCCTCCCTTGTCGTCCTACATCCTCTCCCTCCTACCTTGCAATCTCAGCCAACTCTCATGCTTGCAGGAGATCCTCAGATCCATTTAAGTGGAAGTTCACATGGTCCCCTTGCAGATTTCAATATCCTTAATTCTTTAGTTTCTGTCCCATTCCAAATTTGATTTTTTGCTCAATCAGAATTGTACCCTAATCCTATCTAACTTTATTGTAAGAAAACTCTCCAACCACTTGTATTGGCTATGTTCTCTCTACAAACTCATCAAAGCAAATCCATATGGATAATCCAACACAATCAATAACTACTGAACCTCATTCTGATTTTCTCTCAAATCTATAGAAAAAATTATTGAAGATCAGAATCTTTCCATGAGTAAGGAGATCCTCAGATCCATTTAAGTGGAAGTTCACATGGTCCCCTTGCAGATTTCAATATCCTTAATTCTTTAGTTTCTGTCCCATTCCAAATTTGATTTTTTTGCTCAATCAGAATTGTACCTTAATCCTATCTAACTTTATTGTAAGAAAACTCTCCAACCACTTGTATTGGCTATGTTCTCTCTACAAACTCATCAAAGCAAATCCATATGGATAATCCAATACAATCAATAACTACTGAACCTCATTCTGATTTTCTCTCAAATCTATAGAAAAAATTATTGAAGATCAGAATCTTTCCATGAGTAAGGAGATACAATGATCAGATCATCAAATCTCATCCATGATCACAGAGTTCACCTTGCATGATCACTGATTGAAGGGTCCATGAAAAGATCAATTCTGATCAAATAAATCCACATTTTCATCCAACTCATCCACCTTTCACCTAAGACTAGAAGTTCCAAACTCCTCAGATCACCTGACCAATGGCAGGATTCAAAGAGGGGAAGCTACTGACCTTTTCCTTTGAAAAATCCAGGAATCTGAAATTGTCCAGCCTCAAATATGAAAAGGAAGAGAAGAGGCATGTAGCCAGCTTGAGCCCAGCCTCTTAACTAACAAGCTAAAAACCATTTTATCTTGCATAACTACAAAGGTTGGAATTCGAGATTAGAAGTGATTACAAGGAAACTAGAAAGAAAAAAAAAATGCAAACTGAACTTAGAGAAGCACCAACTTGGAAAGAAAATGAAGAAATGGCTTTTTTCTGACCTTTGGTCAAATATATTGAAAAGATAAAGGAATACAAACAATATTGAGACTCCATCTGCCATTAGGATTCGTGTTAAAAAAAGAAACTAATGGTATCAAACACACAGAAGCTGGACACTTTGGGGGCCCTACAAGCAGTTGGATTCTATTAGAACATAGCAGCCTATCACCTTGTGTGATGTGGGGCCAATGGTGGTTTCATCTTCTATTTTCTTTTCAATTTATTTTCTTTTCAAAAGAAAAGAGCAAACCAAAAGAAGGCCTTTATATAGAAGTTGACCAATTTAACATAAAATCTTAATCCATTAAGTTGTAGGCCCAACTATCTATATCAATCCATCTACCTCCCACTTAATTATTCCATATGGGACTAAACCTCACAGATAATCTTCAACAATCTCCCCCTTCACATGTGAGCCAACTTCAACTCCTCTAATTCAATCTGCCAGTCTCCGATTGAGCTCCACATCTAATTACTCTTCTAAGTGCACCTCGTATTTCTGCTCTAGTCCAAGAGTCCATTCTTCAAGAGCCACACTTCACCACAATATATAACAAGTCAAGTCCAAGAGTCATCTGCCCTCAAAGACCCATATTTCACCGTACCCTTACCAGAATCTGCTCTTACAAAAACTATGCCTGAGCCAATGCTCAACCCCAGCATGCCTTGCTCCATCAGGTCTACTTGTCACACCCACTCAACACACCATGGCCATTATGACTCAGCTCTATCAGCTCACATGTCGTCTTCTGCAGGACTTACAAATTAGAGCATCTTTACAGATTCAAAAGTGCCCAGGATTATTAGTCATTGGCTTTGATACCACTAATTAGGGAGAAGCAAGAAGTTTAAAGCAAACCAAGTAAAAACCTTTTTATAGAAGTCGGAACCCAATTCAACTTAGAAGCGTAATCCATTAAGTTTTGGACCTAATCATCTATATCAATCCATCTAACTCCTACTAATTATTCAATTGAGACAACCTCACACATGATCCTCAATAAGTTATGAAATAAAGAATTAAAGTATAATTCTTCTTCATTAGAGTGATCCATATAATTCTTTTTCATTATTGTGTTGCATGCAAAAATTGTAAGGCTTGCACAATGTTTGCCAAATGAGCAAGTTGTTAGTGATCTAAGTGAGCTTGTTCAAGTTTATTTCAAAATTTGGCTATGAGTTGTGTTTGCTTAGTTAAAAACCAAGACGAGCTAGAGCAAGACTTAGCTTACTTAATTCAACCTGAATTAGCTCCAAATACTAAATATAAATAACATATAATATTTTTTAGTTATCACAATGTATAGAAATAATAGATAATTTAATTATTTTAATAATTTTTTATAAATTATATAGAATAGAATGTACTAGAACCATAAGATGTAGTAAGAATTATTACTCTGAATTTTATAAATTGAAGAGTTAAATGAACATAAATGCTCGATATTTTAAACAAGTTCATAAACCGCTCTAGCTTGGCTTGAAATTAAATATGCTAGCTTATGCACAACTTGAGCGTAAAACAAGCCAATCTAGAATTAGGCCTGGCTCGTGTAAGGCCTTGGTTCACAATTGGGGTGAAAATGGAATTCTAATCCATTTCCAAGTCCAAATTTATATAGATAAAGATAAAGGTTATTTGTGTTCTGTTGTATCTACAAAAGAAAAAAAGGTGGATATAAATATGGAATCTCCAAATCCATTTTCAGCCCTACGTAGTCATAAAAATAACTTTGATAAAGCCTAGATGGTAATATGCAACATTGTGATAGCAATGAATTTTCAACTTTCTTTCCATAAATTGATATTCTTAGCAATTTACATCCTAGAACCACTAAAGTCAGCCCTTTGACCTAAAGTTTGTAGCTTAGAAGAGTTTATAGCACCCATTAAAAGAGTCATATGATTGAGTGGACAAAGCTTTTTGTCATTATTCTTTGTACAATCTTATGTTTATTTTAGCAAAAGAATGAAAGATATTAAAAGGATAGCCTTCGATGGAACCAAGGACCACTCATATCGAACCAAACTGCTTGGTTTAAAATGAGCCAAGGGTGTCTTCAGACACAGAAAGCCAATTCTAGGGGCAATTTAACGAGCTGCATGCTGAATTGACCAAACCACACAAGTATTGATCTGTTCGGGCATATCAAGCTTGATTGTCCCCAAAATGCCAAATTCAAGGGAGGGACAAAAAGGCTTGGGACCCTCTTTTTATCCTTCTTTCTCCTTCTCACTTCCTTCACCTACAAACGAAAATGAGGGTTAGAGATCAAGGCAGTAGACTCAGAGCTTAGGTGTTTTTCACCCTTTCACCCTAAATCAAGAATTTGGGCTCCCAAAACCAAAGAGCTCAGGGTATGTCCCTTCTATTCTCTCTTCTTTTCAAAAATATTTGATAAAATCTCTCAAATAAATCTAAACTTTTTGAGGTAAATCTATTAAAATTTCATAAAAATGTAATTCAATGCTTGTATCCATGCTCTAAAGCATGGATTAAAGCTCAGATATTTTGATTTGGGGGTAACACCAAAACCTCAACCAACAAATATGTTTAATCCAAGACTAATATGATTAAATGGTGTTTTTTGGGGGTTGATTTCCAGATATGATGTAGGGAATGAGTGATTCTACAAACCTAAAAGATCAATTTTCTTTTTAACTATCATTTATGCTTAAAAATTTATTTTATTGAAAAATAAATTTTAAAAATAATAAATACCGAGGAGGAAAAATTGTGGCATGTTTGCACTTGTGACATGCATATATGCTACTAATTTTTCAAATTAATTAGTTTTCAAATGCTAATCTTTACATCTAATATTTGTGCCATGCATTGTTATGTAAAAATAAATATTTTTAACTTCCATATGCATAGAAAAACCATAAAAAAATGTATTTAATTTAATACGCACACCTCTTCCTTGCAAAGTATATAGCATTTAACAACAAAACATCATAAGAGACCCAAAACCAAAGTTTGGATGCCAAAAAAAAGCCATACCAAGGGTGTTGGGGCATATCTATGCGTACTCGTTAATATCCTTTGAAGGTATGATCTTTTGTTCAGGTATATTGTACTGACCTTGGTTTGTATAGGTTAGACCCTTGATCTTTCGATCCTTGTTACATGCTTAATTTGCATTAATAAATTATAAAGTGGAAATGAGAACTAATGTTCTACTCATCATGTTCATATCAAGTATCAACCAATTTACATCCATTTATATTTGCATTGTTAACACCTTATTTGTATCCGGAATCTTCAAACAAATAGGGATACAAATTTTAACATCCAAATAATGCATGTATCCATATGCATATCCAAATTTTATCTTATTTATTGTGCGCTCTTCCCTATCTTATTCTATTGATGTAATAGATCATTAAATATACATTAGGTTTCACTAACAAGTTGGCTGTGATCAATTTCAGCAGCCTTAAAATCCGTCAGCTTCTTAGAAAATAGGCCTTAACCTTAATTTAGACTGTTTATGCCAAAATCTCAAGACTAATTCGTATTACCCACTAGTTATTTCTCTAGAACATTACCTTGCTAGTTTACTTTTATTAAAATTTGACATCATAGACATTCATTGCAGAAAGACCTTTGATCAGACTTAACTACCTCAAATCCATCAACCTAATGGGACCCTAGTTCTGTGCCCATATCAAAATTCCTTTGGCGTTGAAGACAAACTCCAAGCATGCTTATAAGGTGATAACTAATAAGTGAACAAGAGAGAACATCTCAATTATTTCCCTTGTCCAAGAATAGCAGGAAACAAAGCTAAAAGATTCCCAAGGTGAGAGACAAGTTGACAAACTCAATCTTCATATGTTTCTGCCTCCAAATAGTGTCTAAAACTAAACCACTGGATCTTTATACTGAGAAAAGAAAGGAAAAAAGAAAAAAAAATTTGCTTCATAACTTTGAAGATGTATGAACAGGGGAGATCTAAATTTCAACAATAAAAGGACTAGAACTTTCTACATAATTTTGCATTCCTCAAGCATCAAAGATCAAGGATCTCACCAAGAATAGACAAAGGATTCTTTAGAACACTCTATAAAGCTGAATTTTAGTACTTCAAAAGAAGATTATGAATGAAATGAAGAAAATAAAATTGTTATTTGTGCTACATAGGGCACTACTGGAAATTTCTCTTTCCACTTTTCTTATTGAACCTGGTTAAAACTTAGCCTCACACTTAAGGAAACTGCAATATGGATGAAATTCCAAATGTCCCATGATGTTAAATCCAGGCATAACTAAATCAAGTTCATAATTATATCCTATATAGACTGCAGAACAATTGTTTACAATAAAATGCAACAAGTTAGTCATTGTTGCAGAAAAGCTCCTTAGTAGGGGGTCTACCTGAGCCATCCTTGAGCCAACTCTATAATTTCAAGATGAACTCAACCTGCTTATGAATAAGCTTTTCAAGAGAAGGAAGATAAATAATGGTGGAATTCAGACTTGGTTTTCTGTTAAATCATCAATCATAGCCAGCTTTCACTTGATGATAAAGAACTTACACCAAGAAATAACCTAATATATTCATATAAATAAGGACTTATAACCTGTGAGTCTAGAGGATTGGCTTCACGAGACACAATGTTCTGAAGACTGATGACAGCAGCAGAGGCAGCCAAAATGGGATCAACTGACTGGTGTGGATTTCCAGCACGCCCCTCTCGTCCCCTTACAACTGCTTTAAAAAAGCCACATCCAGCAAGCAAAGGACCGGCTCTAGAGCCAATGACAGAGGTTGGATGCTCATGTGATACATGAACTGCAAATATAGCCTCCACATCCTTCAAAGCACCATCTTCAATCATTCGCTTAGCACCAATTCCAGCTTCCTCTGCTGGTTGAAAAAGTAGCTTAACAGTTCCCTGCCGCAATAAAGTAAATCAGGACCTACACAAAACCAACTGCAGCTGATAATATCTATAACTTTCTGTTCAACTCTTTGTCATGAAACATTTTATGAAATGAGTTTCAAAAACACTTTTAGGTTTCATATGAAACTGAATAGAAGAATTAATATCTTCGTCTGGATTCCTTCTGGAGTAGAAGTAGCAAGTAATAGCTGATTGTCCATGTATTGAACCGCCACAACATGTTTTTCTTGCAGCAGCCTAAACTACATGTAGCAGACCAGAAAAGTTAAATCTCGAAAGCATTCACATATTCAGGTTTACTTTCACAAGTTCTAAGAATAATAGCTACAAGAAAATATGTACAAAAAGGTGAAAACTTATTAAAGCATTGAAGTGCTATTATAAACCAAAATTGATTTTTTATGTAATTAAATATCCCAGAAGGCTTATGACTGTTAATGGATGGATTTCTATGACATTGCAAGTTTCTGACAATCAATTATACATGAAATTTATGGGCTATCAATGACCAAGAACTTTCAAAAAATTGACACTAAGAAAAGAAAATTGATTGGTAAATTATTCTCAATTTGTAGGGCTATCACCTAGTAACAAGACCCGTACCAGACCTGACCAGGACCCAGTTTGGACCTATAGATTTTCAGTTCAGGAATGGGTTCAAAGATACCTCTACATAAATGTAGGCCTAGGTCTTGAACTTGTCCAGGTTCAGGTCAACTAAAAACGTACCTGATCCAGTCCATGTAACAGCATGATATCTCACCCCAATAACTAGTTGGAAGTTTTGACCACTCTAGTGCACAGCACAGCCTATATGGAACTAAACAAATGCTTGCATGGGTCTTCACGCACAAATCCATTTGAGTCCTGGCATATTCCTCAGTAGGGGAGGATCTAATCACAAATATAATCACAAACACTACAATTGGCACATAGTTGGCCCCAAAAGGGATTATGTATTGCAGCATTCCCCAGTCTGCTCTCACGCAAAAAGACTAGCCAAAAAATTTTAAATGGGGTCTTTGGTGTTGCTGATAAATCCAAAACCTCCCTAGTGCACACAACTCATGCCCTACATGGGTTGTGGTATTGACAGACCTCAAGATCATTTAAATCCAAGGCCTGCTGTACTAACCATATTGTATTGTACTAGTACGATATTGGTATGATACCAAGTTTGAGGAGAGAGAGAGAGAGAGACTTACGTAGAACCACAGAATCTCATGAATTCTATCCTACTAGGTAGGGTTGGATAGGATTTGCAGAATCCCAGAGGATATTTAAACAGAGTTAAAACAACTAAAAATTGGTGAAGTAAGAATTATAGTTATTTCTGTCTAATAAATTCTAGTGAGGAACAGGTAAAACCTTTAGATGATGTTCCCGGGTCTTTAATATCCTTGCTGCACCAAGAAGCATAGCCACATGTGCATCATGTCCACAAGCATGCATTTTACCAGGAACCTTACTTTTGTGTTTCCACTCAACAGCTTCCTGAAATGAAAAATATATATATATAAGAGTCAAAGAAAGAATGAAAATAAAGAAAGAAATGAAGACCTTTTGTCTCATTAATTTATTATTTGGTCACTACTGATGTAAAAGACACTTTCCAAAGAGCCTGCCTACGAAGATCCAGAACAAGTTAATTAACAAAAAACAAGCAACAAAAATGCTGAACAATATGTAGGTAATACACAATGTAAACATCTATTCTTGCAAAATGAAAAAGCTATAACCCAGGTGCATTTGTCAGCAACCTTGAAGTGTGACTTAGCACATCCCACAAGATAGAAACCCAGTCATATTTCCTAACACCTTTTTGGCAACGTGATCATTCCCTTGAAAAGTTTCGCCATGGTTTATTATCTTAGAGCTTTTGTTTGGCATTCCATTCTATTAGGTCCCACCAAACATGCCAGAAAATATTTACTACGAAACTAGGCTATGGCTGATTATGTTGCTGGCATGCCAGGTCAAGCAAATCGATCAGTGGTTTCGATCTATCAGTTAGCATGCTCCCAAATTAACTCGGTAAGAGAACTTCAAAATTCCTAGTAGAAATGAATAACTCAAAGAGATAAAGGAAAAAAGAGGTCATAACTTACTGACAAGTGGCACAAACTAATAAGATTGATTATAAAGGATAATTAAGTACAAGATGTCAAGATAGACATCAAAGAATCAAGATCTAAGAGATTCAAGGAATGTTCGCCCTTTGGAAACTCTTTACAATAATGGTTTCTTGGGTAGTCGGAAATACTAGAGATCTCCTTTATCATAGCTTCGTTTCCTTTTTCAAATTCAATCACTGCCTGTCTCAATAAACTGTCAAAGCCCACACTGCAGCCTAAATTGCAATCAGTTTTGGGAGCTGTTGCGCCATTCACGTGCTACTCTTCGGTCGGTTGCCTATTCACTTGTGCTAAGCATCAACAGTTATAGAACTAAATGAGGCATATTATGGTCAGGTAGACCTGTCCTAACCCAAATTTCCGATTCTCAACTCTGATAATAAAGCTCGATGATTATTTTCCATGGAGTCAAATGGATAAATTAAAGGTTAAAAAAAACTAGGATTCCCAGTGACTTTCCAACAAGTCCCCAAGTGATGCAAGTCAACATAATCACTATGACACAATTCTTTTCCTCCATTAACTCAGTATAACAATGAACCAAAAATTGAAGGGAGAAAAGACAGAGGAAGGCTGCCTGAATGGGGAGAGCATCCATATCAGCCCTGATGGCGACAAAGGGAGGCCCTCCAGTGCCGATGGTCGCGACGACGCCGGTCAGCGCCACGGGGAAATCGTATTCCACCCCCATGCCGTCCATCTGGTCCCGAATCAGCTTGCTCGTCTCCACCTCCTCGTACGCCAGCTCCGGGTTCTCGTGGATCCTCCTCCGCACAGCCTTCAGCCACTCCACCGTCTCCGGCCTCTTCGCCAGCCCCAAAATCTCCTCCTTCCATCCCCCTCCCCCCACAAACTCCTGCTGCCGTTGCGTTCCTTCTTATGCGAAATCCAACCGGCGACATCCCTGAGGGCGCTGCCAACGACGATGTCCTCATCCAAGTAAGAAGAAGCAGAGGAGGCGCTGCGGCCGTCGGAGAGGAGGAGGAGCAACACCAACTGCATCAGCGCCGGCACCGTCAACGCCATGACAGCAGGTGCGTTGAGAAAGAGGGGAAAAAAAAAAAACTTTTGATGATCGGAGAGAAGGGAAGGTTAAGGAATCAAGAACTACTACTACGTCTCTATGTACTACACTTGAGAGGTGGTAGAAAGCAGCAGTAAACAGTCACAAGACTAAGGAAAGGAAAGGAAAGGAAAGGAGCGAAGGCGCAAACGGAGAGCAAGGAGAGGCGGGGGGCGCGCATCTAATAATAAGTTTGTTGAGCTGAGAGCGCTCGTGACAGAATTGGGAGAGATGAAATGAAACGGTGGTGTGGGCCGCGGGTGTCCCGTCCTGGTGCTGCCGCCGTACCCCGCCATTATGCGGTACCAAATGAGAACGTGACGCATTGACGCCCGCCAGCGCTGCTTGCTTATTCCACCACGTGCGCCAATTCGATGGGACGGGATGAGAAGGAACCCAATCTCTGGTCAAAAAGCAACCATGCGGGCGACGCTGATCCGCTCCCCCCTGGAAATTTCTATTTACACCACTCAAGTTGCTCATCAGATCATTTCTTTTAGATTTTTTTTAAAAAAAATTCTAAACTATTGTTATCATTCCTTTCCTTTTTTTTTTTTTTTTTTTCTTTTCTTCAGGCATTAAAAACGTGAAGAGAATATGAAGTTAGTAAAAACGCCTCAGTCAAAACATAAAAAGAATGGCATGAAGCGGATCCATTGAAAAAAAGACATCGAAAAAGGTGAAGAAATGCATAGAACTGACTTAAAATTTGTAAGTTATCTTTCTTTTTTTTTTTTCGATTTCATCCTGATCTCTATCACTCACTTTCTCTTTTTCTTTAATACCACGTGGAAGATGATGTAAAAAATGAGAGAAAAAAAAAATTTTGAGAGTTAGAGAAAAGAATGAAAATGATTCCAAAAAAGTGAAAGAAGGGGAAGGAAGGCGTCGAATAAAAAAAAGGAACGAAAAGATGAAGGTGCCAAAGATAGTTTAAATTTAAAAAAAATTTGTAAGGGGGTGCAAATAGAAATTCCTCCGCTCCCGCTCTTCTTCTCCTTCCCCGCATTCGCTAGACGGGTCACTTTTAATCCCCTTCGCTGGCCCCACTTTTTATATATATATTGGGGAAAATTGACTTAATTCATGCAAACTTGATTTATTTCTCAAGAATTAATACGATTCTGATGGTTTACCCAGATCACGAGAATCAAACTGGAAACCAAGTGGAGATATGGGTGGGGCCATTATATTTGTCCACTTTCTTCCTTTATCGAAGTGATGGAATTAGGATATTCTATCATTTTCATTCACCATCACAAAAAGATTTTATTAATGAGATAAAACTTGATTTCAAATTAATTAGGAGACCGTAAGTATTTTTATTTTATTACAAGCACAATGTTCCTAGCGCTAAGTTTACAAGTCAGGCATTGTTAATTAGTTCTTATATCACATTTTGCATGAGCACAGCCTAAAATTTTGTTTTTGCGTTCCATCTTGAGGCAAGGCCTCAATATTATTCTACAGTGCTAAGTCTAAACTTTGCTTGAGTTCAGATTCAAATCTAAGTATAGAATCTATCGAGCAAACGCAAGTTATCTCATTTGGACCAAAATAATAGATCAGTTCGAATTACACTACGTTGATTGAGCAAGATTGCCTAGTTTCAATCGCTTGGCTTTCCTTTGCCCCTCCGATGAAGATTTATTGAACCCAGAAAGAGATTTCAACACAAACTTTAGTATCGGTTTAGGTTTTCATCTCTTTAAAATCAAGAAAGTAAAATATCACCTTCTACAAATCATTCATCTCTCTTTAAAAAAAAGTAACCTAAATAATTATACCACTACATTGAAGACTTTCTTGAATTAGGAACCTTTAGACTCAAATCTTTTCTATATTAGAATAAGTATATAATTAATATCAGGAGTAAAAGATAGCTCATACATGCCACCAAATTGAAGAAATTTTTTAATAAATTGATGAATCTAAAACCAAATTAATTTTTTAATTATCCTTTTTTATCTTCAATATGAAAAGCATATCCTTGTTTATCTAAAATAGAAATTTAAATTAAATTTTTCTCAAATAAATGGAACAAGTTGAAAGCATCCTCAATTTCAACATTATTTTTAACTTTTAGCTTTATCTAAATCATTGTAATCGACTTTGATTTAGTTAAATTCATCAAGCAAGGAATTGAGAGCATGATAAACCATAATTTATCAGGTTTTTGGTCTTAGGTTTA
Organism: Calamus simplicifolius; assembly: GCA_900491605.1. NCBI lineage: Eukaryota > Viridiplantae > Streptophyta > Magnoliopsida > Arecales > Arecaceae > Calamus > Calamus simplicifolius. The sequence continues at coordinate 93,257 of UESW01001568.1, read as the reverse complement.
TTAGACATTTAATGTGTTTGTCCTGTAATTGCTAAGAAAATTTTGGGATCACTTATTTCAATTAATCTACTCATAATATGTTCAAAAATTACATACTTTCATGCATATAGGTTTAAATGATTTGACCTTTCCTAGTTAACATATTAGTGCTCTCATTAACAGACATATGAGGCTTGCTCTCACGTAGAGTTAGGTCAATATCATTAATCCCTAAGATAAATTTTATATCTTATTTCTATCTCTCATAGCTAGAGCTAGTTAGAATCTCAATAATAGCATTATTATTATTAACATTAAAGAAAGAATCAATTTAAGACAAAAAAAATGCAATATATCAATATATAGATAATAAATAACAAAAAACTCTCAATACCTTATGACTATACATATACAGAGAGTCCTATTGCATCATCACAAATCTCTTTTAGGTAAAATGCTAATGAAATTTCTCCACATGAAGCAAACTATAAGAATACTTTTAACATTCAAGAAACCTATCCTTTTGGGAAAATAGATCCTTGCACTTTCTAATATAATGCTCCACGTCTGTTTTTAAAATTATGTAACATTGATATGGAAAAAATTCAGAAGTCTAATAGATGAACCACTTTGACAGCCAAGGACCCATGTCAACATGTAAAATTCTACTAAAATAAGATATCCAGCTTACAGTATTGATGCACATACTTAAATAAATGCATGCATATGATCTTTTCTCATCTTCGTATATACCTTTTTGGATCACGATATATCAAATATTGCATTCGAACGATAGGTTGCAAATTTAATAAATAATAATTTCACTTTATATACATATTCTATAAATTGAGAATACAGAAATCATAAATTTAAACAAGAAAAAACATGTATTGCATTTAAACTCCTGGAATACAAAATAATTTATAATCAAATAAAATTTTAAAATATGCAGATAAATTTTAAGAAACAAGTAATTAATAAATAATAATACGTAATTAAATTATAAAATATGCATTAAATAATACTGTACTAGTTGTGGTTTTAAATACTAAATTTATATCAAACTGTGACTCCAAAGTAGATGATGATTCAAAAGAAAAAGCCTTGCTGCAACATGTTCAATAATTATCATGTGCTGCGTGAGCGTATGCATGTTAAAAATAAAATTATTATTTTTATTTTAACATGCATTCGGTATGCGTCAATCAATTGCTGCACTGCAGCAAGACTTTTTCTGATAACTGTGACTGCAAATAAGCCTAGGACCAAATTAGCTTGGCCCTGGGCTCAAATAAGTCTGACACATGAAAGCTGATGGTCCTCATTGGCATGGAATTCAAAGCATTAAATTAAAATAAAAAATAGCGGATTATACTTCTCCCAACATCGGCAGACCTTTATTTTTCGTCAATGCATGTTGCATGTTTTTTCTCTCTCTCTTTCCATTCAAGAACAGCAAATTAGATGCAGTCAAAGTTCACAAATCCATGCCAACCTTTAGGAATTGAATTCCATGAGACTTGATCAATACACCGTGGTAAAAATATTTGCACTGGACAACTCATGAACTTGTTCTCTCTATTTCTCCAAGAAATAAAAAATATACTTCTTTTCAAATTCACCAGGTAAGTTGTCTCCAAGAGAATAAGAAGAGCACGGTATGAAAAGCGGGGTCTAGAAGAGGTCTCCAGTGGATGCAATGGGTGTTGGGATTTCATGAAGGAAGGAAGAAGAAGGAAGACGGCCAAGAAGTAGGATGGTGGGAGGTTTAGATTGCGCGAAGAAGAGCAGGGAGCTGAGTCGAATACGGGGTTTCCCCTGCTTCGCAACGCCTTCTTTCCACCACATGGCTATCACGCCGTGGCCGGTTATCAACGGGAAGGAAGAAGACAAAGACGAGCATATTGATGCCCGATTCCATCAAGATTTAATTGGCCGGTGATGCGGGATGATTCAAACCGCAACAGGGCAAGCTTGTTGGCACTTCGATCGATCGATAAGAAAGGAGGAAAGAGATGTGGAGGAGGTGGGTGGTCGCCGTCGATAACTAGTTGTCGGTCGTCATGTAGGGCCGTCTAGCCCAGAGAAGAAACAGGGGAGATTTCCAGGGAACCGGAGCAAACGAGGAAGCGGCAACGATGATAAAATCCAGTGAATCGTTCCCCTCCCAAGATTTTTTTAAAAAATTAATATATTAAACACAAGGAAAAATCTTAAAACCACGAAATTAACCCATAGATTTAGAAAAAGAACTCAACGCATAAACATAGGCATGAAATCATCACAAAACAACAAGATTTGAATGGTTATAAAGATTATAAACCTTTCAATCCTTCTTTAATTCTTTTAGAGAGAGAAGGTTCTCGTTGCCAAAGGCATATGGACACTTAGTTCAAAAAGAATCCAATTATTACTTGTTCATCTTACTTAACTGGTTATAAATCATTCTAACTCTTTCTTAATTATTCAATATGGAACTAATTGAAAGAAGCATCTGGCACTCATTAGGAATGCACAATAAATGTCAGATTTTATTTTTTTTCCCTTCGTATGTTGTTCTTTATTAAAAAAATAAAGATGAAACTTAGCTTAATTAATAATTATAATAAAGCTCTAACAAACCTCCCTATCTCAAGAGCTACTTGATGCAAACCATTAACCATTTCATCCAAGAAAATTACTCTCAAATTTAAACTACATGAATCATATATGCTAATAATGGACTCATTTCATTTGTATTATTGAACTAAATTTGGTCATTCATAAAAAAAAAAAATAAATAAAAATTCAAACATACTCCACCTTGTCTGATCCTCCTCTCCCATGCCCTCTCTTTCCACCATGCTTCATCTCCCATGTGAATAGCTTGACCACATCATGCCTCGCTAATTGAGGAGCCAATCTAGCTTTGGTCGATAGCTTCAGTTTCCAAACCGTTTCTCATTTTTTCCTACATTGCTTCTGCCTCTTTAGTTTAGAGGCCCTACTGAGTTTTCTTGAACCCTACCCCCTCGTTTCTCGTGTCACACTGATCCTCGCTAGCTTCGAGGCTCCATTGAGTCCCTCAAAGTTACCGGTGAGACGATCGACCTCAGGAACACCCAGTTTGGTGAACCGTAGCTTTCCTTCATTGGCTGCTGTGGACTACGTGCCTGCTGCTTTCATCTTGGCATTGCATTTTCATCTAGTAGCAAGGTAGGTGGTGGGCTATTGTCGATGGGTCGTGGATTTTTCTAACATGATCAATAGCGATGTTTTGAAAATTAAACCGGGCAATAAATTGATTTAACATTTAGGTTGTAAACCGATCGGTTAGATCGAATAAATTAATTTGATCAAACAAAATGATATCATAATTAATTTTAAATTTAATAATATAAAATAATAAAATATCAATATCAATCTAAGTAAAAAAATTAAAAATTTTAAAAAATTAATCTTAATTTTATTTATTAAAAGGTAAAAGTCTAAAAATTGAAGTTGGACATGTTTTCAATGAGTTTTTTTTAATTTTCATCGGATTATATAAAAGTTTACTTTAATAATAAAATCGGAACCAGTTTGATCGGCCAGTTTGATCTAATTTTCAAAACCATGGTAATAGTTTCTATTTTTTGTTTATTGAAGCTGGTTGGTGATGAAGCAAAGTTGAATGTTCTTCTTTTGCTCATCAACATGCATAACCTTGCAGATTTTGTGTTGGACAGTGGGCTGGCTTGTATATCACACCAGCTTATGTAGGATGTTCTTCGTTGACACGTGTTCTTTGTGAGAGGATGTAGCAACCTCGTGTGCCCATAACAAGCTTGATGGCTTGTTTATATAAGCTTTTGAGAATTTGATTTTAGATTTTAATTTTACTTCCATTGGATGTGTTTTTCTTGATCCGGTCTTCTGAAAACATTCCACATGCACAATTTGATAGCCAAAAGGTAACTATAACGCCTGCACCTGTGAGGCAATGGTGATGACATACTCGATGCTGGTCGTTAGGGGAGCATTGTTAGGTTTGGCATGTATTTGGTGCTGCTACGATCTTAATTCTTTGGTGCTTGGCATGGCATGGCATCATGCATAGTTCACTGGTCAGCCACCTGCATGCCTTGTATCTTTATATCTTACGTAAACCCAGTGATGATGAAGACATTTTCGTCGTCCAAACATCCATCTTAATGATATAAATGATTTTTCGTATTTTAGTTTTTAGATTCCTTTCATTATTATCTTTAATTTTTTATTATATAGGTGAAACTTGGTGCAATGATGCTCCAATATGACAAGAAGATCATATATCCCAAAAATTGGAATAATCACTTCGCATGAGAGAACAAGTCTAATACTTTAAAAATAATTTATAAAAAAAATTAAGTATTTATAAGATGACAATGGTAGAGTTTTGAGTTTTGTGGACCCAGAAGATGGCTTAAAGGCCTTAGCAGGTGGGTTACTGTATTGGTAGGGTTAATTAGACTAGTACCGCTTTTTTATATTTTTAGGAAAGGACTTTGTACACGGCGCGCGATAATGATCTTTGCATGCATATGCTGCTCGTGCCAAAAATAATTTTTTTTTTGCACATCATGTGTACGGCTCGCATGCGCGCATAGCCAATTAGCGCATGCAATGTACAAACTTCTACTTCGTGCACACGATATAATTTTTTTTTTATAGCTATAAATAACATGCGATCAACCTAGGCTTCTGTTTTTTTTTTTTTTTTAATTTTATTTAAGGATACGAAGGTCAATTTAGCCGTTCATCACCCTAAATGTCAGTTTAGCTAGCCATACATGCTGCCTATCCAAGCACCATATGAGCAGTATCGAAATGGGTTCATGCCCAAACATTTATTATTTGTGTCACTGTTGTCATCATTGCTCGCTGGCTGACCAACAACTCATATGGACCTACTGAGAAAAGCTGACTCATTAAAGAGAGCCGTCGTTAAAATTAAAGCTGAGAACTTTTCGTCATAGTTTGAATCTTCAAGCCGTGAGCGTGACATCATCTTGTCTCTTGATATGAGGAATGAGAACATAAATTCCCACCTAACTAAGAAACGATAGGCGAAATATGACAATAATCAATATATTCTTATTATGGTAAGTCATAGAAGTTGACATTTTCAAAAATCATGGAGCAATTTTTTAAACCAACATCAATTAACACCAATCTTATAGATTTAATGATGAAAGTCAAAACATTTTAAGTAAATAATGTTAAAGTTAAAAAATAAAATAACATTTTTAATATTCATATGATATAAAAAAAATATTATTTGAAATGATGCTTTTAAAACGTCAATTTAAGTGATACTTCTTAATAAGCGCACCACTTGATGCTTTTAAAAAGAAAAGCACCACTTAACGTTTTTAACAGGGGCGTTAAATAAAAAAAGGTTAAGTGATGCTTTTTAAAAGAATTCATTTGCAAATGACATTATTACATCCATCGATGTGGCAAAAATATCATTTCAAATGGTATTTTTAACTTTAACATTATTTGTAAAATATTTAATTTTTGTACTAAATTTGTAAAACTAGTGTTAATTGACACCGATTTGAAAAACTGCTCAAAATCATGAGAGGATAAGTAAATATTTTTTTGTATAAAATTCATAGATTTACAAATCATTTTATGTAAAGTAAAATATTATGATTTTTTTCCTTCACATGGCCCCTAACTCTGGAATGAATAATGCACATAAATTAGCAAATGCTTCATTCGGTCCTGAGTGTACTTTGCAGTTGAAAATGAGACAGCATTCTGGCCTGCTGAAGACTTGAAAGTTTGCAAGCACTGTGCGAAGAACAGCAGGTAACTTATGCAGCCCGTGACGTTCTTCATATGGAATTTTGATATCGCTTCAACACATGGCGAAAAAAGTTGCTGGTGAAGACTTTAATATTTGCAAGTATAATGCGAGGAAGAAGAACAAGTAAATTATGCAGCCCGTGATGCTCTTCATATGGAATTTTGGATATCTCTTCAACACATGGTGACAAAAGTTGCTGGTGAAGACTTTAATATGTACCGAGTATTATTATAAGTACAACAGGTAACTTACCCAACCTGTAATGCTCTTCATATGGAATTTTGGATATCTCTTCAACATATGGTGACAAAAATTGCTGATATAATAACAACAACAACAAAACCTTAATCCAAAATTAGTTGGCATCAACAAAAATTACTGGTAACAAATGATTAATTTGGCTCTTTAATTTGATTTGGATTACACAAGATATCATATCACTTCCTTTTCTAATCTCAAGACAGCCATGAAAGCTTCTTGCGGTACTTCGACCTTGCCGATTGCTTTCAGCCTCTTCTTTCCTTCAGCCTGATAAATCATGAAAATGGTGAGCATTGGTTCATAAAATTCTCAAGTTCTTATTTGGTGTATGATTGACGTCCATGATTGGCCAATGAAACGTCATTTTCCAAGCATAGAACTATATGATTCATTACTCTATGTGCCAATGGATGCGTGACCGCTTGCATTAGAAGTGGCACTGGACTTGTGTATATGAATCATGCTATAATTGCTCGAGGAAGCATATGTGATCTGTCTCAATACTGTGTGCATCACATGTAGATGGCGAAAAAATTCAATGAATTTAGATGCTTCTAGACCACAAAGTAAAAACAAAACATTGTATCATGTCACCAGGACTATTTTGGCTCAACTTGAGGACAGTAAATAAGAGAACTGCAGAATTTATAATTTTATCTTATTGTTATACTAAAGATGTAAATAAGGATATCCTAAATTAAAATTTTGTATCAATAGATTTTGTGATCAAGGCCCCACCATTATAATTGGAACTTGGTTCAATTCTCATTGTTTCCCTAACTAACACCCATCAATATGCTATTATTTCATTTTATAGAATACCAACAAACCCTTGCTCTAAATAATTATCATCATCATGGTTTTGGACCCCTCTGAACAGTAGATCAAATAATATATAAGTTGTAACGTACCACTGTACCAGGACGGCAAGTTAATTTGTGAACTTCTCATTATTGACAGAATAAAGCTGTTTCGACAAATATAGCAATGATGTTTTTATTATATACAAAGCATACTATAGGAGGTATTCGCACTGTTGTCATTTGTTATTACCTGCTATTCCATCGTAACTGCTAGCAATAGTTAGTATAATATATTATCTATTTTAGTTAGAAAGAGTTAAGATGTACCAGCAAGTTAATATTTTCAAACAACATTTTTAAATTTCTGGACAAATAAATGCCATTATAAAGCTAAAGCTATGTGACGTTACTTTGAAATACCTAACCTACTTGGTAAATGTATTTCATAGTTTAGTTTGAGGAAGACAGATGGGGATTGGAGTGCAACTCAATTATCTAACAAAATGAGAATTACAACAATGGAATCATAGCCATCCAATCATTCTAGAAAATGCTAGAGGTAATGTTTAGCTCAAATTCTTGTGCTTTTCCTTCTACTCATTCTTTTGCCACTTCAACTAATCCTTACTATCTCTATCTTCCTCCATCTCTCCCCTCGACTCTTCCCCTCTCTAACCCTTACCCCTCCATTCCTCTCTCCTTTCCTGTCGAAAGTTTGGCAGGATCCGCAACCACATTGCTCCTAGATGCAACCACCTCCAGCACTCGCTTGCATGCCATGCTCTCAGTTGAGGCTTGTTGCCTCTTAACAACTACTTTCATCTAGCTTCATTGCTTCTCACTACTGACATCAATCCCTTTCATATACTCATCATAGTTGTTCAGTCTTGCCATCTTCCATGGCCATCATTACAACCAACCTTTAATATAAGCTGCATCATTAATTTCCTACACATTGCAGTGCTTCCCTTCCTCCTCTCCTCTCCATTCAAATATCATGAACAAAATTCTGCATCGCAACTTCAAGGATTTGGATAATGGAAATGGTGGAACTACCAAAAAGAAAAAACTTCCAAGTTATAACTAGAAAGATCCCTCCAACCACAAGTTTTGTGATTAATTGAATTAATTCTTTTAATCCATAAACAACTTTGATATTCACCCCATAATTCTAACAAACAAAAGGAAGACCATAGAGACTAAGTACACCAAATTTAAGATCATAAGGTGTATGAATATTAGGTAGGCCAAGATTACTTAAAAGGTGAAGAGTTTTGTGTCAAACTCTCATCACCTTGAGGCACAAAGCACTTCTCTTGAAGGGAAAGTGACTAATAACCTGCAATATTCATGCCTTCTTCTTTCTGGTAGAAATGTCTCGATTAATAGCATACATGAAGGTCCCCTATGATAGGGGTGATCTATATGAAGGTATACAATATTGGACCAAGCCATCTATTTCAATTAGGACTGTACCGCACTGAATATGAATCTAGATGACTTATGGTCTTGATACATGTCTGTGCCCAAACTAGTGCCAATTGGTCCTTACCATTGAATAGCCCAAAACAGCTTGGGTGGTTTGGCCCGGCAATGGTCTTATATGGATTAGGGCTTTAGTTATTGAGGGGCCTTATTTATCGAGGGAGGAAGGGGTGTGGGCTTGATGTCCTTTCCTCCCACCATTTTAAGGTAAGAGAGAAGAAAGAGAGGGAGAGAGTGGAAGGGTGAATAGGAAGTCCAATCTAAATGTTTCCTTCCATCCTCATTTTTTTCTATTAGATCCAATAAATGGATAAAAATTAAGAAAACAAAGAAAAATCATGGCAAAATTTTGTAATTTTGCATGATTTTGTGATATATGGTAGATTTTAATCAAATCTATACAATGCTATTTTTTTTATGTTTATTTTATTTCTATTAAAAATAAATATTGTGGGTAAAGAAACAATAAAAAATAAAGTAGATGTTAGATTCCAAAAATTAATATCATGCTTGTAATTTAGTATACCATCTACCATCTTTTATCGACCTAGATGTTCGAAGGGACATCAATACTCAAATTGGTACCAAATATTTGCGTTTATGTTGCATTATAATTTTTTAACATAAAATTTTATAATTTTTATACCAGTTAATTTCAAATGCGTCATATAGTTACACCATTCTTTAGGCATATAATCTAAAAATTAAAGTACATTTCATTTAAACATAAAAATGAACTCACAAAATTCTATTTCCCACTCAAAATAAAGCAAGCTTAAAGTCTTGAAAACCAAAAAATGTTTTTTTCATTGTACCAGTATTTTATACTGGTATCCTATTATGCTGGTCTTCTATTGGCCTGTAGTCTAATATTGAGACTGCAAACTTCAATCCATACCACCCCAAGCACAAAGAAACCACAATACTGGTTCCTAGCTTTGAAATAGGTAGAAAGAAAGATCACCATTTATCTTTCTAAGAAGACATGGTTTTACACAACATAGCAAGATCACCAATTATCTTTCAAAGAAGACATGGTTTCACACAACATAGCAAAGTGACCTACTCCTTTACACTCAAAACAAATGAAGCTGCTTCTGCACTGGTTTCAATGGTTACAACTCTCATTACACTTGGAGAAAACATCTTGTGAAGGGAGTAAAAGTTTTTGGTAAGACACATGACGTTCAACCATCTTACATTGACTGCTCTCACATCAACATTAGTTTTAAATAAATCTGGTTAATTTTATCTTCTCGTTTGAGCTATTGTTGGGTGCCTTGCCTTCCATTTGGTTAGGATTCAAAAAGAATTTAACATAGAAGATCATTTCATCCTATACCAGGAAAAAGGGGTTGTACCAAAATGTAGCAAGGCCGAAATAGGGTCGTTTTCGACCGATTCACTTGAAACGAATGATTTTGATGAAATTTTTCATATTTTCAATTAAAAATTAATTTAAAAATAAAATATATGAAAATTTAGTATTACGATAGATCATTTAGAAGCACTTGCGATGTGTTGTATCTTGTGATATTAGGGAGAGACCGCTATGGCAATCTTCCAGTCACGGTGATGGGTCCGATCGAGCCACCAAACAGAGTTAGGCAACAAGGGGTAAGAAAGGAAAGAGAACATCTCTTTAAACCAATACAAAAGGGAAGGCATTGTAGAGAGTGAAGGAATTGGTGTAATCAACTTAGAGACAAAAGAGCCTTTGGACGATCGTCTCCCCAAATTATTATGCAAGATAAGCGATGATGATGATAGTTCGAGGGATAATGGGGCATCTGGTGGCCAGGGAGCTGCACAGGAGATACAGCCTCATAGTATTCGATTCACTGATGAGTTCTGATATACTCATGCCATATAAGATAGAGACCACAAGACGCAACCTAATAGAGCTCATGAGGAGAATCGCTTACAAGAGAGAGCTCACAAGGCCATTCAGAACATGAAGCTGCTGATGCAGACAATCTGGCACGTGGAGTAATATTTTTGGACATATCTGAATCAGATTCCTACATCTAATTCTATTTCATCTGGGTTGGTTACAATCTACGTCCTTATGGATATAGATATGAATATCCTTCATCTGATGCATTATGTTATGGACACCTTACATCCAAGAATTTAAGCAACTACTACATTCCAATACGATAGCTTTATGATGCTCACAGATCAGATTTCGCAATCTTTGTATGGCTAGGTTAGTATCCCACCGTACATCACAGCCAATACCCAATAAAGTAGACCCCATGTTGCTCATAGGAGTTGGGTTGACCTCCCAAGCTTAGATTATGAGCAGAATGCCTACTACGTCTACAAGTGGCATAAATACTCCACTAGATATTAGATGCCGATACATATTATTTATGTGTTATATATTTAAAATTTTTATTCATATGCAATTTAAAAATATTTTCTTCTAGTTATTTGTTACTTAAATTTATGTTAGTGATACATTGATATGCTTTAATGTTATTTGACACCACAAAATACTTTGAAACACCAATAAAAACACAGCAAATCTAAAGAAAAAATTGTTAAGATTGAATATACCACATTAAACAAGAAAAAAATAAAAAACTATTTAAAAATAAAAAAGAAAAAGGCAAAAAACCTTGCGTATTGGTCCACCTTACCGGTATGCTAAGGGATATTGTGTGTTAATATTGTATGACCTTATACTATACTGAACTAGGTCAGTATTGAAATGGTACCGGTTCCCAGCATGGTGAACCTTGAGATTTAATCAAATCTTCCTTTAGTGCTTCATCAACACCATCCAGCAACACTTTTTGCCACCACTTTAACAATTAGATTGAAAGCTCAATATAAAATTTTGATTCCTTGTCTTTCAACTTTAAATTTAAAGCCACTTTTCAAAGAAGCCTAGAGTGGTATTTCAAACAAATGCAACCTTGGTCAACACCAAAGTCAGATCTTCTTGTCTCAAGATTGTACCAAGTACTTCCTTTATGGCAACAAAGTTTTAAGTCTCAGCAAAAATTGAAGCACCAACATCCATGCCCTCTTCCTTGTCTCAATCATGCCCTTGATCTCTCCCTCAACCTCTCTCCCTCCAGCTGCTTTTGCAAGAGCTTGTACTTTGATTTGTCTGGTTGGAATACTTCCACTATATTTATTATTCTGGTTTCCAGTTTTTTAGCTAAAATGTAATACCAATAAATCCGATACTCTGGTACATATAAGATTTAATATATTTAAGCTAATACCTAGATGCAAGCTTATGATAGGGTCTTGTAATCAATCATTCTCAAATACATTAGCACAAATATAATCAAACAGTAAGCAATAACCTTTTTGGGAGTGACAAAGATGCCTAAGCATGGCTCAAACTATAGCCAAACCAAGTTTAAAGCAGGCTAAAGTAAAATTTGTGCTTAAGGTCGAAGCTTAAGCTCAAGCTCAAATCTAATAATGTTGAGCTAAACTAAAGCTATATATAAAGTCTTCTTAGATAGGTTGATTTTAGCCGATCAATTGCCTGATTATATATTATGCTTTATTGAGCCAAATACGATCATGCTAGCAATCCTAATCTTGGTGAAGACATCATGCTAGCTGATGTGGCTGATCTAGCTACGTTACTGTTAACGGACGAGGCTGACTAACGGAGGTAAAATCAGAAAACTAAAACCCTTCGTTATGGTCCAACGTGCCACCCCCAGCCTCAGTCTCAGCACTAACTTCAAAGTTGGCCCCAATACTGACTCCAGAGTTGGCCTCGGCACCGACTCCAGCGTTGACTCCGACTCCAGAGTCGGCCACAATACCAACTCCAGAGTCGGCCCCAATACCGACTCAGAGTTGGCCTCGGCACCGACTCCAGCGTTGACTCTGACTCCAGAGTCGGCCACAATACCAACTCCAGAGTCGGCCCCAATACCGACACAGCGTCAGCCTCGGCACCGACTCCAGCATCGGCCTCGGCACCGATTCCAGAGTCGGCCTCGGCACCCATGTGGCCCACTACCGACCGCAATCGCCATGTGGCCCACCTACCACCTGCGGTCCCACGTAATCCACCTGCCACCTGCAGTCCCGTGGCCCACTACTACCTGCGGCCCCATGTGGCTCACTTATCGGCTACGGCACACGCCCGACAAGACCTGACCTACCAACCATCTGCAGCGCCATGCCTGACAAGACTCAGCTCACCAACTGGCTGTAGCCGCCCAATCAACAAAGAGATGGCCTGCCAGTTCTGATAGGCCATGAGGCGGATACCCCCTATCGCTGCTGGCCTCACCGCTTGTCCATGTCAAAACACGGCGTCTCGGGATCAATAACTATCCAAAAAGGGGTAAGAGAGACTCCCGACCAGGTATAAGAACCTTCGCACATAATGAGGGGGACTTTAACTACTTCAATTTCTTCAAGTTCTAAGCTAACTCCCAAAAAGAGAGATATATTACTGTTTTTCAGACCACTCACTTGAGCGTCAAAGGGTTCCCACGGAACAACTGGCCTCCGGGACATTTTTGCAGGATCCTAGTCTGAGGTGGAGGCATCGAAAGTCTCACAAGCCCATCCTCACCGAATACTGGGTTCCATATCTTCCTGATGTTCGAAGGTGATTTGGCAACAACAGATTGGCGCGCCAGGAAGAGGGAAGGAGAAGTGAAAACAGCTACGACGGCTAGTAGCATATCTTTATTCCCCTCCAAGAAAGAAATGATGGTTACACGTGCTCGGTGTTGGGGCTTAGAAAACAAATGTGGAATTGCCTCACTGAAATTTATCCGTGCATGAGATCTCGTGCGTGATGCTTCACTTCCGTGAAGCCTCTTCACGTTGATGCTTTTCGTGAAGCCTTTTGTACTTAATTCCTTTCACGTCACAGAAACTGTGAGAGCTGGTTGAATCATTCTTTGCTTTGGCTAAAACTCCTAACTTCATGAGATTCCACAAACCCCCCCATGGAAGTCCACACTTCCGCTACGATCAACCGAAGTCTTCATGGCTTCGTTCCTGGCATGAGTCCTTGATGGCTGGAATCACAACGAATGCCACGCTCCATGAACACCACGCAATGCGTCCTCTTGAGGGAAGCTTCACATGAAGCCCAGCATAAATCCGTTGGATTTCATGCTGACGCACGGGACTTTCGGATCCCTTCCATGCACTGGATTTGTAGCCGCATGGGACTTCCGAATCCCACAAAGGAAAAACAAGGTAGTCGACGGAGAGGAGAAAAAAGAGGAGAGAAAGAGAAAGAATTATCTTGAGATAAAAGAAATCTGTTTTATGTGTCCATAAACCCTAGAGACTAGAGTTTAAATACATGACCAAGTCCTCTGTCCATAAACCCTAAGGACTAGAGTTTAATCCATGACGGAGTAGGATTGGCCCAGACTTTACAAAAACTTCCATGGACTAACACGATGAGATTAAACTAATCCCCAAGCCCATGTACACCCGTGACTTGATTTAATCTCAACCCTTAAATCCATACCTAGCCCAATACAAGTTAGCCCAACCTGGGCCTTGATAGCACCACACCAGGCCCAACAATCTCCACCTTGGTGCTTTCAAGGCCTCAACACATCTGCCGTATCCCTCAGCTACAACACCGAGAAGCTATTCTGTGAAAGAACCTTGATGCTGGATTATCCTTGGTGTGTATCTTCACCAGCTCTACTTCACCTTCTTCCATCAGCTCTCTGTAGTCGATGCCTTCCTTCTAAGAGTATCCTCTGGCCACTAGTCCTGTCTTGTACCCGATACTCCTTTGCTCTGAAGCCCTTCCTTGCGCTGATAAATCCATTGCAATCAATGGATTTCTTTTCTTATGGCAACTGGACCAACTGCCATGTGCCAGTCATGTGAGAGATGCATCTTCTCTGCCATAGCCGGAATCTTCTGCCATAGCATGAACCCACCTATCTCTGTCTTAGCTATCCTAGCTCTCTATAGCCTCCTCATAGGTGTAAGGGTCTCCATTCGCTGTCACCAGGGCATATGACACCGAATCCTCGAAGCCGTATCGAACTGGAGGTCGCACGTTCCTTCTGGGCCTATGCTATGCGATTCAATATCAGTCCCCTGCCCAGCTGCCTCCTGCTAAACTCCTGGCTTATGTCCGCTCTGTCAGTCCTCTCCACCTGAATCTCAAATCCTTCCGGTCCACTAGCAAATGGCACGACTGTGTAAGTCATCTGACTAGTATTACCGTGTTCCATCTCCTGTAGCCCTTGCTGTGCATCTGTACCATCTCTTCTCTGAAGAATTGAGCTTTCATCAAAGGTTACATCCCTGTTGATGACAACATTCTTCTCCAAAGGGTCCCACAGTCGATACCCCTTGATTCCACGCTGGTAGCCTAGGAACACCATCTTCTTAGACCTGACGTCCAACTTACTCCACTCCCCAGCACCAACATGCACATATGTCGTGCATTTAAATACCCTTAGATGGTTCAGGCTTATTTTTCGTCCAGACCATATCTTCTCTGGAATGCCTCCATCCAACCTGGTGTGCAGTGACTGATTGACCAAGTAGCTGGCTACATCTACTACGTGAACCCAGAATATCATTGGAAGCCCTGCCTATAGCCTCAAGCATCTTGTTTTTTTTAACAATGTTTTATTTATCCTCTTAGCCACCCCTTCCTGTTGAGAAGTTTCCATCACCGAGAAATGCCTTTTGATGTCCCACTCACAAAATCTCTAGAACTCTCTGTTGGTGTATTCTCTGTCACTGTCTGACCTTAGACACTTCACACTCCTACCCTGCTCCACCTCAGCTTCCAGATTCTAAACTTGGTGAAGACCTCTGATTTCTCCTTCATGAAGTAGGCCTACTGCTTTCTTGAGAAATCATCTATCAGGGTCATGAAGTATCTAGCCCCATTCCTTAAAGAAATCGGAGCTGATCCCTAGACATCCATGTGTACTAATTCTAGGGATTCTGCACTCCTAGCTATGCTGATTAAGAACTGCACTCTTCTCTGCTTTCCCATCTGACATAGGCTCACAGATCTCCATATCTCTACCACTCAGGTCTGAAAGCAGCCCTCTCTTGCTCAGTTCTTTCATCCTCGTCTCCCATGTGACCTAGACGGTAATGCCACATCCTATACACATCCCGAGAATCTGTTCCACAGTTGCTACCTCAGATTTTCGGTCACCATAGAGCCCTCCAATCTGTATAGGTTGTTCTCCAGCCTCTTCCCTCTCATCACTACCATAGCTTATTGGAGATATTCAGAACTCCACTCCTGGCATGACTGCTGAAGCTGTATCCAATCCGCTCCAAGTATCCCAGTGACACCAGATTTTTCTTGAGTTCTGGGATATGCTTCACGCTGGTAAAAGTGCACATCATGCCATCAAACATCCTCACCCTCAGTGTGCCAATCCCTGCCACCTTGCAAGAGTGATCATCTCCAAGAGTTACCCACCCCTCATCAACCTCTGTGTAAGTGCTGAACTACGACCGATTGGAAGTGTAATGATGAGAACAAGCTGAATCCAAGGTCCACATCTCTGTGCTGTGCTTGTGACCATCTGATACCACCAAGAGATCATCCTCTACCTCCTGACCTGCAACGTACTCACAGATTCAGATCCTTCCTTTTCTCTTTCTGATTTTTCCACTTAGGACAATCCCTCTTGAAATGTCCTACCTCACACACTTGTAGCACTTAGCCTTCCTAGACTTTAACCGTCCTCTAGGCCTGCTCCTATCCCTGCCTCTGCCTAACGCTTCCCCAACTGATAGACCCTCCTGGGGAACTGCATCCTTGGTCATCTTCTTTCTCTGCTCATTCGTCCGAAGTACCAAGACAATATCTTCATAGAACAATGTCTCCTTCCCATAGAGCAGCGTCGTGACCAATGAGTCATATGATGTGAGCAGTGAACACAGTAGTAAAAGTGCCTTATCTTCCTCCTCCATCTTGGCCCCAACATTCAGCAATTCATTGCTCATCTGGTTGAATGCCTGGATATGGCCCAATACATCACCTTCTGACATCCAAAGGCTATAAGGCGTTTCTTCAACATCAACTTATTGCACATATTCCTTCCCATGTAGAGGGTATGCAACTTTGACCAAAGTCCCTTCGGGGTCTTCTCCTCCAGCACTGAATAAAGGACTAAGTCTGCCAAATATCCTTTGATCGTTGAACATGCTTTCTTCTCCAACGATATCCACTGCTTATCTATCATCACATTTGGCCTTTCTTCCAAAGCAAGATCTAAACCCTGCTGCATAAGGAGGTCCTTTACCCGGACTTTCCACATGAAGAAACTTTCCTTCCCATCAAATTTCTCAAAATCTATTTTTATGTTACTACCCATAGCCAGATCTCAACAAAAATAGCACAAAAATAAATTTTAGAAAATTAAGAGGTACATTATTTCAACTCCTTAAAAATCTCCAAATTATTCCTTCCTGAACTAGGCTCTGATACCAATTGTTGGGGTTTAGAAAATAAATATGGAATTGCCTCACTGAAATTTATTTGTGTGTGAGATCCCGTGCGTGATGCTTCACTTCCGTGAAGCCTCTTCACGTTAATTCTTTTCGTGAAGCCTTTTGTACTTGATTCCCTTCACGTCATAGAAGCCGTGAGAGCTGGTTAATCCTTCTTTGCTTTGACTGAAACTCCTAATTTCCTGAGATTCCACAAAGCCCCCCATGGAAGTCCATGCTTTCGCTGCGGTCAACCGAAGTCTTCATGGCTTCGTTCCTGGCGTGAGTCCCTGCTGGCTAGAATCCCAATGAATGCCATGCTCCACGAACACCATGCAGCACGTCCTCTTGAGGGAAGCTTCACATGAAGCCCAGCATAAATCCGCTGGATTTCATGCTGATGCACGGGACTTTCGGATCCCTTCCATGCACTAGATTTCTTCCCGCACAGGACTTCCGGATCCCACGAAGGAAAAACAAGGTAGTTGACGGAGGGGAGAAAGAAGAGAGAGAGAAAAAGAATTATCTTGAAAGAAAAGAAGATTTCGCCCCTCGGTTCCTCCTGGTCTGACTAGGTGGTGAGATCAATCGGCGGAGCAGGCTCCTCTGGGGCCGTCTGATGCTCGCGTGGACAAGGGACCAAGGATCGGGGACGAGGCCTTTTTTTCGACCTCCCAGCGTCATCGCCGGCGGCCCGCCTCTTCTCAACCGCCCTCTTTACGACGTCCATGGATATCCTCATATCTGCGCGTGCCAAGAGTTAGTTAAAAAAAAAAAAAAAAGAAAGGAAAAAGGACGCAGTCTCTCACCATCGCCCGGGGCCAGACCGGCGTATCGGAGATTCTCCTCCAATAGAGCTCTCAGCAAAGGGGCACCGGTAGGACAACAGCTGCTTATAGACCTCTTGGTCCCTCGGAATCATTGCCGAGTTCTTATTCGGCTCTAGGTTCGGATCCTCCAACTCTGCCTCACCCCCTCAATGTGTGCGAAAAAGAACCGGGTCTTCCATCCTTTAATGGAGGGTAGATTAAGTTTGATGGCTCGGTCAGGTTGGGTGTGAATAGCCACCACTCGGCGTCTGATTGGCATCGAAGGGTGTACAGCTGCGAAATAGAGACACTCGGCCCACTATGCCAAGATAACCGCACAGCACCATGAAGGCACAGATGGTCCGAACGAAATTCGAAACCAACTGCGCCAATGTCAGTGCGTACCTATGAAGGAGACTAATGATGAAGGGGTGGAGGGGAAGCCGAAGGCCTGCTTTAAGGAACTCCTCGTACAGGCGATTCCTCTAGAAGGATCGGAGGTCACCCTGTTGCTGGATCCAAGGGAAGACAATCTAACCTCCCTAGGGATCTTATAGGTTGCCCTAAGGGATTCTATATCTGTGAAGGTAATGATGGAGGCGATCCTCTTCGGACCCGCCGAGGTGGAAGCAACGACCGAAGAAGATGCCCTACTAGCCCTAGGTGGCGGTTGAACTATGGGAGGTTGTGGTGCCACGATCGATGGAGGGTCTCAGATCGAGATCCCACCCGCCGCCCGCAGCTGGTTCAGAGGAACCTTGTCCTCAGAGGAGGACGAGGACGAATGGGCTGCTACGGGCTTCTTACCCTTCTTATCGGGGCCCATGAGGAAGAAAACAAAGGGAGGTCAGAAAGGACTAACCTGAAGCAAGGAAGGAGACAATGGCATAGGGTTCAAAGAAGGGCCTCGGTCCCGAGGACTCAGGTTTCAGAAGAAACAGAAAAGCTTCGGATACACAAGGAGCTCGGCGATGGGACGGCCCCCTTTTTATGCTTGACGTTCGAATTGTCCCACCCGATTCGATCCGCCACGTGAACGTCCCCTATTAAAGGCGTTACTCCAACCGTCGCACGATCTCATTTGCCCGAGGCAAATCGCCTCGGCCAAGAGCGCAAAGACATGATTTGCGGCCAATAATGGGATATCAATGACGTCACCACAATGATGGCTACCGCTTTATAAGAGAGATGGCCTTAATTATGAGAGAAATCTCTTTGGTTTCATAGAAAAAATCTTTTTCATGACAGCGGTACAGCGTTCCATGCTCTCTTAAATAAGAGATTTGACTCCACTCGAGGTGTGGGCCCACAATTAATCACAGGCGAGGATTGAGGGCGTCAAAAGTCTACACTTCTTTCGCTCGGCTAAAGATGTGACCGCACGAGCTCAGAGAGGAGGGCATCTGATGTGGCTGATCCAGCCACATTGCAGTTAACGGACAGGCTGACTAACGAAGGTAAAATCAAACTAAAACCCTTCGTTATGGTCCGATATGTCACCCCTAGCCTCAGTCTCAGCACCGACTCAAAGTCGGCCCCAATACCAACTCTAGAGTCGGCCTTGGCACTGACTCCAACATCGGCCTCAGCACCGACTCTAAAGTCGGCAATAATACCGACTCCAGAGTTGGCCCCAATACCGACTCCAGCGTTGGTCTCGGCATCGACTCCAGCGTCGGCCTCAGCACCCACGTGGCCCACTACCGACCGCAACCGCCACATAGCCCATCTACCACCTACAGTCCCACGTGATCCACTTGCCACCTGCAGTCCCACGTGGCCCACTACCACCTGCGCCCCATGTGGCCCACCTACCGGCTACAACGCACGCCCGATAAGACCTGGCCTACCAACCATTTGCAACGCCGCGCCTGACAAGACTCAGCTCACCAACTGATTGTAACTGTCCATATCAGATAAAGAAATGGCCTACTAGTTCTGACAGGCCATGAGGCGGACACCCCATGTCGCTGCTGGCCTCACTGCTTGTCCTATGTCAGAACACACATATAAGAACCTTCGCTCATGATGAGAGGGAGACTTCAACTTCTTCAAGTTCTAAGCTAACTCCCAAAAAAGAGATACATTACTATTTTTCATACCATTCATTTGAGCGTCGAAGGGTCCTCACTGGAACAATTGGCCCCCGAGACTTTTTTGAAAGATCCCAGTCCGAGATGGAGCTTCGGAAGTCTCACAGGCCCATCCTCACCAGATACCGGGTTTCGGATCTTACTTGACGTTCGAAGGTGATTTGGCGACAAACTAGCCAATCCTAATCTTGGTGAAAACTATTTGAAACTCATATTCAAGGCCCAAGCCTGGGACATCTAGTAAATAAATACTGAGCCAACTAACTATCAAGATCAACAGCTTTAAACACAACGTTGCATCAACAAGCATATGGAAGATAGCATACAAAGTATTTAGAATTAATCTATCATATATACAAAGGCAACTAAGACAAGATGCAATTGTGGTGAGAAAGATCACCTGCTTCTTTAGCAACTTCTTTTTCCTTGTTATATCACCCCCTACAAGAAAACAAAAACCATGTTAATTATAGAAGAGACCTCCAATTTAAATAATTGCTTGTTTTATGCTTCATGATTAATTTCATTAAGATTTTAAATCTCATGGAATAGAGGTGTCATGATTCTTTTACGAACAAGACATTTGTATCCTGTTCTGTCTCGATCCCCGATCTGGTTAGGCATCCCAGCACTTGCTTGGGATATTTTTTTTCTTAAAAAATTATGTATGAAGTTTTAGTATTTTATTAATTTTAAACATATTTTAACTTCAAAAGTTATATTTTTACGATAAATTAGATCGATTTAAAGTTGACACTACAATATTTCTTTACATAATACATCATTTCTTCATCTAGAATCAAATTATATAAAAACTTCAAAAAGAAGAATAAATTTTTGACTCCATATATTTTGAAAGTTCGTGAGTATTGATACACACCATAACATTTTGACAGAACATCTTTCCTGATGGCTGACAATGATTCGCTAGCAATCACCTTGGAACCAATACATGCCTGTCATTGCAACACATCATTTACACATTAGTATAACTGAAAAAAACCAAACTAATATGGAGTATAGTTGTTCTTGAAGATACAAAAAATGTGTTGAAGATAAAGATTTAAGTGCTTGTGTCCATGGATGTGCCAGCCAATGGTTGCCTAGCAAATCTATGCTGTGATATGCCATGACATGCCATAACCTACCAAAAAGGAAGAGAGAAGTCATGGAAAGGTATCAAGTGGTACCAAGCCATGTTGATTTTTGTTATGCCTTATTGACATGAATCAATACCCTACAATAGTAGGGTTATCATGAAACAAATGGAACCAACCTAGCAGACAAAGCATAGTTGGCATGGTCTCACACAGACAAACACTTGATTCCTTGAAAAATGTAATTCAGTTATCAAGACAAGCTATGCAAAATAGAATCGATTTCCTAAGAATAATGAAAGGCAATATTAGTGTTGCAATAATGTATTTCAGCCATCAAAACATGTTTCTTTGGAATATATCTATCAACAAAGTAGATTTTGAATTTGTTATTCTTTTTAAGATCACAAAGAATACAACAGACAAACTAATCTCCACTGAGAATATTTCTTTTAAGATCACCAAGTTAATTGAATGAAAAATTTAAAGAACTAGTGATAGAGGAATGAGCACCTAGATTTTAAGTGGTTTCTTTCTAGAGAAAAAATAAACCTGCATACCTAGTGGCTAAGTTCTGAGACAAGGAACTATATAAGAATGTCAAAAAGGACACATCTTATAAAGACACCTATTAGATTATGCCAAGGTATGCTGAACTGTATCGAACAGCCCAGTTCTGCATGTATCAAACCATACCAGTGCAGAATCAGTATGATTTACCATTTCGAAACGATAAAGGGCAACTACCATCCTGAACCACTTGATATATCCCAGAATCGTCATGTACAATCTCATATTGATCTCATACTGTACTGAACTATACAGATCTATCTGATTTGGCTCAGTACAGGGCAGTTCATGGGGTGGGGCCTTCCAATTAACCTAACCGATATGTTGTTGGTTCGATATGGGATGACCGGTACACCAACGGTTTGGTACAATACGTCTCATACTGAGCTGTACTGGTTCGATATCAAAATGGTACCAACTCTTGATACAATGAACCTTAAATTATACTAATTATATATGAACTAGCATATGGTGAAATCTCAAAACTAGAAGAGATATCACAAGTTTAAATTAACAAAGCACTAATTCTTAACTCAACTCAACTCATCTAAGCCTTTTCCCAACTACATGGGGTCGGCTACATGAATCTGCTTCCTCCACTCTGTTCTATTCAGGACTAAGTCGACACTCAAATTACAAATAGTTATATCTTTTTTAATTATTTCTGTTTATGTTAGTTTAGGTTTACCTCTACCTATCATTACCATGGACAGTTAAAAGATCATTCTTTCTAACTGGAGCATCTAAAGTCTTCGTTGTATATGTCCAAACCATCATAGTCATTTTCTCTCATTTTATCTTCAATTGGGACTACTCCTATCATTTCTCGTATATATTTATTTTTAATTCTATCTTTTAAAGTTTTACCACATATCCATCTTAACATGCGCATTTCTTTTACACTTAATTTATTCACATATTTCAGTATTGCCCAATACTCTGTTCCATATAACATAGCTGGCGTAATAGCGATTTTATAAAATTTTCTTTCAATTTTAATGGGATGCATCAATCATACAATACTCTTGAAGCACTCCACTTAATCCATCTGCTTTAACTCTATGATTCACATCTTCACCTATTTCACCTTCTTGCTAGATAATTGATCCCAAATACCTAAATTTTTCACTCCTTGGTATCTCTTGGCTTGCAATCTTCATTGTCTCTTCATTTGTATTTTACTTTCACTAAAATTATATTTCATATATTAATTTTTAGTTCCACCAATCTTGAAACCCTTAGATTTTAAAGCCTCTCTCAATTATCTAACTTAGCATTTACTCCAGATTTAGTTTCATCAATCAACACTATATGCCTGCAAATAACATATACATGAAATATCATCTTGAATATTCATATGCAAAGCCAAGAATTTGGACACCAAGCATCATATTGATACAATATTAGTCAAAACATTTTACGGAGTTTTTCTGGAACCAAAGTTTTAACTAAAGACTTAATACAGGAACGAAGAATGAGAGGCTTAAAATTTTAATATGGTCGAACTTGATAAATCATTCTCTCGATTCATATGCAAATACAACTCAACTCAACTCATCTAAGCCTTTTCCCAACTACATGGGGTCGGCTACATGAATCTGCTTCCTCCACTCTGATTCATATGCAAATGTGAACCAAAAAATTCCATCCTAAACAGTTGGGTAGACAAGGTATAAAAAGTCTTTCTATTACACCAATAACCATCATGTGTGGTCTGATTCATTTAAGACTATAACCATGTTTTCAGAAAAAGAAAATGCATCTTACTTGTATAGGTACTTTGAACATCTGTCTAGGAATTAGTTCTTTTAGCTTCTGAGCCAGAGCCCTCCCTACTGCATATGCCTGGAAATATACCATCATGGCACAATTTGCTGAGATATGAACATAGTAAAATAGATCCACATGTTAATATAGCCACAGGAATGCAGTAAAGTATTTTTATTAGAAAAATATCATGGCGGAACTTAAAAGATTATTTGTAATACCCACAAATTTTATAACATCTTATATATAACTATTTTTTTATTGGTATAAACAAGCTATATGTTATTAAATTTAGTAGTGTTGTGGGGCTTTTGTTGGGAATACCTAAGAGATAAATAAGGATCAAAAGGAAACCGTTAATGAGCCATTAAATATAAATTAAATTAGTCCAAGGATTAGGATGCATTCTCTGAGAGTTATCAGGCATCTCACACTTGCTAATAAACTGCCACCTCATGCTCGCTGAGAGCTGCCACCTCATGTTTCTTTAGCAAGCCACTGCCACAAGCTGAACAACCACCTCATGCTTTTCTTTTAGGATTGCCACATCATACTTGACATGCCACCTTATGCTAGTATTAAGTTGCCAACTAATGTTATTTTGCTTTAAGCTACCACC
The DNA here is from genome assembly GCA_900491605.1 of Calamus simplicifolius. Lineage (NCBI taxonomy): Eukaryota > Viridiplantae > Streptophyta > Magnoliopsida > Arecales > Arecaceae > Calamus > Calamus simplicifolius. Next base: position 69,514 of record UESW01001568.1, on the reverse strand, counting down.
TCATGATTGTTACACGTCAAGCTTAGGACTATTGAAATAACTACCACGTTCTTATGCATCAGCCAACCAACCGAACCTTATCTTGACACCCAGGTACTATCTTATGGTGGTTGGACAACTTAGGACTATATTATTAGAGGAGGGTATGTCCTAAAAGCTGCCTGCATGTTAGTTTTGAATTAGTTGGAATAATACATAGACATTTCATTTGCATGATTACTTAACAATTTTGGGTATGGATCAACATATTGATTTTAGAGCCAGAAAAGAGTCCATGAATCCGTTGGAAAATATCCAAGTGGTTGAAGTACTAAATATAGAGAGGATTATATGTTTCTAAGAACTCAAAATGTGTTCATAACTATGAGTGAGGTTAAACATCGCACAGCTATCAAAGTGTATTGTGACTATGTGGAGTTCCTCATCCACATAGGAAACGGGCTTGCACCAACACTAGGATATGCTATCACAATGAACAGTCAACACCAGCAATCCACCTCGAAAATCATTGTCCATGGTTGATGTATGAACCAACATTTTAAAACTTTAAGGGACAAAGGTGTCCCAGTTTTTCCAGGAAACAAAATGTCCCATGTCCCGTCCCATCACAATCCCCAGCCCGATCATGCGTCTCGGTATTTGGTTGGGATTTTTTTCTTAAAAAAATTATTTATGAAGTTTTAGTATTTTATTTAATTTTTAAACTTATTTGAACTTCAAAGTTATATCTTTATGATAAATTAAATCAATTTAAAATTAAAATTATAAAATATTATGGTAGAGAAAGGATAGGATGAGACAGCCAAGATTGGCTCCAAAATCTCTCCGGAAGGAGACATCTCGATCCTTATCTCACCAAGAATTAAATCATTTGTATGAACTAAGTCCATAACTTGTAAGTGGTCTATTGAATGATCAGTAAATTTGGGGCCAAACCTATATATCGTTCATGATGCACTAAAGTACATCCTTGATAGGAATCACTTTTTCAATTGCACTTAGAACTGATTGATGGTCAGCCTGTCCAACACAAGAACCATCATGTTCATTGTGCCTATATTATTAGCACAGAGAAATAATTGGAATTGGAAGACCCACAATTTAGGTTTTTACAATTAGTTTGTAAAAAATATTACATTTAATAATTAGTTATTTCTAGAAGGTTTTAGTATAAATCGATTTTCAATAAAAGCTACGTAACATGATTTCGGATCCTATTGGGCCATGACTTCAAATAACTAAGGGTTTGATAGTGCTTTTGATCTTAATGGTCATGCCAAGAAAAAGGAATGATGGGGATGAAATAATACAGATAGCTAGTGCAGGGGCAAAGTCCACAAAAAATATACTAGAGATCATACCAATATGTTACCTATTTAGTATGATAGAATTTACATAGTACAATGAATTTACATAGTACAGTATGTGTGTCATAACAAGATAGGCTCTCAATATTCTCTAACGCCCAACCATGCTATGGCTCAAAACAGAGTGGTACATGTCGATACTACATAGCATGAGGTGGTTTCACTTGTTTCAGATTGGTATGAATTGTTTCAGCTCTATGGTGAACCAAACCTCAATGTTTCAGCTCTGTAGTGAACCAAACCTTGATATCATACTAGTTACCTTATTAATAAAGGACTGTATGCATGAAGTAGGTTGTTTCACATCAGTACCTCAGTATCATCCTGGTACCCTTTTCTAACCCAACCATGCTACGGCTCAAAACTGAGTGGTGTGTGTCGATACTAGATAGCATGAGTTGGTTTCACTTGTTTCGAATCGATATGAATTGTTTCAGCTCTATAGGAAACCAAACCTCAATATCATACCCAATACCTTATCGGTAAAGGACTGTATGCATGGTACAAGATGGTGTACATCACTTGGTCAGAATAGAGAGGTCGCTGGTTTCATCTGGATTAGGGGTGCAATCGAGCCGAGTCGAGTCGATACAGTGCCAAGCTCGAGCTCGACTCGACTCTAAAATTTGAAGCTCGAAACTCGACTCGAGCTCGATCGAGTTTTTTATTTCGAGCTCGAGCTCGAGCTCGATGAAATGCTCGATGTACTCGAGCTCGACTCGAATTTCTGTATAAAAATTAAAAAAATAATTTTTAAATTAAAATAAAATATTTTCTTAACTAAAAATTCAAAGGAGCTCTCACTGTTAGAGATAGGGCAAAGATTATCATTATCTTTATGGAGATAGGGCTTAATGGAGGGGCAAAGATTATCATTATCTTTATAGAGATAGGGCTTAATGGAGATAGGGCTTACCCGTTACCGCTTAGAGATGAGCCCTATCCTCTCGCTGTTCATAGGGACGAGAGTCACGTCGCGGAGGAAGATGGGTTCTAGGACAGAGGGAGGGACGAGAGTCACGCACTCAGCCGCAGAGGGAAGATGGGTTTTGGGAAGGGCAACGAAGGGACGGTGGGCGATTGGGCGTCAGTCAATGCCCTTTTTCACTCTGTGGTGATTCTATGAATCTGGTGATTCAGATGTTCTTGCAGATTAATGTTAATATAGTGATCTCATCGATGACTCGTCAAAGATGGAATAAATTAATAACTCTATGCGAGCATTAGCAGATTAAAGAGGATTTTGGAGGGAGGGACTCACGAGTGATGGTTCGTTTTCCTAATTTTTCGCTGAGACGAATGACGGTTTGTTTTCCACGTAAGCTCGATCAAGCTCGCGAGCTTTTCAAGCCGAGTATTTTAATACTCGAACTCGGCTCGATAATTTACTCGAGTAGCTCGAGCTCGACTTGATAAGCAACGAGTCGATTTCGAGTATTTTTCTGAGTGGATCTCGAGCTACTTGCGAGTTGTCTCGACTCAGTTACACCCTAATCTGGACTCATCAATGCTTGATGATGTGATAATATGGGCTCCCAATCCATTTGCTAAAACAATGCTATTAATGTGTGATAATTGCAGACTTGTAGGGGTAGGCTATTGCCATCTATCTCTAAACGAGGTTTTAAATATCATGGGACAAGGCTGACGCAGTTTTTTCACCAAATATTCTGGAAAATGGACATCCTATTCCATCTCCGGCCTATTTTCTAACTCATCCCATCCTGACACTCGGAGGTGGACCCTATCATACCATTGGTATATAAAACCTTATTCCAAACATTAATTATAATATGATTCTAAGTAATTATTCTCTTATTTATTGTTCCTAATTAGAACAAGGAAGTTCTAGAATTAGTTAGAGTATTTATCCAGCCTCGAATTAGGTTTATTAAGAATGGACTAGACCTAGGCTAGTCCTAATTAGATTAGGGCTGATAGGGTGAGAAACCATTAATCCAAGTGGGGCTGCTCCCTCCTCCACGACATAATTGTGGTATTCCGGCCCACTCCAAAGTGTATAAGTGCGGTTCTCTAGAATAATTATCATATTAAAATATAATGTTTACTTTTATATGCACAATATGTCTAAGAAAATTTCATTAATATATTACTAGAATAATCTAGTTACAGTATACATTAGTTACTTGACCGTCAAGCTCATTACTTAATTTCTTCCTTCTTTACATAGCCAGAGAGCTACTTGCTAACAAGGGCCATTATGGGAGTGACTAGACGCAAGAACAAAATTCCTTGACATAGTTAGAACTAGATTTTATTTTCTTAGTGCAATTGTTAGAAGTATCTTATAGATTTTCTTTCTTTTAGTAAACATTTGGAGAACAATTGTAGTCTCGTATTAGCTTTTAGATTTGTTAATTATTAACTTAAAAACTTGCTCTGATGTTGTTTCATTTCCTTTTTTGACCTTATTATTATCACAATTTTGTTGAACAAAACATAAGTGGCATGCCTTGTATCCTTGGAGAGAAATGCCCAATGAGTATGTGGCAGCTACCATGTCTCTAACTCTTGATTTGAGGTTGGAGGCATGACATGCTGTATGAACCATCATTTTCCTACTTTCATTTATTCATGTTGTGATAACTACTGGTTATTATATGGGTAATTCTTATCCAATTGGCTTGCATAAAATTGTCTTTAGATTAAATAACAAAATGTGACATAATTATATAACCATCAATAACCTGATAACAAATAGTTGGCACAAGGCCTAAGGATTATTACTATATGTACCATTAGCAAGAATTTTTTAATCTATAAATATATTAAACTGCACACATGTGTAGAAAAGTTTGCAAATAATTTAAATCACCTTATCCTTATGGACAATGTTGCTAATGGTTCGACAGGCTCACCATTGATGCGGATGTCTAGCTTCACCAATTCACTTTCCCTGTACCTGCCCATTGAACAAAAGTTGCAATGACACACAGCAAATCTCCATGCCAGTCTAATATAAGCAAAATCAGTCCATAAACTTCAGTCATTCTCTATGTTTAGATGAAATAAAAGGATTCATAGTTCCACAAGTCTATCGACTCCTGTAATTGGGTTAAAGGTTTTTGTAGCCCATCATGCTTCATCATTGAAAAGTGAAAAACTTTACCCCAGAAATAAGTTGGACATTGTCCATACTCTGTCCATTCAGTTTTGACCAAGGTTTGCCATACTAAGAGTTGATACTATTTTGATATCGAACCAGTATAATTCAGTATAAAGCGTATCCTATTGAACTAATAGCATACCAATCACCCAGTGTCGAACCAATAATGGTACCAATAAGGTGAACTGAAAGGTTCAACCTATAAACCGCCTCATACCAAGACAAATCGGGCAGTTCAACATAGTATGGGACAATTCAGTACGGAATAAGGTTAGTATGAGGTTGGTACAGGGCAATTTTGTGCTATATAGGGCGGTTTGAGGCAATACCGGCTCTATACCATTTCAAAATAGTGAATCGTACAAGTTCTTTATTAGTATGGTTCAACATAGTTCAACGTACCTTAGTTTTGACCAAAGGCATAAAATGGCTGCTAGAAAGACCGCTTTATAATATGCTAATAAGAAATGGAATGTTATTGATTAAAGTTTGATCCTAATGAAAAACAAAAGGCACAACTCATGCAACATGAAGAGATTAACAAGAGAATATGAATCTGCATATTCCTAGAAACCAAACATTGGGAATTAATACCAAGTAAAAAATTCTATAATACATTCTGCAATAAAATTAACTATAATATGTTCTGCAATAAAATTAAATTGATGAAATGAAATTCTGTCATATATCTGAAGTAACGATGAACACTACAACATTCATAACACATCCACTATTGTCTCCCCTCTTGGTAGTTAGAGTATCTTTTACAAAGAAGAATTCTTGACAACTAGGACTAGATAATCAGTAGCAACTCATAGTTTATCAGGAATGGATATAGCATAAAAAATATTTACCAAGTTGATAAAATACGAAGTTATCTAATTCATAAACATGACCACAAGGAGATAAGGAGTTCAGAATGTTGGACCATCATGTGAAAAATTATAAAGGTACAATGAGGCCGGTGATAAAGAAAGGAATGTTAGAACTTGGAAGGAATATGTTGTAAACAAGAACGAGTAGCATTAGAGGAGGCATGATGGAGACCATGCACAACTAAAAAATGAGGAGGCCCCCAATGAAAAGAAGTGCTCAAAAAATTGTAGAATTATTTAGAAAGAGAAAGAACTTAGTAAACATGGAAGTTAGAAGAAAAGCTCCAAAGAAGTTTCTAATGGTAGAAGAGGTGGCCTAAGATAGGAATGGTTGCAAAAGATGATTAAAATAATTGGGACAAGGTCTGATGGCCATGAATATGGCATGTCCAAGGGATAGAATGTTAAAGATAAAAATGACCATACCTGAACGCAAACTATAATGAAATAATTGTAAAGATCAGAAGTATAGAGAATGCAAATATGCTCCAGTATGTACCAATTGTCATGAAATGCATGTGGCTTAAATGGCATGATAATCGGAAAATTATTAGAGACACCAGTTATGCACTATTATTGGTTGCATTGCACTTGCAGTTTATCTCTACGAACTTATTTCCTTATTCATTTCTATGGATTTCCTGAGCGTATGTCTTCTTTGGTCATGAAACTTCCATATCAATCTAATTTACATCCCCCAAATATGTGAACTTGAGATTTATCTGCATACAATATTCTAGTCCTTTCTAGTCTATATGCAGTGGAGTTCCTTTCCTGGATGGTTGTTGTTTTGTTCTGGCTATTACATTTAAACCTTTCGAATGCAGATACACATTTGTTGTAATGGTAACAAGAGTTACATATGTACAAATGTATTCTTCAAGACAACATTTCATGTACCTACATGCACTAGCTGGTACAGGGACCACCATACCAAAATGATACAAATATTATATGAGGGCTTGGTACACCATGACACATGGCACAAGTATTATGTCAACTTCAACAACATACAAAGTGTAGGTGGAGGCATACTAGTACAAGGTCCAATACCTAATGCTTCTAAGAACCATTGGCAATATTCAAAAATACCAATTCCTGTTATAGCAAATCAGTCAATATTTAGCAAACGTATCACACGAATACTAGGTTGGCACTACAGAATAATATACATAAGTTCCAATAAGTAAGAAATATTATAATACCCCAAAAAAGAGTATTCCATGCTAGCATATCCTTTGCTTCTGGACTTCAGTTGATCAAAGAAATCCCCAACCATCTGCATTAACACAGGTAACACTGAGTATAACTGATGTCATCCGACAAACAACACTGAAAAACATTTAGTATGCCTAACCACAAACTAGTTCCTGGAAGCAAAGCTTGCATTTAACAATTCAACCTTCTTCCTAGGTTGGCAGCCTACATGCAGTAAGCCTTAAAATTCATCAACCAGGTCAGTGACCAGGACTGGCAATATCTAAGTTTAGATGAGGAGCAATTAAGATCGTGGCTCAGATGACAATTAATAAAATAACAGAGAGTTGATATAAAGAAAAACTTTTCAGAAATCTAGAGGAATGTACTAAAGTGGCTTGGTTTACTCATGGAGTTAGATAGGAGTGATGGAGATATTTCCATAAGTCCACACATATATTAAATAATTTTTTTATTATGATTGCAATTATGTGAACAGATATTTCCATAAATACACATAAAACATGAGTATTGCAATTATGTGAACAGAATAAATCTTTCCATTAGGAATACCTCTGCTAGTGGTAACTTGTAAATAATTGAGGCTCTGTTCTCTGTGATAAAGTTCATTTCTTTAAATTCACCTCTTCTTTCTTGACCGAGCTCCATTAGGGAGCCTATATACTCCTTTGGTGTGAGCATTTCAATCTGCAGTACTTAGCCTTGGATCAACAACATCCCAGACAATCCTTTACAAAATATGGAGAAACTCAATTTGGAAACCAATAAATAAAAATTGCAAGAATAAACAACCTTAACAAATGGTTCTTCAATAGTCCTTCTCTTTCCAGGCTCTGGCAGTAAAGATGGATTTGAGCAGTCCACCTGCATCAATCAAGATTAGAATGTTCATGTAAATCAGTAAATTAAAGTATCATACTTCAGCTGAATAGGCTTTAGTGATAGACACTGATGACATTATGAATTACATAACATTATTAGAAAAAAATCTGAATAATCTGCTGAACAAAATTGTGCAATTTCAGTTTAGCTCAAAAATTTTCTTGTTAATTTTATCAGAGTGCTAGTTTACTATGAAAATTATTGTTTGTAGGGTTGCTGAATTTTTCTTAATAGATAATTTTTTTCCAGATAGCCTAAGTATTGCTTATTCATAAATCAATTCCAAGAACCAATGGAGAGCATTTGTCAATTGTCAAACTCAAACATGAATGGTGTAACACACAGGACCTCACCCAAAAAACTTGGCCAGAAGGTGTTATTTGGGAACCTTAGCCTCTGTATATGTACCCAAGATATATCTGGTTCACAACCAACACAAGACTAAATACACGTCAATAGAAGCCCTCACATACTCCTCTTCTTTAAGCCTTGGCATTGTCACTAGGCTAAGAATCTAGATCCCACTTAAAACCAATCCAAAACACCACAATCAACTTGTAATCAGCTCCAATTAGGCCCTTAATACAATGTCCTTTAATCTACATGAGCCATGGACCACGTATTCTATGACATCATATCTCAATTTGATCTTTTCATCCTTTTGTAGGAGCCATGCTAACCTTTTATTTGCATTCAAAACCATTTAAAAAACCTTCCGTGAGCTCCATCCGTGGCTTTTAAGAAATACATTTTAATTTTAGGATTTTATAGTAAGTTTAATTTCATTGTTTTGGTGAGTTGTGCATCAAATTAGCATAGGTTAGTGTGAGGATACTATTACTGTGACCTGTTTAGGTCTAAAAACCTTTTAAATTTCATCAAGTGTTAAACAAAGTTTTATAAGTTGTATTTTAAGATTTTATTTTTGGTATTCTGTTCTCTCATTATCTCTTAGTTAAATTGATTCTCTCCGTTTTTTATCTGAAATAGAAGTACCCTAACTTGATATTTGTTAAACTAATGAAATTCTTCGAATTTGTTCTTGAGAGGAAGTATTGACTTTTTATTCTTAAATAAATTGATTTTCTTATATTTTTGTTGAATTCAAATGGGGGTGCTTCTCTTATTTCCTTAAGAAATTTTAAGTAAATGAAAAGGAAAGAAAAAAGAGGAAAGAGGAGAGAGGAGAGAGGAGAGGGGATGGGAGTTCTTCCTCCTATGCCACATAAAAAAAATAAATTGAAAAAGCTATGAAAAAAAAGAAGAAAAAGGACATATTGGCTCAAACCACCGATTTAGCTTAAATGCCTTGCTCTGCACACTAGATGTTGATCAAACATGGTATTGAAGTCTATTATAATCACTTTTCATTCATGTAACTAATAAGGGGTCTCATGTCTATAGAGATTACAAAAAGTCCATGCAATCCATTTGGTCTGAATACCATCTCTTTGTGCAACTACACATTATGCTGTATAAGGGTATCATTATGTTGTATATTGCATGTCAGCAATATGGAGACTTATATCAAGATATACTAGCGAACATGTTGAAGAACACAATGTCAGCTGATCAGTCATGCATAGGCCAATAGTTCATTGGATGACACATAAGGAAAGGTTTAAGGTTCAGCTTTGGTGAAGGCAACCACAACTAGATACTACCATCATTTAACCCTACTGTTTCATGTCCTTGATGATCTCAATACATTGATTTAGATGAGCATTCTTCCTTCCCAAGTACCAAATTATGTTTAAGTTACTTAATCATTAAGTTTCTACAAGTACATAATGACAATACAAGGGGCATTTAAGATAAAGCATTGATGGAAGCAGCCACAACAGGATACTATCATGGCCTTAATCATTTTTTATATCCTTAAAGATCTTGATCGATTAAATGGATTCACCATTCTTCACAAGCACCAAATTATCTTTTAACTTGCATCAGTGAAGACTTAAAAGTAAACAAGAACAATGTTTCAGCCCTTTTTTTCAAGTGTACAAATCTGTTCCATGGCAAGTTGATTTTCATCAGTGCAAATATCTAACAACTAGAACTATGCTGATTGCTACCCATATACGCCATGGTGAGATGTTGTGCTATGTAATTTTGCATAAATGGAAGATATGAACTTGTGGCTCCATTAACAATTTACTTTTAGACTATTAGTTCAACAGAATATGATAACTAATGACAAGTTTGCAACCAATAACCTATATCCACTGAGATATTGGATTAGAGTTGACCTATGAGACAATAAGTATAGCTTTTCCTTTGGAAATTAGAACACAAATAATTCTATGTATGCTTAATATTTGTTGTAGCAAAAATCAAACCTATCAGAAATCATGATTTACACTTAACCAACAAAGGCTGAAGGAACACCAAGAATTTACAGTATCACCGTTTACACATTTGACTCGGTAAACTACACTTGGTGCAGTTGTTATCAATGTCAAGTTGTACTCTCTCTCAAGCCTTTCCTGAAAAAATAGATAGGAAAATTAGAATAAACTAGAGAATTTAAAATCATCACCTATATTGGACAAGAAACACTCAAACCTGAACAATTTCCATATGAAGAAGACCTAAAAAGCCGCATCGAAAACCAAAACCCATAGCACTAGAAGTTTCAGGCTCAAACTGCAAAATCAAACAAACAGATCAAGATCAAAAGACTGAAGAATTTCAAGGAATTATTGTCATAATGCTCTTTGAAAAAAAACAGTGCTAACACAAATCAACAGAAGTAGACAAGGCTGATGCCATTGATGTTACATAGTATATTAAAAACCCACAAAATTTTGCAACAGAATCCTAACAATGGAAGATGACATCAAAAGTTAAAAAGCAGAAACTGAAGAAAGAAATTTTTCAAAAAATAAAGATTGACATGAGGAGACTGAATGTTAATGTTGTTCTGGAAAAAAAAATCAGTTTAACTTGTGCTCCAAATAATATCTAATTTTCAAAGCTGACATAAAATACACTTTCTATATTTGTAAAAGAAAGCACGCCTCTTAACGCAACTCTTAGCACACTTTTCATGAGTTATCGAATCTTTATGTGCCAATGCGTGCATAAAATATTAGCAGTTCAGCACAGTAGTCTATGCTTTCAAAATTGATGAAATGGGATGATGCGTGAGACTCCAAAAAATGCTTTTCATCATGTAGCTGTGCCTAATCCTCCAATGGTACCCATGCACAACCAAAGTCACATGTTTTAGCAGCTGGAACATCGAAATGATCGCATTCACAATGTACCATAGTAAGCCTATAGAAACATCCAACTGCTGCTCAAAAGGATGACAAGTATAGCAAAATTGTAGCGGGATGCTCCGTGGGACATTGGGATGGATTGCTATCTCAAGTGTTAGGATGGACCTGTCCTGCCATTGTCCTAGCATTCCGATCGGAGCATCCCCAAGTATCAGTACAGAACTGTTCTGCAATCGTCCTACCATCCCAATAGGGATGATTTGGGATGCCCTATCTCTCAAGTGTCAGGATGGAACAAGACAATGACATGTCCCATTCCAAGAAAAAAATCAGGACGACCCCATCTCATGAGATTTAAAACCTTGGCAAGAGCTACTTAAGGTGGTTGCTGAAGCCTTCCATCCTTTATTATAGAGAACTTCATATGCCGTGACATCTTCTTGCTATCTATAGATGACCACATCTGGAGGAATAAACTATATTAAGCTTAAACAAGGTCTACACTTCACAGTACCATATACTGATCCCATTCGGCCAAGGGTCAGTATGGTATTTGCTGTATCATGTGGCTTGTTTACAAAGGTTATCAATCAGTATGCTTAAAGATGACCCATATGCTTTAAGATGTTTAATTATGTCCTGGTACAGCTTACTCTGGCTTACATTTTTTTCCTGATGTTTTATTGTATTAATGCTATGATTTTGCAAAAAAATTTGGTATGTCTCACTTTAGCGCCCTGGTCAAAGCTTTGTGTGTCCTGAAGTGCCTGCTTAGTAGTTTATTACATAACTTTCAATTGAATGCATTGAAAACAAATGTGCTAGTACTAACAATTGATACGAATTCGTACTTGACTTTGATCCTGAGTTCATGCCCTATGGCATGAATCCAGTGATCAAAGACCAAATAGATACACCAAGAACAAGATTTCCATCTAATTTTATCAATTAAACACCTAATATACATAGAGTTTTCCACAAATGGAAAAAAAGATAGAACAATTTACCAAACTAAACTGATTTTCTAGCTCAAAAATCTCCACACGCTTTGTAAAAGCCTGCATTCTGTAATAATAGAAATTCGGGAATAATAGAAAGAATTTTGAGCCACTCAAAAAAAAAAAGGTTACAAGATTCTGGCCAGCTAGCTAAGTTGTTAATTTAGGCAACGAACTTGACTCTTATGAAATTCAAACTCATGATTAGAATGTAGAAAGAAAATAAAGCCATCGACATAACAGCTATCAAAAGATCAGAAATCTTGTAATCAAAAGCCGGGGTAAAAAAAAAAGGATAGACTTAAGATTCAGTGAAAAGAGTGGGAAAAAAAATCACAAGCTGTTGATGAACAGATCTAAGGGGTGACTTAACAAAATCCCACCTTTAGAGCAGCATCATTCAGTTGAAGCTTTTCTAATGCATCACGCAACTCAGGAAATCTATCAAGCATAAAATAAGAAAAAGAATAACATATAGATATTGTAAATAAGGTAAATTGTTGCTTAAACAATGAAACCATTATTGGTAAGAGGCCAATACTGATCAGCATCAACAGGGAATAGACCACAAAACACCATGGGTCTGGCCTCCTCATATCCTGGCAAAGAACTCTCTGCCCGTCTTCCAAAGTGAGTAATTGTGTCACCAACCCTGGCATCTGCAACTGACCTTATTGAAGCTGAAAGGTACCCCACCTGAAAAGCTGGTGATTAGCAAGGCTAAGCAACAAATAAATAAATAAATAGATTAATCAGTGGATAGATAGATAATAGATAGAAAGTGCAAGATATAAAAGACATACATGCAAAGTGCATGAAATCTCAGGTGACGATTTCAAAAAGGAGAAAAAGAGGGAATTGAGTTGAGGTATAATCAGTGATAGACTGATAGGCATGGTGAATATCATGGTAACTGGTTAGATGTCAATAAACTATCCTATCAGAAATATGAGTGAAAGAATCGAGTAACTAGCATACGCCATGCAAACAAAAACTTGTGATACTGTTATATCATTTACAGATATCTAAACTCTAATCTGCAGACACATATGAGCGAGTAGCAGGCAGGGAAAAACTTGTGTAGTTATAAGACAAATTATAACAGTAGAGAGAAATAAGATTTTCAAATTCATTTTGAAATATTTGAGTATACCTCACCAGCATATAGCCCATCAACTTGCAATTGATTGGGTGACAGGACGCCAATTTCATCAGCAATGTAATCCTGATTATGTTCAAACAGTGACTTGTAACATCATTGCAATTTATATTTTTTTTATAAAAAACAAGAATCTGAGAGACATTAAATAAAGATATCATTTAGCAGTTTAACAAAAAAAGTATTATCTCTTCACAAAAAAATTACAAAAATAGACAGTGTGTTTAGATAACTGATATGCATTGACAAAGTAGTTGCACAAATATAATATTATCAAGTTTAAACATCCAAATACAAATAGTGTAAGAAAGAATATTTCATATCAATTGAATATCCATACCATCCTGTTCAATGGTTAACATTCAACACTTCAAAATTATGCAGAATTTCTTCTCAAAACCAAAGAATCTAAGGATAGTGTATTACCATCACACAAGTATTATAGCCTATCATGATTTCTATGCTGAATTTTAGTCATTCATGTCTGTAAATTCATATTTTGTGCGTCATGTCATTTTTGTAGGCATTCCTAATAATCAAAAACCCGATCATTTGGTTCACTATTTTTACATGCCTTAGCTAACTTTTGCATTAATTGGATTCATGTTTATAGGATGTAATTACAGTAATACACTGACTACCAACCTCCTACAACCCTCCTTTATTCGAGCTTGAAACCAGCTATGTACAAAATATAGTCATTTGTAAAAAAGTAAATGTAGCACCAATTGAGGACAAATTGAGAGAACGATGGCTTCGTTTGAATATTTGTAAAATAGACCTAGGGATGCACTGGTACAAATAAGTAATTTAATATATATGGAAGGAAAAAGACGTAGAGATATATTGAAAAAAAATATACAGAATAAAAATTCATGTATTTTTGTATCTTGAAAAAAATGATTATAAACCAAGCAAATGGAGAACAAAGATTCATGTAGCCAACCTCAACTAGTTTGGAATTAAGGCTTTGTTGTTGTTATTATTATTGTTGTTGTTGTTGTTGTTAGCCGACTTCTGTGTCTAAGTAGAACAGATACCATACTAATACATCTAAGATAGTTAAGGTATTAATTGGCATTGATTAGTAGCTTGACTCAAGTGCCAATTATCCAAGTCCCTTCGAGTGCTCGAACTTTTGTCTCCAAGGAAGGCAAATATGAGGGCAAATGCCTAGAAAACAGGTATATAATTGTCAATAGATAAAATGAAAGAAAAAGTTTACTGCTAAACAAGGACCCTATCCTATGTTAGGGGTTCTCTATAGTGAGCAATAACCCTATCCTGTTTTAGGAGTTACCACCCATGCATTCTCATAAATTTTGAATGTTGAGCTTTGAAATATCGAGGTGCAAAAGGTATTAACTGGGGATGGTATCGTACACATCATGTTGATCGTACCTGCAAAGAGTATCAGAACCAATGCTAGTAATAGTCCTAGACTAGCCCAATGCCCATTTGTCTAGGCTGAATTCTAGCTAAGCTTTGTGTTGGGCTTCTAGCCAACTTTCTAAATGTCTAAGTCAGGCCTACGCCTAAAATTAAGACCCAAAAGGATTCTAATCCAGTTCGGGCAACCCTTGGCTCAACCCCAAAGCCCAAACAAAGGTCTCCAATCTCAATACCAGGTATCGAACTGGTAAGTTACCAATATAGTAGGTAACGATCCCCAAGACCGCTTCGAGACATTTTTATAACAGTGCTGCTAACCAAACAATATAGGTTGGTACTGATATGGGTCAATATGAGCCAGTTCCTATATCAAATCACAAAATCGGCCTTATTCCACACTAGTTCGGTATGCACCCCAAACTAGTTAGTTTGGTTCGCTTTTGCAATTCTTGGTCCCAACCACATTTTTATTTTTTGTTATAAATTTTTCATATTTAAATCATAATCATCCATTTTGAATGGACGAATAGGATATAATATTCTAAAGAGAACCCTCACCCATAAACACCTCGAATTGGGCTTAGGATTGATCTCAAGCCTATGCTTCTAAAGACATTGTGGGCATTGGCTGGCCCAAAAAGGGGTCAATTAAGGGCAAGGAGTTGCCCAACCCAAACCTAGCCCATTTCAAATCTTTATTAGTAAGCATAGATATGACCTTGTAATATGATCTTTCCTAGGTTATTTTCAAATTCACACAATGTACATGTGCGGGTTTTGGGGTTCAACCTAAAACCTTAAAATCATTGATTTTGATTTTATTTTCAGGCACTATCACATGAATTTGATGATCAAATAACAATTAATCCCCATTTCAAACAAAAGAATCTTAAAATTTCTACAATTAAGCATAATTTTATTCCCTTTTTTTATAAAATAACAAACAAGAGGGAGAAATTTTACCAACTTGAAATGATTCTCTAGTTCTAAAATTGGAATATTCTCTTGCAAACAATCTCCCTAGGAAATCCTCCAATCTCCCGCTTTTCATTCTTGCCTTCAAATGATGAAAAATGATTCCAAAAAAGGGTAGCCCAATGCATAAGGTCCTCACCATTGCAGGATTTGGGAAGGGTCAGACATAAGTAGCCTTACCTTGGCATTTCGAGGCTATTTTGTTCTTCAAACCCATGGCCTCTGAGTCACAATGAAGCAACCTTGCCAATGTGCTAAGTCTCACCATCTTGATGAAAAATGATTTGAAAATGGTTATTTTACATAAGCAAGTGGTAGCAAGCAACATTGGTCAATTAGAGGTCAATTCAAGCCTTGCTTGAAGTGAGAACCTATGTCAATCCCTCTTGAGCTGCTTAATTGCGTTAGATTCAAGCAGTTTGAGTGAGGATTAAGCAATATTTATCCAAACTAATTTCCTTGAAACCACTAAGGAGTCAGTGTGATAACCATGGATGCTTACACCTGCTGAAACCTTGGCTTAAGAATCAATAAAGAGTAACCAAAAGAACCAAAAGTAATTAGGTTACTAAAGGTCAATGTACAATAATCAAAAATGTTATGATGTAATATACTACTCATAAGTCATTTAGAATCATGGATTAGGGTATGCATGCCGATGGCATGATAGCCTAGCATTAGGCATGCACTAGCGTGGCAGCATTGCAAACCTAGCATGCTATCAATACTGTGCCAAGCACTAGCAAAATGTGCACCATGTCATGCCATTCATACTAACAACATGCACTTAAATTCACGTAACTCTAGAGTATTAAAAGCTTATCAAGTCGAAAGAATCTTTTAGGACATTCAAGTGTCACATTCAAAATATGGACAATGTAAATGAGAACAAAAGAAAAGATGGGATTAGGCTCACCCTTTTCATTATTCACTCTTAGCTCAACCGTCCATTCTATTTTTTAGTCTCTTCTCATTTTACCTCTCCCCCATTATCTATCCTCCTCCTCTGTCCCTTCCTTTGATTTCCACTTCTCTTTCAAATTATTTTTCCCTTCCTTCAGAATCTTTTGTTTTTCACCTCTCCCTATATGCCTTCTTTCTAGAACAAACAAATATATCACCTTTTCCTATATTAGATCATCAACGTAGAATTAAAGTTGCTTGAAAGCAGCTAACAAGATCTTGAAATAGACTCTCCTCTTTTTGTAGTTGCAAACTCCAATGCTTTCTTAAAAGGTTTTAAATACTAGTATCAAATCCTGAATCATTTTTCCATGGGAATAGTACAATACCAGTACCAATGATACATATCAAAACTAACAACATCAAGAAAAATGAAATGCTATAGGCAAAATTATTGATAAAAAATGATTGAAATATGCTCCTTCATCAATGTATGGATCATCCTTAGACCTAGATCATCTCATAAAATCATGCCAACATACAAAACTTTGTCATGATCTTTTCCTCCCTTTTCATTTTTAGTTTTAGGTAGAGAGAGAGAGAGAGAGAGGGCAGAGGAGAAGGGCAAATTTCTTATCTCATTTGGAGATGAATGTGTTCTCTTTTTTTGAAAAAAAAAACTCTTTTTAGGCCTAAAAACAAGTTAGAAAAATCATGGATGGCTCTTTACCTCAACTTTCTTTAACAAGGGCTAAATTGCCCCAAGCCAGGCCAAACTAGATGGTTCGGTTTGGTACTAGTTAGTACAAGCTGGTTTAAGGCTTTAGCAGCCCGATTGCTCAAACCATGCTGGTTCCGACCTAGTTCAGTTTAATACAGATCAAACCAACTGGTTTGGCACAGTACGGCTAACTTTGTTATGTATGGTACTATCTATATAAATTAATACATACTAATAGACAAGGTTATGATGTTGTACACCTATATTAGTGCTAGTTTCACATTAGAATGGTACCGTCCCATTTTGGCAGTTTGTGTCCATGCTTTTCTTCTATTTCTTATTATCCATTTCTCTACCATGAAAGACACATAACTACAAAAGATAGAAAGGATGATGTAGTAACAAGATAAAATGAAAAGAAAATTTGAGACAGATTTGTCAATCCAAATAAAATGAAATAAATGAATAAAGATTCCACTAGGAGAGAGATAAGTGAATTTGGAAGATCAGAAGATGACGATGAGGAAGAGAGAGAGATGATCTTGACAAAGGAAATATAAATAAAAGAAAGGAGAAATGGTAAAATGGAGAGAAGAAGAAAGTGATGAATTATGATGCAATGATCACTAGAAAAAAAATGTAAGAGATGAGGGAGGGGAGGGGGGAAGGGAAGGGGGGGTTGTGGGTGGGTTGGGGAGAGAGAAGTTAAAGACAGGGAGAATGGAAAAGGGGAAATATGAAAATGACATAGAGTATAGAATCAATAAAAGAACTAGAACCTTTTTCTGCATTGTATACAATTAATATGGAAGATAACTCTTAAGCTACCCGTGACGTCCTCTCTATGACCTATTAAATATGAGCATTTAGCTACTACAGTGAACTCTCAACATAAAAATAAAAGGACAAGAAAAGCAGAAAAGAAAAGATGATATAAGAGGAAAGAAAAGGAGAAAGGTAGGATGAGATGAAAAGGAAGAATTAGTAAGTAAAAATTAAGAATAAGAGAATGAAAGAAAGAATAGAAAGAATGGTAAGGAACCAAGCATGGGACATAATGGCTCTTTTAACTTTACCCATCCTTCTTTTTATTTAAACATTGTCTAAAAGTGATAATGATAAATATTCAACTAAACATAGATGAAAATATAAAAATATTTTTTGTTAGGAACTTTTAACTGCCCAAATCGACTACTAATGATGTAGCACTTCATCATCCTGTGACTACTCTACATGACTCATCAATAACTCATTACATTATGACTTTTCAGATATCTTTTACTAATCCCCAATATCATGACCCTTGATCACCATCAATAACCCAAACATTTAAAGGAATGCATGTAACCTCCCAAATAGACATTGCACATTTCCTATTCTTCTGGTTGTTAAGACCTTGTTGTCAATAATGTTAAACGTTGGTGATATTTTGATCGGTTATGATGATCACATCTCCAGATTTAAAAAAGTTCAGATCTTGGATCATGACATCCATAAAAGTCCATTAGTAACAGCTAAACAGTTTTTAGAAATTTCACTAAAAGCTAGAGAGACTTTGGCTGCTAATAAGAAAACAATTAATTCCGCAATCTTTTACAAATGAATCATGAAATTTGGTTATTCTTATATTGCTTCTTATCTGTATCTATTACTCAACTCAGTTCAACTCATCTAAGCCTTTTCCCAACTATATGGGTTCGGCTACATGAATCTACTTCCTTCACTCTGCTTTATTTAGGACCAAATCGACATTCAAATTATAAATAATTATATATTTTTTAATTATTTCTGTCTATATTAGTTTAGTTCTATCTCTATTTTTATCTTTACCATGGATTGTTAAAGATCACTCTTTCTAACTGAGCATCTAAAAGGTCTACGTTGTATATGTCCACACCACCACAATCAATTTTCTCTCATTTTATCTTCAATTGGGGCTACTCCTATCATTTCTCTTATATGTTTGTTTCTAATTCTATCTTTTAAAGTTTTACTATATATCCATCTTAACATACGCATTTCTGTTGCACTTAATTTATTCACATGTTTCGATTTTACCCAACACTGTTTCATATAGCATAGCTAGCTTAATAGCGGTTTTATAGAATTTTTTTTAATTTTAATGGGATGCATCGATCATACAATACTCCCGAAGCACTCCACTTAATCCATCCTGCTTTAACTCTATGATTCACATCTTCACCTATTTCACCTTCTTGCTGGATAATTGATCCCAAATACTTAAATTTTTCACTCCTTGATATCTCTTAGCTTGCAATCTTCACTGTTTCTTTATTTGTATTTCTATTTCCACTAAAATTATATTTATGTATTCAGTTTTAGTTCTACTAATCTTAAAACCTTTAGATTCTAAAGCCTCTCTCCAATCTCTATCTTAGCATTTACTTCAGATTTAATTTCATCAATTAACACTATTCATCTACAAATAGCATACACCATGGGATATCATTTTGAATATGTTTTGTTAATTCATCCATAACTAATACAAAAAAATACGGACTTAAGGCAGATCCTTGATTTAAACCTAAAGTAATTGAAAACTCACTAGTTTTTTCTATTATTGTTTTAACAATAGTTATTGCTCTTTATCTGTATCTATTACTCGATGCAAATTTAATAAGAATGAAAATGAAGATATAATACCAAATAAGAGTATACAAAAGATACCACCAAATGATCAATTTCATTATTTAGGATCTATTATATAAAATAATAAAAATAAATGAAGATTGATACATAGAAGAATTATTATAGTTGGTTGGATGACATTGAGAGGTGCATGTGGAAAAGTATGTGATAGGTGCATACCTTAGATACTTAAGGAAAATTTTACAAAACAATGGTAAGGTTTGCAATGTCGTATGGTTCAGAGTGCTGAGCAATAACGAAAATAAATGAAAACAAAATAATTATGATAGAAATAATAATATTAAGATGGATGTATAGTAAAATTAGGAATGATAGATTAAGAAATAGATATATTAGAGAGGTTGCATAAGAAAAGACATATAGAAAATTGATTGATAAAGTATGGACATAAATATATGAAGGCTCCTATAAGGAGAGATGTTTTAGTTTATATTAAAGCTTGTAAGACAAAAAAGAGGAAGACATAAATTGGCATGGATGTACTTTGTGAGTAAGGATATGTTGAAACTTTGAATAACATTAGAGGTGACCCTAGATAGGAATACTTGGTGAACGAGGTTCCACCAAACCAACCATCAATAGTAGGAAAAAGACTAGGTAATTTTGATTATAATTTAAATCCATTTTTCTTAATTTAGTTATAATAGTTCCTCATTTAAATTTTGATTATAACCTTTTCCCCATGTCGTTGGGAAAAGGCTTAGATCAGTTGAGTTGAGTTGAGGATAGACCAGCTACAACAAAAACCTTTAGATGCTCCAATTAGAAAGAGTGATCTTTTAACAATCTATGGTAAGGATAGAGATAGAGGTAAACCTAAACTAACATGGACATAAATAATTAAAAAAGATATAACTATTTGTAATTTGAATATCGATTTAGTCCTAAATAGAGTAGAGTGGAGGGAGCAAATTCATGTAGCCGACCCCATGTAGTTGGGAAAAGGCTTAGATGAGTTGAGTTGAGTTCCTTAGTTATTTGAGGGGAATTCATTTACTCCATATATATCTATTCCTTAACATTTTGGAACAAATAAAGTCAATGGAGTATTTGGAATGACAACTACCATCTTATTACATTAGCAAAAGCTTGTCTTTTATCCTTATTTGTATCACAACAATATGGACTTTGTGATGATGAGAATGGACCAGCTATCAAATTGTTGATGGAAATTTTGTCACCAATTTCTCTACATATTCTTTGATTGGCAACTTCTTACACAATTGGTTTCAATAATGATAACATATTCCAAATTCAGATCCTCTTTTAAACAAGAAAAAGAAACATCAATTTATTCTTAGAGGTTTCTAGATACCTTTGCACTGCATTTTTTAGTTATCAGTTGAATTTAGTATGAAAAAGAAAAATGTCATTTTTTGAATTTTGTTTTCTTTTGCAATCAAAGCATCAATAAAATTTTAAGTTCAAGCTATACATAAAAGTTGGATAGGAAAAATTTTGTAAGTATTCATATGAATTGAGTCCATCATTGTCTGCTATGAATGTGAAATAATAAGGATAGAAAATGTTGGAAAATTCTACCTTCTCACTAGCAATAAAGTATATCCTATCACCTTTCTTTATAGTTCCATCAACAACCCGAAAATAAACAATACACCTCTGTATGGATCATAGTAGCTACAATTCAACATAAAGTTGTATTAGAGTCAAACACCAAGGTATATTCAAAGACACAGAAATGAAAGATTTAACAGGTTTATATTATATCAAAATCAAATATATTAACAGAAATCCTTTGTAATACCAATGAAAACATGAACTATGGTCATGAAATTAACCTGATACACAGATATATCCCATAGTTACAGTTGTTGATATGCTTCACTAACCTGAGGTTCTACTCTCTTGGCAAGATCATATTAAGGTTTTAAATCTTGTGGGACAGATATTCCGGTTTCTTCACAGAATGAGACATCCCATGTCTCATCTTGTCTCGATCCCTGACTCAACTAGGCGATCTGGTACTTACTTGAGATGCTTTTTTTTCTTAAAAAAATTATTTGTGAAGATTTGTGTTTTATTTAATTTTTAAAATTTTTCAACTTCAAAAGTTATATTTTTATAGTAAATTAGGTTGATTTAAAATTGACACTATAATGTATTGTGGCCGAAATGGGATGGGATGGGCAACATCAATCTAGGAATCTCCTTTGGACAAAGCGTCTCAACCATTTCGGACCCCATCCCAATGAGACTTAAATCCATTAATTACCTCTTGTGGCAATTTGGTACCCCTCATCTCCATCTTCAAATAAAGCAAATAATCATGTTTTCTTGATATCCATATGCATTTTCTTGATATATATACATCGCACATATAACAGACAATAATTATATATACCAAATTCGATTACCCTTATTTTCTTTAATCCTTTGGCCTTCCTCTTTCACCACCCTCAAATGATGCAAAATAATCAGCACATTCTTTCTTTTAAAGGGCGGCCATAATTAGCGAATCATGTTTTTAATGGGTAGCAAATAATTAACAGATATTAAGTAACTATATTTTTAATATCTATATATGTATATGTATTGTCCAAATAATGAACATTCCTCTTGTCACAAATAAATCAAATTTGATTAACTCATGAATCTCAAAAAACCATGAAAAAACTGGACCAAGATTAAAAATCCATGAAAAATGAAAAACAAATTAGAAAAAGGCCAGTACGCTCCCGATTCAGTTTGGTTTTCCCTGAACCAAGCCAAACCAGTCCAGCACCGGTTCACATTTTGGCATATAAGCACAGATATGATGATATCAAAATGCATGATCTTGATATCATATAAAACACAATTTGTGCCCCTTGTAGTGTTTTCATGACACCTAATGGCTTATAATACCAAAACACACAGATTGACGTTTTTTGGCCCCATACACAGGACAGGGAGCAACAATAAAAGGCTTGGGCCAAAAAGTGCAATGATGAGGGTTCAAGTCCTAAGGGAGCCTCAAAATGCAACAAATGTGAAAGGTTAGATCTATGCCCAATCTTCCCCTCCTCGATTACCGAACCATAACTAGGTAATGGCTTTACACATGCCAAGGATTGTCAAAAGAAGCTGCATGGAGAAATTCCTGCATTTAAAAGGCATATAGTTAAAAAATCCTTGTTTGTTAGAAAGCAGCTAATAAAATCGAATTAGATCAAAATCTGATGTGTCTACATATTACATTGAATTAAGCAGACTTTCAGGGACCCATTTATAGAACGATTTTTGTTGAATCCAATAATCCACCATGTCCTGTACAAAACACTGAAAATCTTTCTTTCTAAAGTTAATTTTTCAAATGTTGTCCCTTCTCTTTATTTTTTTAAAATAATAACAATGTTTTGGTTATTTCTTAAGGCTGCATTTTGAACTTTAGATTTAAAATTATGATTTAGTTTTCCATGAATCTATTTTTTTATTTCGAAAGCTGAGATTTTTTTTTAATATTCTTTGTTTAGAATCTTGCAGTTTAATGCTTAGTGCTGGAATTTCTTTTGAAAATGGTTCAGTACGGTATGCGAAAAACATAGTTACATGCATCAAGAAGTGGATTGTGAATTTAGTAATTCTAAAAACATTTTTTCATGGTTTTTTTTTAGATGTTTTGATTTTTTTCTTCTTTTTTTTTTGGTGTTTCATTTGACTTTTCTCTATATTAATATTGCAAATTCACAAGCAATTAACTTCATTGGAGGCATGTAAAGAACTTGCATCATGCCGGCATTACAATAGAAGGTGCCAACTAGTCTGGTCCGTATAGTCGTTTGGAATTGTTACCAATGACCTAGATTCAAGTCTCACCTCACCGAACATTTGGCCAAGTTTTCTCCCATATGAGTTATATGTGTGTGTGTGTGTTTATATACATGTAGTATCACAATAAGTATGAAAAATAAAACAAGAAAGATAGGGTACAATCTGAGTTATAGGGTACCTTGGTAAGAAAATGGCTGACAAGATTCAATGGACCCACGCAATTACCATTTGCAGGAAATATCTAACCATTTGGGTGCATTTGGTTACCATTTTGGGATCACTCCGGTGATCTTGGATCACCGGTGATCTTAGTTGTAAGATGATCTAATCTCTAGTGATTAAAGATCATCATGTTTGGTATAGTATATCATAATGATCAAGGATCACTAGTGATCTAACATCTATATTTGGTATGCTATGGAAATCCAAGATAACTAACTAAAATACCAAAATTAACCTTATTTATTTATATTATATTACTATGATATATAATATAATATCTTATAATATATATATTAAATTGTATCATATATTCTAATATGTATTAATATTATATTATTATATATTATATGCATAATATAATATAGGACACATATTGCGTTGTATTATACTATATTACAATAGATAAATTATAACATAATATAGTATAATGTAATATAATATGATTTTATAAATTATAATAATATATAGTATCATATATTATATCTTATATAGTATATTATAAATAAAGGTTACTAATATAATATATATTTATTATTATATTAATATCATATATTATTATATTATTAAAATATATATTATAATAATATATAATAATATATATAATTCATTATATTCTATTATAGTATTTATTTATCAAGAAGATTGATGAAGAGGTACAGGTAAAAGAAAAAACCTTATATGGTCTTTATTGATTTTAGAGAAAGCATATGATAGAGTACCGAGAGAACTAATATGGAAAGTATATGATAGAGTACCAAAGAACTAATATGGTGGGTTTTAGAGAAAAAAGGAGTTACCAAAAGGTACATAGAATTGATAAAAGATATGTATGATCGAGCAATAGCTATTGTTAAAACAACAATAAGAGAAACTAGTGAGTTTCTAATTACTATAGGTTTACATCAAGGATCTGTCTTAAGTTCGTATCTTTTTTATTAGTTATGGATGAATTAACCAAACATATTCAAAATGATATCCCATGGTGTATGCTATTTACAGATGATATAGTGTTGATTGATGAAACTAAATCTGGAGTAAATGCTAAGCTAGATATTTGAAGAGAAGCTTTAGAATCTAAAGGTTTTAAGATTAGTAGAACTAAAACTGAATACAAGAAATGTAATTTTAGTAGAAGTAGAAATACAAATAAAGAAACAATAAAGATTGCAAGCCAAGATATCAAGGAGTAAAAATTTAGGTATTTGGGATCAATTATCACAAGAAGGTAAAATAGGTGAAGATGTGAAATAGAGTTAAAGCAGATGGATTAAGTGGAGAAGTGCTTCGAATATTGTATGATCGGCGTATCCCATTAAAATTGAAAGAAAAATTCTATAAAACTGCTATTAGGCCAGCTATGCTATATGAAACAGAGTATTGGGCAATATTGAAACATGTGAATAAATTAAATGTAACAGAAATTCGTATGTTAAGATGGATATGTGGTAAAACTTTAAAAAATAGAATTAAAAATAAATATATCAGAGAAATGATAGGAGTAACCCCAATTGAAGATAAAATGAGAGAAAATCGATTACGGTGGTTTGGACATATACAACGTAGACCTCCACTTAGAAAGAATGATCTTTTAACAATCCATGGTAAGGATAAAGGTAGAGGTAGAACTAAACTAACATGGACAGATATAATTAAAAAAGATATAACTATTTATAATTTGAATCTCGACTTGGTCCTGAATAGAGCAGAGTGAAGGAAGCAAATTCATGTAGCGACCCCATATAGTTGGAAAAAGGCTTAGATGAGTTGAGTTGAGATATTTATTGTAGTGTAATAAGAGGTAAACTTGGCTACATTCAAATGTAGCCATTGCTAGATCCATTCACCTCTCCCACCCTTGGATCCCATAGCTCACGAATCTTAAAGATGGAAAAAATGAAAAAGGTAGGGTGGCTATAGGATCTGTATAGATCTAAGGGTGGAAAAGATGATCGGATCCTCAACTTGGTTATATTCTAATGTAGACAAGTCTACCTCATATAATAATATAAATATATAATAATATAATATATTAATTTTATATATCATATTATATAAATTATTTTATTATAATATCATAAGGGTATTTTAGTATATAGACTTTAGTCCAAGATAATCTTATTTTAATTTTTAACTTTTTATGCTAGTTATAGAAGAGCTTGATAGGTATATAATACCAATGAATGTAACTAATTTTGGGGTTAATCATAAATTAGAATAATACAAAAGTGCATTAGAATTTTAAGGTTTTAAGTTAAATAGGGCAAAGATATAATATATAGAATGTAATTTTAGTATAAAATAGTGATGAAGGTAAAGTAAAAATTAACAATCATAAAATTTTTAAAAAGTGATTATTTTTAACATTTAAGATTGATTATTCATAAGAAAGGGAAGATTGAGAAGGATATTGTCTATAGGATTAGAGCGGGTTGGATAAATGAAAAGTGCAACTAGAATAATATGTGATCATAGGATAGTTGTCAAGTTGAAGAGAAAATTTTATAAAAATAAGACCAACTACAAAATGTTAAATAGTTTAAAAAACATGTACACAAAATGAGTACGGTTAAAATAAGAATGTTGAGATGGATATGTTGTAATACCAAAAGAATATAATAAGAAATGAAATCATTCAATAAAGAAAAAGTAAAGATAGTACCATTTGAGGATAAAGTGAGTAAATATTAAATTAAATGATTTGATCCAAGGTTTACCATTCCAAAAACCATTTCGGTATCAAACCAATATTGTTTCACATGTCGTGCCATTCGGAATCGATGGCATACCAGTTAGGTGGATCAAAAGACCCCAACCCATGAACCGCCCTGAATCAGGCCAAACCAAATGGTTCATTTCAGTTCAATACATTGGTACGGGGTCAATTCAGTTAATTTACCCTTTATATTGAACCAAAAGGCCAAGCCATTCCAATTCCAGACCGGTAATGGTTTGATTATTTGCAATGTGGATTTAGGAATGCATGGGTACAAAGCAGTCATTTGATACACATAAAAGGAAGAAAAGGTAGGGTAGAAATTACATGTGAGGAATTAAAAAAGAAAAACTTAATATTTTTCCGTCATACAGAAAGTTTGGCTTTAAACCAAGCATAATGAAGAAAAAAGGTTCATGTAGTTAACCCTAACTATTTTGGGATTAAAGCTTTGTTGTTGTTGTTGTCTAAAGAAGATTAAGTTCCCCATTCCAAAGGAAATATATATGTAATGTATGAATGCATGTATGCATGCGTGTATATATTTTCTAAGTGTATTTTTAGGTTTTAAAGAACATCAATTTAGAAGTGAGTAGCACTCGCTCAACAAGGCTTCATGTGCATTTCAAGTCAAATAAATAAATAAATAGAGAAGGTAGATTACATGAAGCCAAAATATCTGACCAAGTTTTTGGTTTAATTCTTCAGATAGTGTTAAATTTAGTCTCATTTGCATATTGTTGTATAAAATTTCAAAAGTTTATTTCCTCAAGAATTTTCAGAGAATATTTTATTTGACCAAAGATAGTAATGTAATTTCTGAAACTAAACAATAGTTAAAGAATCGAAATAACAACAGCTTTAGTGAGCAATCAAGCACGTAATATGATGACAAGAAGGAAAACAAATGACAAGTATGCATGGAAATATTTGTGAAAAGAAGATGGAATATACGTCAAGAGGTTTCCGAATTTTGGATGGTACCTATCAAATATAAGAGCCCTAAGAGGATTTCCAGCAGTGTTCTTAGGGGGAGGAATCCTTGTGATGAGAGCTCAGAATTTCAGTTATACCAATTCCCTCCTAATAATGGAGGAAAAACAACCAAGAATGAGTCTCTCCTAAATTCCATTCAAAAATAAATGCTTGATGTACTGTGTCGAACATAAATTTCATATGCTCAAATAAGTAAAACAAACTACCAAGAAACTAACCTTAGCTGAACAATGAATTGCATTACTGCAGTCTAATCCGATAATCTGCAGAAAAAGACAGTCACGTCCGTGAATAATTAAATAGCATGTAACTAAAAGTATATGGTTATGTAAAACAAATTTGAACATTCATGGCAACTATTTGCCTTAAGTTACAAAATATTTAAATGGACCCTGCAAGCAGGCATGCTAATTGGAATCAAGGGCCCAAGCCCCCGCAAGATTCTAAAGATTTCCTCTGATTATTCCTTTAAATCTCTGTAGTCCCTTGCCAATTAGATGAACCTGTGCCTAGCCCCTCCCTCTGTCCTCTTGGGACTTACCATATCTCTTTTTCAGAAGCATGTAATAAGGAGTACATTATCAGACTAAGAATTAACATTCGAATTTCAAAATTACAACACTTCCTCAGTCTCAGATGCTTGTAATTAATTCTCAATAAGACTTAATTCAATTCTTAACCTAGCTAAATAAGATTCCAAATTTTGTTTGACAATGAAATTTGAAATTTACAAGCGGATATGAATTATTGTCTTTGTTCTCAATATATTTTCTGCATCTTAGTCACTTCTGTTGTAATATCTTGGATTTCTTTGGTAACAACAAATAAATAAATAAATTGTGCTTTTGTTAATAGTTGTTGAGTGGATTTGACTGTATTAAAATTTCTTAACAAACATTGAGAGTTCTAGGCTTATATTCTTACTAACATTTAATCTAGATGATTAATAAATAAGTAACATTTAAAAGGAAATTGTCCTAAAATAGAAAAGTATCATATTGTTTTGTAATTAGGGTTTTAAATCTCATGAGACAAAGGGAGTCCTCATTTCCTAGAGCAGGATGCAATTCCTACAGGAGATCAGGACATGAAGGGCACCTTTAAAGAATGCTTCCTTCGTGGATTGAGAGATCTAGGGCCTATTTGGATTAGTTATTCGCCCCAGCTATTAGCCAATAGCTATTTCACATAGTTGTTGCCATTCACTCTCACAATTTATGAGATTAGCTATTGGACAACAACTACTTAAAGGTATCTCAATAGCCAATCCAAAAGGGTCTTAATTTGTGTTACCTAGGGACAAGCAAGCGAATCACCCATTTCATGTACTGTCTCAAGCAAGAAAATCACAACATATGCGGTGCACCGATGCAAAGGTTTCAAGGTCCGGCCCCATCTTAGGTCCTGTAATCTTACAATAAAGAGAAAGAGAATCGAGATACCCTCCATCCACTAGGTAGGGTTAGAAGTGGGGGTAGCCCATGGACCAGGCCCAAACTAGTTTGGACCAGGTTTGAGCTTAATATTAGAGCACAAAAAAATTTTGAGTCGAGCTTAGGCTATTACTCGACTTGTCCCAAGCCCAGACCGAACTCGAGCCTAAGAAGGCCCAAGGCATTGGCCTTAAGTCCGAATCTAACACAAATGTAATATCAAAACTTTAAAATGTGGTAAGACATTTTATATTAAATTTTCCATCAATTGTATAAGAATAGCTCTTCATGTCATAGCAAATTTTCTAAAGTCATTAGATATAATTATTTTAGATTTTGCTTGTTTTTATACAAACATTTAAAAATTGAAAATTGACTCCTTCAGTCTAACTTTTAGATCAAATGGATTCTTGTGGGTTGGCCCAATTGGGTTTTGACCAAGCCTAATTTTTGAAAAAAAAAAAATTTGGGCTTGAGCCCGACCCGAAGACTGAAAAAATTTTCAGGCTAGATTTGGATTAGGGCATGATTCGACTTGGCCTAGCCCACTTTCAACCCTACCACCAAGATTTGAAATCTTATTGCCAATAACTACAGTCCTTGTTGGAGTATTAGGAGTTGTGTCAAGTAGAGTTTAAGATTTAATCAGAATAAAAGATACAAGAGAGTATTGGTAATCCAATTCTTAGATGAATTTAGCATTAGAGAGGCTGAAATGGCAATTAAACTAAGCTTGCATCAGGGCTACTAGAGTTGGTCCTAACCCTAGTTGACTCTATTTCCAAGTTAAGAAGTGGGATTGGGTTGGTTTCCTACAACTAGTAGGAGTCAAGTAAGTGAACATAGCAGCCATCAATGCACATATGGTGTTCTTGTAGGATTCTCTTATCTATCACTTATAAAAGGCCATAAATTTCCCTCGGGAAGTATAGTGCACATGGAGAGCTAGGTCTCATCTTGAAGTAGGTTAACCTTTGATTTTGGTTGCGAGAGTACCTAAGGATTGAGTAGAAGTTTACGTGGAGGGTGTGGCACCTTCAAAGTTGAGAATGAGACTAAGCTAAAGAACAAAAAGTAGCCAAGTCCGTCCTCAGAAATGGTGAGTGAATGGCAACAGTTCAGGTATTTGATTTTTAATATATAAATATTTATTAATATCTTAATTTTATCCTTTCTCTAATATTATTTTGAACACATAGCCAATTTTTGGCATATTCACCTTTGAAATTTCTGTATAATGTAATTTCTGAAAACCTATAAAGGCATTTTGATTTTCTGATAATTAAATTTCTGGAAAGCTATGTTCTGGTTTTAAAGCTTTTGAATATTAAATAGTTTAAAGGTTAAACTTCTGTATATTCTGTTTGAAGAACTTGATTTCTATGAAATAATATCATATATGACTTAATTTCAGTGAACAGAAAATTTTGTGTATTGGTTTCTGTACAATATATTATAGCAAAAATATTTCTGAATAGTATATCTCTGCATGTAAGATATTTCAACTATTTAAAAATTCTACAATCAGAATTCTACAGTTTATTGAGCTTATAAACAATGTGTTATAATTGGAGCTTGTCATGATTGAATAAAAATAGAAAATTGGTTTCTGGACTCTATTAACATAATAGGTAATTCAAAATATAATAGGATTTTATGTGGTTGGTATCTAGATTTTTATTTTGGGGCTAAGTATGACTCTGCAGTTCACAACCTTCTCATAGACTTGTCGGTCCCTATGAATATTTCCAAATATCACTTGGAGATCATGCAGATTCAAGAAATTTATATAAAATTACTTTAGTTGTATTTTTATTTGTTGTTAACGATTATTAGGTCCTTGAGAGGTAGTTTTTGGTGTAAATCAAATCACACTTTGGAGGCTATTGGCTGCTATAATTGAAAAGAGGTCAAGTGATGAGCGATTATACATGATAAAGACTATGATTTTGCAAACCAAGTCTACAATTGTCGCTTCCTTCGTTTTAAAGGATTTTGAGATTATACCTTTCTTTGAAACTAGATTATCACGTTCTTGAAAGTGTTTCTTTAATGATGCAACTCATTAATTTAAATTTATGATTTCATAAAAGTTACTTGTGGTTATTTTGTAAATGATAAGGAAGGTTGTATTTTGTTAAATGCTATTATATTTTGAAACTTCCAGTTTGTTGCATTGCTGAAGTCACCCCTAGCCAACAGGGGCATAATGTTTGCCTTTGCGATCTAAACAGAGACATGATGCAATGACCTCGGCCACTACAGAGCAGGTTGTTGACCTTTGTGATCTCAGCGAAGACACAAAACAGTAACCCGGCCAATAGAGGATAAGTAGTTGGCATTTGTGATCTGACTGAAGACATGATGTGGCAATCCTGATCGATGAGGGTTAAGTTGTGAGCCTTTAATTCAGTGTTAAGTCCCATGAATTGTTTTTTGGGGCCCATGATAAAGGATTTCCAAGTCCTAGCCAACCGGGACTAAGTTGTTGGCATTCACTTGCTACTGAATGGAATTGATGTAGCGCAGCTGCTATATACCACTAAGACAATGTACTGACTCAATGAACAGTTAATGATCTGTAAGTTTATTATTGTCAGTGTTTAAAACTTATATTGATTACTGCAAATGAAAAACTAGGTTGCCATCAATAGAATATTGCCATTGTATTCCATTGTAATTTAAATAAAAAAAATGAAGGATTTGTCACACTTGTTTTTATGACATTATTTTTCCATCAAGGGTTTTTTGCACCATGAGTTCCTCCACTCCCTGTATGTTGTGTATTACTGCTTACTAGGCTATCTAGCTCACTACTACCATAACAAATTAATTAGTTGCCGAGAGCTTCTTAGCAAATCCAGAGAAGTATTGATGCAGATGGGAGATTCAGTAATAGTTTTTTCTTCTATTTAGAATTTTATAGACATTTTCATGGACTTGAGGATTTATAAAGGATTTCATTATTTATTTGCACTGCAAGAAAACACTTTAGATGAGGTTGTAGTTAGAAAATGTTGGAATTAATATAAATTGCTTAATTGGATATCTCATGGATTTTTTATTTTAAATAGTATAAAATTGAGGGTAAGCCTTGGTGTAATGTAAGATTGCTCCATTGTGACCTGGATATCATAGATTTGAAATATAAGACAATCTCTTAGCAAGCAGTGGTGAGCCTGAGTACATCCAAACCCTCCCTACACCTCACCATGGTGGGAGCCTGATGCATTGAGACACCCTTTTAAAGAGTAGAACAATTAGATAGTTTGTTTAGCTAGTGGCAACAAACTATTTGGTTTTTGGCAAGTATCAAGTTTCATCTTGATCTTACCGGAAAAAAATTTAGGCAGTCATACCCGTAAAGCATAGAAGTGGGTTGGATCATGACATATCTTCCTTAAAATCTGTCTTTTCTCAGGTTTTTTCATTTGGACTCTGGCACTTAATCTGAAAACAATGCATCCAAGTGATTATGTTTGGATGGCCTTCAAAGTTCTATTGTTAAGTGTTCTGTTGTCAGAATATCTGGTAGAATTTGCATGAACTTTGCAGTAGTTGCTTATATATTTTTTATTATTTTGAAATGTGTTCTAATTTATATTTGATTACATAAAAGTTTAAAGAAAAATGAAAAGAACTAGTGGAACCATGATAAATGCATCCTCTTCAAGCAATCGAAATAAAGTTGTGGGTTAACTAGAGCAGTCAGTGACAAGTTTCTGGCAGATGCAGATTATCTACAAAGTACTGCTCATCAGAGTGATTTATAAAGCTAGCAATTCTGTGGTGGTTTAGTGAGAGCACATAACAGGCATTTTGAAACCCTTCTGTATGGTTCTTCAACTAGCAGATACCTTTTCCCCTGACCACTTCTAAGTTCCCACAACATACTGATCCAATACCTCAAATGTGGGCACACTTGTCAGTTAGAGGAAGCAACTTTATGCAGTGTAAAATTGTCAAAATAAAAAAGATTGCATTATATCATAAATGGGTGTCTTAAGCATTTCTCTTTGATCTCTTACGTTAGCTAGGGTAAAATTCCCTTAAATTGTCCATGATATACTAAGATAAGTCAAAAATGATATATTCCTTTTTTTTTTTTGGCACCTAGGAGTACTTCTGTTTTATCCAAGATTCAATGTCCATGGTTTCAACTTTCAAGTAAAATGGGAGGCAATTTTACCACCAACCTCTTCAATCTCCTTAGAAACGCGATCTGGCTCAGCACCTGGGAGATCTATTTTATTCAAAACCTACATTAGAGAAGACGCTCATTAATACATTTATCATTAATGTACATTGAGATTACATAAAGTTTAAACTAAAAGTTGAGTGCAGCAGAAAGACCAATAACAATGGACTGCATTGTAAGCAAAAAATTTAGTAGTTTTAAAAAAATAATTGCTGGTGTTATTTTATCTTCCATCATTGCTTCTGCATAAAATGAAACAAATTTCAGTCATTAGTAACATGAAATTTCCCACATGCTAGTTGAATATTATAAGCACTTAGATTTCATATTCTGTTGCAAATTAATTAAGTGCAGGCTGATTTATGTTCATATCAAAGGAAAAAAAATCACCAACAGCTTATGAGAATTCTGGCAGAATTTATAACAAAAATCAGGTCAACTTTCTTGGTGGCAGCAATGTCTCTAACAAAGAATCTGAGAGATGCATTTCAGTTTTTTTATCTTGTCCTGCTCTAAGTCTACTCTTCATAACAATCCATTATTTGATACAATGTGCTAAAGCCCATCCAACATCTAGTTATATTAACTATTTGCTGTAGCTTAGTGACATCTTGCTTCCTATAACAAACTATGACTGTTGCTTCCAGAGTAGGGATGGTCATGGCTCAGTGTGATACTTGTAATGTTATGAGAATTCAAGACAGTGCTTCCTCCACACTGCAGTTTCTATGTATATCAGACTGCCTCGATTCTTGAATGTTGGATATAATGCTTCATGACAATCTGTGGAGGAAACGTGAGTGAGCACACTTGAGGACTCTTGGAATCAAGGTTTTAAATCTCATGGAACGGGCCATCTCAATTTTTTCATGGAACGTAATGCACCACGTCTCATCCTGTCTCGACACTTGGGATAAGAAGTGTTCCCAGACAACATAACTGGGACACTAGGATGATAACGAAACGGTCGCATCTAGACACTTGGGACAGCAACCCATCTCGGTACCCCATGAGACATCCTACCAAGACCTAAAACCTGGCTTGGAATGTTCAGTTAATGAACGCCTTAATGCAACTGATGGAACTTATCCAATCAATTTTCAAGTGCCAGATTTATTAATTAATAATGTGAACTCTAATGAAGTGTCTCGATTTTTTCTTTCACAATAACATGTGACATAAAAAAAAAAAAACAAAATTGTGACAAAATTCCTCTAACTAATCAATTTAGTCTATTAGTCAACAAGATTACATATAATTGTGCACTTATACTTATTTTTATTTGTTTATTTTGTTACTTTTTGTTTTATGAAAGTGTGCACTGCAAATGCCATCAGAGGTTGAAGTTTTACACTTTGGAATGCATGAATGCTTATTCAGGCCTGATCTGAACTTGCACCAAAGTAGACTATTTGTTACCTTTAAGTTGATCCAACTAATCTCTGGACAAACAAATGCAAGGATGTCTGGAATGGCCTGCATTTAATGAAAAAACCTAGGGAAGGGTTTAAATTAGGGTTAGGTCCAATTTGATTGTTTGCCATCCTGAACCTGTATACAAGACAGTAGTGATCCTTCTTTGAGAATCAAATAAATCATTTCTAAATTTTGGTGATGGGGAAGAAGAAGGAACCAAGTTTGAAAAGGTTTCAAGCTATACTAGAAGCAATATTGCTGATCCATCATTTAAATTTAGCAAATAAAGTATGAAAAATGGGGATCAAAGTTAATAGAAGAGACCATAAAGGAAAAAGTGAAAGATATATAAGAAGGGTCAAACTAGGCTAAAGAAATTATTTCTTTCTTTTGAAACAAATCAAATACAATACTTGAATGGGTTAAATCCCAGTACTGTGGCACACCCTGTCTGGAACCAAGTATGGCAAAGAGACAATCCCAGGTCAGTCCTAGACAACCATTAACAACAAAAATGAAGAGAAATTTTAAAAAATAAATCATAAAATTGATATCGCAGGATGCCAAGACACCTTGAGCATCAAGATGCAAGGTTCCCAGCCCAATCTAGAGGCACTCAAGGTCTTCAATGCATCCAAGGTCCCAGTTTGTCCCCAATCCAGTATGGTAATGACAAACCAAAAAGGACCAGGTCCTCAATTCTTAGGCAAAAGGCTGCACCACACAACCATGATATGGATAAACTATAATCTAATGAACGATGAGTTTCTGTCATGCATCTTCATTGATAAATCTCTTAAAGGTGAATAAATTGATAGAATGCCCCAATGATACGAGAAGTAATAAATCAATGTGAAGAAGATGAGAGAAAGGCCCTCACTGGTATGATCTCAAGGTTATTTTCCAGAGCCAGATAAACATTAGCTAATGTCTGGGCTTCCACACCCTGAATCATTATAGTTCAATGAGAATAATTGGTCACAGCAATCCAAAAGGAATATCGTTATTGAAAGAAAAATTTGCAATTCAAGCAGAAATCTAATTTCTATAACATCCATATTGTATCATTAGCCCTGCAATATAAGTTGTTTACAGCAAAACTACTCTTTCAATAAAGTCAGAAGGAAAACAACTGCACCTGAGAAGCATCTACAACAAGAAGGGCACCTTCACAAGCTGCAAGAGAACGAGAAACCTGGCCACCAAATGGAATAATTTTCATTATTTAATAAAGTAGGCCATTCTTGGCTAAAAGAAATGTAGAATTAATTGGTATAAGCTATCACAGAGCAGCTTGGTCCTTTTGTGATGGTGCCAATGAAGAAGCCCTTTTGTACCCATCAGGGCAGCCAGTGTCTAGCAAGCCAGCAAACTACTTCTTCCCAATATCAACTTCTATCTATACGTAAAGCTTCCCTAATAACCTTCCTACTAGTTAAAATAATGAATGTTTCCTTATTTACACTAAATAAATTGTACTATATAAAAATTTAATATGTGATGTTATGTGCCACTTAAACCAATCAAGACAAATGGATGAAAACTTTCAATATCATACATTATAATGCTTCAATTCCTTCATATTGCAAAAGTATTACAAGATGAAATAAAAATAAATTTATCATACCTCATATGAGAAGTCAACATGCCCTGGAGTATCAATTAAATTAAGGCAATATGGCTCATTTTCCAAAACATAACGCATCCTAGCTGCCTACAGTAAAGCATTAGACATAAAGAAGAAAAGCAAATCATAAATCATGTATTGAAGATTATCACCAATCAAGAACTTATATAATTTGCCAAGCATAATGCAAGCTGCCTGCAGTAAAGAATTACATGTAAAGAAGAAAAGTAATTCACCCATCAAGTATTGAAGATTATCACTAATCAAGTATTTCTATAACTTTCAAGATCAAATAATAACATATAAGAGGGATATCAAACCACATAATCGCATTTAGTTATAAAGTTCAAAAGTGAATTATGCATAACTAAGAATTATTTATGATATAGTCACAGATATTAACTAAAAGACTAAAAATAACAACACAACAAGCTCACTTTCCAACATATTTCAGAAATGCTGATTCCAGAATATCTGCTATTTATGCTCAAGCTGCAGGGGTACCAGATTAATCTTTAATTGACATAAAAAAATAATGAATCTAATATTGAATTTAATTTGATTAGATGAATTTGAAGCACATTAAATTCTTAATGAAATTGATGAGAAGAGGAAGCATAATTAAGTAAAAAATCATGTAACCTAATCATTCAGATTGATGCAAGTAAAAAACTTGGCCATAAATAATCTTTAGTTTCCGTGTCAAAGATTATAATAAAAATATATGACAAAGGAAACTAAAAGTGCAAAAGCACTCTTGATAATGAAATTGTTTAACCTACTTATCTTCATACAAAAAAAAATTATCATAATGCATGTTATTAGTAAATAGTCATTAGTCTCCCTTTCAATTTTAAATAATATATCATGAGATTCAGGAGGCGAATTTTGTGATCTCCTCTTGAAATTTACCCAACAAGTAATGACAACTTATATTACATTCATATTCAGAAGTTCTGTGAACTAAAGGCAACGAAAGTTGAAATTCCAACTTATGAGACAGCAAAATTAGCCTATGATCCAATGGCCAAGAATCTCAAGAAAGTTGACGAGTAGCTGAAAACAATGGAAAAGGCATTCACCAAGAAAAATACCTTTATATCTAAATGGTATTGAGAAATTTGAGAGTTTTTTATGTAAAATTGTAAATATAAATGCTAAAATAGATTTCTTGGAGTAATGAGCATTGTGTAGTTGGGTTCTTGCAATTTGATTACCATGTCATGTTCTGGAATCTAGAACACTAGTTTTTTTTGGTCTGGGGCCATCACAGATTGATAATTGACCACTTGGACCTCAAGAATTCAAGTTTTGGTGCTAATACCATCCCAATCTGTTACCAATTCAACAGAGTACCAAGACACACCTGTCCGAACACTCTAGATAGGTGGGAATCCTGGTTCAGAACCTGGAAGGCACTTTTCTTTTTTGTATTTTTTTTCATTTTCTCCAGGTCTTGAACTTTTGTTGTTTTAATGAATTTTTACAAGTTCTAAGATCTTAATAGGATTTTTGAACCAATGATGGAGTTTGTGGGGTTTAGTTTCTTCTTCTCCCTTCTCTTCTCTCCCTTCCTCTCCTTCCTCTCCTTTCTCTCTTTCTCAGTTTTCCTCTCTCTTGTGATCAAACATCCTTTTTTATGAGCAAGGCCTAGTTGCCCCGACTGGTATGGAATAACTCAGCTAGCATCTGAATCTATCCTGACCGATACCACAGATATAGTCTGGGCATCCTGGTTCATGAGTGAACTGGTGTCTCTAGGGTATCTCAAGTACTATACTCTCATCAGAACAATATGATACAAGAAAGACATGCTGGTACCATCAAGATGCGAATTCTAGCTTGAACCTGGAATTCTGTTTCCCAGTTGGACACATACTTTTCTTCCCATAGGAGACATCACGATTAGCATTCCAAAAATTATCCACTTGAGCTGTGTTTTTAGTATTTGAAACTTGAGCAAGAGTAATCCAACTTGGATAAAATCTTATCAATAGGTTCAGAATTTGCAGCTATTTTCCATCTATTGCTAGGAGCAGGCTCCTTTATGCAATTCTACTTTAAATATTTGATGCAAAGGCATCCCCTCTATGACACAATAGTCTCCAATCCAAGGTTCACCATCTTGATACCGGATCCTATACTGGTATCACACTAGTACAGCTTCAGTAATGCTTAATACATGGATCAGTCTGGCATACTGAGACTCGATACACTCTATATTGAGACTCGGTTCAATGCCAATACGGTTTAGTATGTTCAGTATAAGGCAATACGCACTGGTATGGCATATCATGCTCCCATCCTTTGTGATCCAAACAGATGATAGATGACAACTAGCAACTAAATACCTTTTACATCTTAGAGGGATCCATTCACACCCAACTTATAGCTATTATAACCTCTCAAGGGAGGTGTCAGACAGACTTTGGAGGACTTATTGTAGAGATATGCCTGAAAAGACATGTTTTCACATCCCAAAGGGATATTCATACTCAACTTTCAGCTCTTACAACCTCTCGAGGGAGCTCAAGTCAGACAAATTTTGGAGGACTTGTTGCAAGGATACGTACACAGCACTTGAAACTTGAAAAACAAGATAATTAACCTAAGCAGTAGACTCATCCATATAAAGATGCCCTACCAGACTAGCAAATGCACCTAAAATTTCCAGGGTTAATCTAAGAAAAGAAACTTAAATTACAATGATATTTGCAGTAGGCTCCTTTTCAGACCAATATCATTGGGCTTCTTCCTTAAACAACAGGTTTCCATAAATTAGTTAGGGTATTGAATCAGTCAGCATGATTCAGAGCAGTTTGGGGTAGGCCAGGCCCCTTACTACCCCAATAATAGAGGGAAGATGGAGAAGGCCATAGGCCCTTTATTGATCCAATAACAGAGGGAAGAGGAGCCTTTTCTTCACACTTTCCATTGGTTTTAGGATAGAAAATTCACAGAAGTGGGATTTTTTGCTGATTTTGGAAGTAAATCCAAGAAAATTAAAGTTTAATTTGCTGCCTTCTCTTCATTACCCTCTTTATTTTCATTTTGATGTCTAAAATAGGCTAAAAATTGGTAAAATCAGAGGCAATCATACTAAAATTTTGTATTTTAGAATGATTTCATGATATGTTGTAGATAAGGATGATCTATACATCGAAGAAGAAATCATGATTTTCTTTGTTGATGGCGTATTTTTAAATTAAAAATATATTTTAGATTAAAAATAACAATA
The DNA here is from genome assembly GCA_900491605.1 of Calamus simplicifolius. NCBI lineage: Eukaryota > Viridiplantae > Streptophyta > Magnoliopsida > Arecales > Arecaceae > Calamus > Calamus simplicifolius. Next base: position 30,389 of record UESW01001568.1, on the reverse strand, counting down.
AATAAAATAATGTTCCAAAATTTAAAAGAAATGCAGGATGTTTAGGGGCATGCTACTACTAGCTATCTTATTTTAATGGTGATTTATGTAAATTTGGATATAATTATAGCTGCTTGAACCTAAGCCCAAATGTAAATAAAATAAATTTCGTGATATGTTATGCCTCATGTTGTTGTTGCAATAGTAGTATTTAAATATCAAGTATAAAAATTTAAAATATAAAATTATGAAAATTTAGTATTCTGAAAATTTTTAAAATTAAAAATCTTTGTTCTGTATTTAGTTTTCTTCATCATATTGCTTAGTCTAAGCTTTCAATATTTTTCATGCTTCAATGCAATCCATCACTCTCCTCAAAACTAAATATGAACATGATTCATCATAATATGAATCAAGGAAGATGGTTTCATCCTGTATCGGGCAAAATTGGCCAAACCAAATTGTATCAGAGCTAAACCGGTATGGTTCACCCTATTCAATTCGGTATAGGGCCAAACCATCTTCTACCGTCTAGTTCAGACCAAAATAAGGCCGTTTCGGTCCATTTCATTTGAAATGAATGATTTCGATGGAACAAAAATAACTATATAAATTATTTCATGTGATAATAATTATATTTGATAAAAGAAATGATTTTGTAATCTTTTCTCAAAATCTATTAAGTGAGGTATTAAACATATGAAATGTTTTTTTTCCAAAGGTAGTGAAGGCCCTTGAACATTACAAGATAAATGTCTATATTTTACAACGTAATCATGTCATCTAAAAAATTTGGAACCCATAGAAGTTGATGAAACATCAGTGCCCTAAATAACCTTATAGAACCCACAAAGAGACTATTCCTTACAAGAGAAAAGGCCCACAAGATCGTTCGAGACACGAAGCACGTGGAGTACAATCTCTGAACGTATATGAATCAAAACCCACATCGAACCATATTGTTGTGACCCACATCCTTATGAATATGGATATGAATATCCGTCATCCAATGCATCATCTTATAAATATCGTACATTCGATGTTTCAAGTGACTACTATATTTCAGTACCAAAGCCTCATGATGCTTAGAGATCGGATTTCATCAATGCAATCTTTGCATGGCTGGGCCAGTATCTCACCATACATCAAGGGCAGGATGACGAGACAAGAAGGAGAACTTGATATGATGACTCAGTGGATTGGGCGCCCACGATGCTTATAAAAGTTGAGATGGCTTCTCAAGCTCAGACTATGAGCAAGACCCCACATCTACGAGGGGCATAGACACCCCACCAGATATTAGATGTCAATATGTATCATCTATTATGTGTTTATTATATATTTGAAATTCTTGTTCGTTTGCAATTTAAAAAAAAATAGTTGTTTGTTACTTATATTTGCATTAGTGATACGCTGATACACTTTAATTTTATTTAACACCATAAAGAACCTCTAAACAACCAACCAAAGCACTATAAATTTAATGAAAAAATTGTTAAAATTCAGTATACCATATTAAAAAAGAAAATAAAAAATTATCAAAAAATAAAAATCAAAAAAAATAATAAGGAAAAACCTAGTGTGCTGATCCACCTGACTAATACGCCAAGGCATATTGTGTATTTAATACTAAGAGGCTATTTGGTATGGGGAAACATAAAAGATCACTAGTGATCCTGCAACAGTGCTAAAAAGACTCTTGTTTGGCATCCGTATTTGGCAGTAGTGATATGCTATCACCATAGGATTAGAATACTATCAATGATGCTAATCCCATCCAAGAAAGTAGGAATGGTGGCTCACCATAGTGATAGCGTTCCTCACCAAAAAATTGAAACAAATTACTATATTTATCTATCTCTTCCCTATATTATACTAAATATATAATACATTATTTTAATATATAAATATATATAATAATATGTTAATATATTTGTAATATTAATATATTAATATATATATAATATTATATTATATATTAATTATTATTACAATATAATGTATTATCGTTAACATTATAATAATATAATATTATATATATTAACTATATACATTTTATATCATATTGCTAATAATTATACTCAACTCAACTAAGCCTTTTTCCAACACATGAGGTCGGCTACATGAATCTGCTTCCTTCATTCTACTCTATTTAGAACTAAGTTGACGCTTAAATTACAAATAGTTATATCTTTTTTAATTATTTCTGTCTATTAGTTTAGGTCTACCTCTACCTCTATCATTACCATGGATTGTTAAAAGATCGCTCTTTCTAACCGAGCATCTAAAGGTCTTCGTTGGATATGTCCAAACCACTGCAATCGGTTTTCTCTTATTTTATCTTCAATTGGGGCTACTTCTATCATTTTTCATATATATTTATTTCTAATTCTATCTTTTAAAGTTTTACCACATATCTATCTTAACATGTGCATTTTCGTTATACTTAATTTATTCACATGTTTCAGTATTTTTCAACACTCTGATCAATATAGCATAGCTGGCCTAATAGCAATTTTATAAAAAAATTAATTAATTTTAATGGAATGCATCGATCATACAATACTCCCGAAGTACTCCATTTATTCTATCCTGCTTTAACTCTATGACTCACATCTTCACTTATTTACCTTCTTGGTGGATAATTGATCCCAAATGCTTAAATTTTTTACTCCTTGGTATCTCTTGCTTTCAATCTTCATTGTCTCCTCATTTGTATTTCTACTTCTACTAAATTACATTTCATGAATCAGTTTTAGTTCTACTAATCTTGAAACCCTTAGATTCTAAAGCCTCTCACCAAATCTCTAACCTAACATTTACTCCAAATTTAATTTCATCAATCAACACTATATGTTTGCAAATAACATACACCATGGGATATCATCTTGAATATGTTTGGTTAATTCATCCATAACTAATGCAAAAAGATACGAACTTAAGGCAAATCCTTGATTACTAATAATTATATTATTATTTATTAAAATAACATAATATTAATATATTATATTATAATATTAATAATAAATTTATATTATATTATTATATCTATATCTATTATATTATTATAATATAATATTAATATAGTAATTAATATTAGATTATTATCCATATTTATTATACAATAAATATGTATAAATATATCATTATATTATTAATTATATTATAGTATAATATTATATATATATATATTTATAGTATTATACTATTATTAATACTATTATTAATCTTATATTATAATATATAATTTATACATATATTACTATATAATATAAAATATATTATGCAAATAATTTTCAAAGATATTATTGGTATTGTATGCATGGTGACCTTCTATTCCCTTGGTATACCAACACAATAATCTAATAACCGGAGATCTTTGATTATTGAAATATCTCATACTAAATGAAGTGATGTTAGATCACTAGTGATCTTATTACTAGCGATTAACCAAATGGCCCCTAAATGCAATAATATGATGTTTTAGGCAGTGAAAAAAAAGGTGTAACAGTACTCCAAAAATCTAAGCATACATAGTTTTGTCAAGATGACTAAAAAATGTTATTTTAAATAAAATTCATAGATGGTAATAGCATTTAATGATTTTGCATAAGCAAGATGATCAAACAAAGTATACCTGTAATTTGATTGTGATACCTCTTTCCCTTTCTAAATCCATATTGTCTAGGAATTGTTCCTTCATCTCTCTATTCTGTACAGTACCAGTCATCTGTAATAATTTATCTGCTAAGGTTGACTTCCCATGGTCAATGTGTGCAATAATGCAGAAATTTCTAATATTTGATATAGGGACCTGGTCAAAAAGAAATAAGAGGTGTAAAAAACCAGTGCAAATTTAATTTGCACGCAAAGTTTTAAATACACAGCAAGGATTAAAGTAGTGTCCATTCTAATATTGGACCATATTATACCCACTGTAGCAACTAGGGACCGGAACATGGCACCTCTAATTCCACCTGAAAATGGACCCCATTCCAAACTGTACCTCCACCCTCAGCCAACTTGTACCACCATGTAAATATCAAGCATCACTCAATATACTTTCCTGGTTCATTTGCCAGTCCAGCACTGGCATGGTAAATGCCATGCAGTGCAATGCCAAGCCATGCCAATGCTAGGCATGCTTATCACAGCAAAGTGCCAGTACTGGCACATAGCCTTATTGTGCCGATCAATAAGGCATTAGCACAATACTTACCGCATGCACAGCATCAAACTGGCAGCACCAAAACCCATGGTGTTCTCAAATGATCAAAGACAGTTTGAGACTCATGATTCCTTAAATAGAAACAACTGTAGCAAGGAAATATCATAGTTTTAATTTTTAAGAGACAAGACTGTTATTAATAGTTAGTCTTGCAATAGGAGAAAATTTAACAACATTTTCTACAAATACAGGGAACAATGTATATTTTGGATGTTTTTATTGAAAACTATAAATAACAAAAAACATGAAATTGATACAGCATAGAAGAATGAGTTAATGACAATCCAGGTATCAAATAAATTGAGCAGAGGGAGTAGAATGGATTGAAAACTTGACTTCTCATGATATGTTTAATGTTTCTTTCCTGGACTCATTTATATTAGTGGATTTTGCACAAATAATCCACTCAATTATTGTTTTTCCTAGCAAAAAGTCTTTTTTCTTTTTGTGCAGAACTATACACATTTTGGGACCCCTACGAATTTCCTTTGAATTTAAGTACAAGATGGATGGCATTCATGGTAATATAAATAAATGTATAGAGCATAGTCAAAAAAGTACATCCACCATTTAGTCAAATGCATATTGGATATTCATTAAATGTGTATCACACATCCTCATTAATCCATCAGCAAAAGCATCCAGGTACGTCAAAATGTGTATCGTTAGAGCTTGATAGCCCATAATTCAATCCTATCTAATCCTTTTAATATTCAAAGTAAATGCCAATCCTAACAATTCAGCATATGTTCCGTTAGAGATCATGAAACAAATAATGTTGAGAAACTCTCGTTTTATATTGTCAATGAGAATTCATTCTCAATTTGGAGTTTAAACTTCAAAGGCTCAATCCCCAGAAAATTGTAGTACAACTATTGAAATAATTGGACCTCTAATTTGAGGGTCATGTGCATAACTTTTATGTGCTGAATACAAAAGAATCAGAATACCTCTATTAGTCCATGCATAGCCATCCAACAAAACCTACCATGAATCAAGGGACATTTACCAAAATTTCAGGCATTTTTTTGTGCTCATCAGTGGGACAGTCCCATTCTCTTGCTTCTTGTATAGCAGCTTAGCCCTGATCATGTCAATTGAGTTGTGTTTCTGAAAATCTCTTGCTCCCATTTGAAACAATTTTATGTCTTACACCTGCAATAATCTATTTGGTTTGTTCTTCCTATCTTGTATCTCTTATTTTATGCATAAAGCAAGTTGCAGCGTTTCCCTTTTTCAAATTTTGCAAATTACTTATGTAATCCAAATATAGAGACTAATTAACTGCCGATAATAGTGCAAAATGAGCTTGAATCAGGTCAAATATGCATTTAGGGCTTATTTGGCTCTGTTTTTAATAACTAAGGAAAAGAACCAAGGAAATGAGACTTTCTCATCTATAAGGTATGAAATCTCGACCATATACCATCTCTAACCTGTACCACATGCTCATCGCAACTATATGAGAGATGTGATACAAATGTTTGTCTCCTTTTCTACCTACTTTCTTCTGTAGTTTGTGCTTTCTTTGTCTTAAAATTGGTTCTTGAACAATTTTGGAGAGAAACTAACATGATCACATGGTTGTACTATTTTATAACAGGAGATGGTTCAAAACATTCTCAAAAAGAGTTAAAGATGGATTATCCTGTATCCATGCAAAGAACCTTTGTCTATAACAATCTAGTGATTGTTAAATGAAGTGCCAAGTTTATTCCCAGAATATATTTCATTTATTATACCCAAAATCTACAAATGAGTTTCTAGAAAGCATAGCTTTGCATCACCAAATATGGCTGTTGCAATCCCCAACTCTATTTTTATGCCAAATTTATTGCCAGAATATTCATAAACTTTCATTTTGTTGTGCCCAGAATACGCTAATGATTTTCATGAGTATTTAACATGATCCCACTATGGTGTTGTTGACCATGGGTGATAGGCTAAACCGAGCAGGATTCAAAATATTCTCAAAACTAGTCAATGATCGGTTATATAGATATTTTTCTGAAGAACTTTTCTCTATACCACTCCTGATATTGTTACATGAGGTTTCACGTATCAAAGACCCTCACTTAAAATAAACTAAAAAACTCTTTCAATTTTTTTCTAGTTCAGCCTATTCTTGATTTATCTACTTATATTACTAAAAGAATATTCTGTCAGACCTATTTACCATCCTTACGTATAAACCTAAGAGAAACTGGATAGTTGCATAATTTCATTGTTATGGTCTCTCTATCAGATTTTTTCCAGTTTGACAGAGTCAGGCCATGTCCATTTTTTTGCATAATTTAATGGCATCCAGCAAACAACATATTTCCTCACACATACATGCAATCATCAATTAACAACATACATAGCATGCACTATATTATTGATCATGAGTTCTTATTTAGCTTTTTTATTTGTTGCACATGCTTAAGAATGTGTATTATAATTAGTTCTTAAATATGGACGGATCAAACACATCACCTCTTCAAGGTAAGTGTGGACAACTAATAGTGTAGAGAAGTCTAATGTTTGGCATTGACACTCTTGTGGCCATGCAATCAAGCTATCATCGGCACTTTTACCTCCTCGCTTAAGATATTCAAGTACTTCATAAAATAATGGAACTATATTCTCAGCTAAACCATTACAAATATGTAATTAGGAAGCCTGCTTCAGTTCTTGGTTGTAGATCCATTGTTTCTTTGTGAATTTTTATCATGCGTCTAAATTCTAATCATGTTGGCCACCAGACTGCATGAACTTTTTCTATCCTCACCACCAGCCATGATATGGTCTCAACAGGCCCGTTATAGCATCTTGTTGCACCATTGGGTCCTCCACGCTCAGGAGTCAGGACACATTCTTCCAGCAACGATCCAAAAGTAACCAATCTCATCAAATTTAATTTTTTTTTAAAAAAAAACCACAAATTTACTATATTTATATTACATCCTTCGTAGACACTAGTTATATAACACATGCAAATGCCCGTGCCTCCTACTAAATATTTTGCATACTGGATAAAATTTTGAAAATACTTGAGTGTGAATTAAATTCTGATATGCCTTCTTCGTGAGAATATTTAAAATTTATTGGACACATCATCTTGGTAACGAGCGTACCTTCATGAGTCGGTCTTGGCCTGGATCGACGGTGATTTCTGCCGCTCGACAGGAGAACCTGCGGCCACGTGAGATAGCAGAAGGCCGGGCAATCCGAAGGCACCCGAAAAACCACGGCTCGGAGGGACGGCCATTAGTGGGGAACGACCAGGGAGAGCAAGAACCCCTCCTACCTCGTCTGTGGTTGGCGACGGGCTGGGGAAGGAAGTTGGCGAGCCGGCAAAATCCACTTGCCATAAATAATCTCCGGGAGGATTAGCCGGAGGACCGAGGAGAGGGGAGCAATCAGAATGCGATCTGTACACCGCCGAAGGACATGATCCCGTCATGCGCGCTAATTTTTGGCCACAGAGGTATTATCATCCGGAACCTGGAGCTGGAAGCGATAGGTCATGGCTCGCAAATGGACACAGACGCGCCAACATGCCCGAACCCGTATAGGGGAGGCCCGGTCGTCGTTCGTCCAAGGTAACTGTTGGACTGGGTCGGACTTGTGTACCTTCGATCTCGAATTTTGGTTTGAGTTTTTATTTTTAACCCAAATCCTATGTACACAAGAATTGGGTCAAATCTAATAAAGTGTCGTGCTATCGTTGGAAATTTCTATTTGCACAGCTAGGATTGATCAGTGCATCCCTAAATTTTTTTTTTTACAAAAAAATCCTAAACTATTTCCATCTCCTTCCCTCCCCCCTCCCCCCTCTTTTCCTTGGCACCGGCGCCCTCCTGTCCTCCTCTCTCCCTGGCACCGACCCTCCATCCCTCCCCCCAACCCCCATCTCCTTCTCTTTCGTTCTCGGCACCGCCCTTCATCCACCCTCCTCCCCACTTTTCGGCACCGTCTCCATCCTTTTCTGGCACCATGGTGGGTGAAGGACAGTGCCGAAAATGAAAGAGAAGAAGGTAGGGGTCGAAGGAAAGGGATAGGGGATGGTGCTAGAAAGGGAAGAGAATAGGAGAGGCTATCGAGAAGGGAAGGAGAGGAGACAGGAACCGAAAGGAAAGGATGGGGGATGGTGCCAGGAAGGAGGAGAGGAGAGGGGGGCGCTGGTGCCGGGAAAAAGAGAGGGGAGAGGGAGGAAACCAGATAGTTTAGAATTTTTTTAAAAAAAAGTTTGAAAAATGCACTGAGCAACTCGAGCGGCACAAATAGAAATTCCCGTTATCATGCTATAACCCATGATTGAGCCAAATTTTAGATTATGAGTTGTATTTTAGCCCAACATTTGCTGATCAGATTACTAATTAAGCTAAACATAAGTTATAATGTTGATCATAAAAAAAGAAACGAGTTGTACATGAAATGTTCTCTTATCATTAATGGTGGAAGTAGGTAGTATTCTAAGAGATTGCAAAAAAAGCTTAATTTGAAAAAAAAATGTCACATCTAAAACCTTATAAAGTCTTCTAGATCAATGATTCTACTATCTGTGCAAAAAAAATTGTCTTTTCACTTTCTATGGGGTACAACCTATATTGATGAGTCTTGGTATGATGTTATTCCTATGAATATCAGTCATATTTTGTTTGATCATCTTTGGGTATAATAAACATATCATGTCAGCTCCCCTTCTCTCTGAGGCCAACGATAGCACACTTGTACACTGATGGCAATCGGATAGAGTTTTACTAGTCTTTATGTAGCGCTCCATAAAGAGCTAGAGAATCCCAACTAATTATCATAAATGGCAGACGCACGAAAACATATCCTGTTAAAAAACTTTTTATTATCATCTCAAATATATATGCACATCACTCAATCAACACTAAGCATCAACCTGCTCAGATAATATTTTTCATGACATTCCTCAGGCAGTTTACAAGATCACATTCACAATCGACATCAAAATCATAAGTGCACAGATCATGCTCATAATTTTCTCCAAAACATAAGTCTTATATTCATATCCAAAAAGGTCTGAAACATCATTACATCTCATTGTATACATACACATATGCAATATACAAATATTAATCCACACTATCTCAATATACAAGGCTATCATCTATACACCCTTGCATCTAAGCAAGATTCACCGGTTAAAGGTTTTGTCCTGCTTATCCTATGATCCTGGTAGAAATACTCACTGATCTAAAAAAAAATTTTAATCATAGAGGGGTGAGACCTAAATCCCAGTGACTGGATAACCATCTAACTATGGAAAAATAGAGAACCATAACCTTACATTTTCAACCGCATGCTGATACCATATAGCTTGCATAACTCAAAGTATATTTTTAACATGAAATCAGATAAAGTAAAATGTAGCTTATTCTTCAAATAATATACCAGTATTGAAATACTCTACAATAACTTCTCACTGAAAAATAACTCATTAAGATAAAAATCCATGCATTACAATATGAAAATATGCATTCTTTATCTACAGCCCAGACTTTTTTATTAAATTCCTAGATTCCTACCAAAATCTGCTTGTCCACTGGCATCTCATGTGAACTCTCCCTCTTGGGATAACTACTTGGCCCACTGGCCCTTTTTAAATCACAATATGCTTTTAAATCTCATGATACTGGGCTGTGTGTGTAATGCCTCTGAGGTACCATCATACAGTCGCCCTCCTGTAGTTGTACTCTCATCGGATGCGTGACTAGCAACAGGATCCCCGCACAAATAGCACCCCTTAGCCGTGCGGTTCATCCGGCAAAGTGCTTTGTTTCTGATAAACGCATAAATAATTATCATTAAACATATTAATTAATAATTTAACGTACATATTATTATTTAATATTTTAATATTTTATATAATATTTTAGATAAAACCTTATCAATTTAAAGAGCTCGATTTTAGAAATTGAATGACGCAAACGGCACTCAAATCGGATTTAAGATGAACCCGAAATTGATTTTTCATTGATTTATCCATTTCAGCACGCATTTTAAAGCGAAGTCGGCAAACCAAGTGCCGACTTCATCGTCTTCTCATAAATTTCTATTTTCTCTCAGCCAATTCTTCTCCGATTCAAATTCCAACCGTTTTTTCCATCAATTAAGAAATAAATTAGATAAGAAGTTATCACATTGGACGAATTAAATTCATCTAGAGGAATTTGGATTTTATTCACGATTTATTTGGATTTTCTCCGTGCCGCTCGCGTCCTCTGTTTTGGCAGCGTCTGGGCCGCGTTCATTGCGTCTGGGCTTCTATATCTGTGGTTTGGAAAAAGCTTCGTTTGAAGCAGGAGACGATCGTGCCGTAGATTGGAGTCCGCAGGAAGGAGAAAGCTCTGTGTGTGCTGCTCTGTTCCGTGGCTTGAAGGAGGCTCTGTTTCGGTGATTGAGAAAGGCTCTATTCTGTTGAAGAAGGTGCTGCATCCATGAAGCATCTATCCGTGGTTCGTGGAGATCGGTTGTTCCCATCCTCAAGAGTCGTTCAACCTGCTTTCAGCCTAGCGTGGCTCAGCCATTTAATTCATTGCTTTTTGTTGCCTTAATTTTAGCAAATAAAACTCTTCTATTTTAGATTTTAAGATGCAGATGTTATTGAAATAAAGTTTTATGCATATTTAATTGTTATTAAATTCTATTTAAGTGAAAATAATTTAGACTGATTTATTCTTAAAAGGGACGGGTCGTGATCTACGGGTACGAGCCGTGCTCTAATAAGATAAACCATATCTTATTATTTTGCACTACTAATTATCTACTTTGTTATCTATTTAGTTAAATTTATAAAGTTATTTCAAGATAATCGCTAAAGTCCCTGTGGAATCGATCCCTTACTCTCGCTACCTTAATAGTGAAATTAAGGTGTTTTAATCATTGCGCTACGACACGCATCAGATTTTTGGCACCGTTGCCGGGGACTTAAGTGTGTTATTTTGAAAAAAAAATTAAAAAAATTAAAAATATAAAAAATATAAAAAATTAAGATTAATTTTCTCTTAATTTTTGAATAGTTATTGTATCTTTATTTTATTTCCTTAATTGTTAGAATTGCATATTTTCTTTTTAACATTAAAAAAATTATTACTTTCCTTTTTGCTACAAATCCAATTTTAACCTAATCAAATTTTCCTTTTAATTAACTAACCTAAAAAAAACCTGAAAGAAAACCCTAAAACACCTTCCATAATATAATTAATTTAAGGAAACAAAATAAAAAAAATTATAAAAATAAAAATAAAATATATAAACAAGATAATTATTTTATTTATATTCTTAGATTGTCTTAGGTGGATTTATTTTCTGCAAAACTTAAAATTCTTCCATTGACATCTCATAATTTATTAGGAAATTAGAAACCTAATCACAAAAATCTTAAATAATAAAAAAAAATTGAATTACTATTTGCTTTAGAGTCATTGTTAGGGTGTATGCTTGGTCGCCAATCGTTGCAACCTAACCTTATACCCTTAGATCCTGAGATAGAAAGAACTATTAGAGCAAACAGACTCAGAATTATGGATCCTAATAATGGAAATAATCAACCACGACAGTTAAAAGAGTATTTCACTCCTTCAAGGTATACCATTCTCCCTGCATTCAAGTGCCTCCAGTAGAGGCTGTCCAATATGAAATTAAGTCAAGTGTAATCCAAATGTTACCATCTTTCTATGGACTTACAAATGAGGATCCCTACAAACACTTAGATGAATTCTTAAAAATTTGCTCAACTGTCAAGATTCAAAATTTCTTTGATGATGCACTTAGGCTTAAGTTATTCCCTTTTTCCCTAAAAGATAAAGCCAAGTATTGGTTAAATTCATTAGACACTGTTATAATTTCAACTTGGGATCATCTTCAGAGAGTTTCTTAAGAAATATTTTCCTATAGAAAAAATGAATCAAATTAGAAAAGCCATAATAAGTTTTTTCCAGACAGATGGAGAAATGTTCCATGAGACATGGGAGAGATTCAAAGAACTGATTAGAAAATATCCACATCATGCTATACCTAAATGGCAACTGGTTCAGTGCTTTTATGATGGATTATCAGAAAAGCATAGGCAAATGGTTGATGCTTCATGTGGTGGGACATTTATGTTAAAAAATGAACATGAAGCTTGGCAACTATTTGAGACATTGAGTGAGAATTCATTACATCACATGTCAGTTGCTCGTCGAGACCCTCCCATAGGACCTAAAAGAGGTGGAATATGTGAAATAGGTCATTCTACAGATATCTACAATAAGGTAGATGAATTATCCCATAAACTTGACCGGATTCTACAAGTTGGAAACATTTTCCCCATCTACTCAATTACATGAGGTCTGCATAATTTGTTCGAGTCCAACCCATTCTATAGGTGAATGCCCAGCTGCATACCAATTTCCTGAACTTATTCAAGAGCAAGCACACCAAGCCCAAACCCGATTAGCTCCTAGAACAGGAAATGATCCTATTTGCAAATACTTACAATCCTGGCTGGCGAAATCACCCAAATTTTTCTTGGAAACCTCAACCTGTAGCCAATTCATCATGATCAGACCTAATTATCAAGAAACTAATTTTAGAAGCATGTCATATTCACAATACCCAAACATCCCACAACCTCCACCGAATAATCAGCCTACTTTTGAAGACAAAGTGTTACAAGCATTGAAAGGGCTAGAAATGAATACTCAAATCCTTCACTCACACACACAATCTATTGCAAAACTAGAAACTCAGATAGGTCAATTAGCCACAGCATTCAGTAGAAGGGAGGAGGGTAAGTTACCTAGTCAGCCTATCGATAACCCGAAAGGACAATTCATGGCTGAAGGTTCCAATAGTCCTGACAAATTTCAGAACATGCTAAATCAGTCATGACTCTAAGAAGTGGAAAACATTGAACCCACCTGAACCAACCCAGAAATTAGAAGTGGCTAAACCAGAAGAGAGAAGAAATGAAAAAGAAAAGGAATTCAATGATCAAGCAATCATACCTAAAGCCCCATTCCCTAGTGCTTTAGAATCTCCTTTGCCTTCAGATAAGAAGAATATAAAGATGAATGAGATGATGAGTTATTTAAGCAAGTCCAAATAAACTTACCTCTTCTCGATGCTATCAAGCAAGTTCCAGCTTATGCCAAATTTTTGAAGGATCTATGCACACAAAAAAAAAGCCAAGACACAAATACCAAAAAAGATCCATTTGACTGAGCAAGTCAGCTCAGTTGTTCAGCAAATAACCCCACCCAAACTAAAAGATCCTGGTACCCCGATTATATCGTGTGTCATAGGAAACTTCACAATCAAGAAAGCATTATTAGATTTGGGTGCGAGTGTAAACCTTCTCCCAAGTTCAGTGTATAAGTTATTTGGATTTGGAGAATTAAAACCCACGACAGTAACACTACAATTGGCAGATAGATCAGTCAAAGAACCTCGTAGAATATTGGAAGATGTATTAGTAAAGGTGGATGAATTCTATTTTCTGTCGACTTCCTTGTGTTAGATATGGAATCTAGCGGTAATCCTAACCAAATTCCATCATCCTTGGAAGACCTTTTCTAGCTACCGCTAATGCATGCATAAATTGTAGAATAGGTGTGATGATGTATCTTTTGGAAATAAGAAGATGAGATTAAATATTTTTAATGCTTCCCAAGGACCACCTGTGTATGATTTAAATGAAGTAAACATGATAGAGGAAGTAGTAGATAAAAATTCCAAAGTTTGATTGATTCTGATCCTTTACAAACATGTCTTACACATTTTGGAATAGATGACTTTGATATTGATGAGTACACCAAAGAGATAAACATGTTATTAGAACCACCTAAGTTCGACACCATCCCTCCTTGGACTATAAAATATGAACCACTCCAACTAAACCAAGTCCTTTAATACCATCCTTGGAAGAACCACCCCAACTAGAGTTGAAACCTCTTCCAGATGACTTAAAATATTCATTCCTTGGACCCAATGATACCCTTCCAGTAATCATTGCATCTACCCTAACCTCTGAGCAGAAGATAAATTGGTAGATGTACTTAAAGAACATAAAGAGGCGATTGGATGGACAATAGCTGATCTTAAGGGAATTGACCCTTCCATTTGCATGCACCACATTCATAGTGAAATTGAAGCCAAACCACATAGAGACATGCAACGAAGGCTAAATCCGAACATGAGGGATGTTGTTAAGAAAGAAGTAGTAAAATGGCTTGATGCTGGTATCATTTATCCAATTTAGATAGCCAATGGGTCAGTCCAATCCAAGTAGTACCTAAAAAATCAGGTATTACTGTGATTAAAAATGAAAAGGGAATCAATTCCTACTCGCACATCAACTAGTTGGAGAGTGTGTATAGATTATCGAAAGTTGAATGTCGTGACTAGGAAAGACCACTTTCCTTTGCCTTTTTTCGATCAAATTCTAGAACGGCTAGCGGGACAAAGTTTCTTTTGTTTCTTAGATGGATATTCAGGATACAATCAAGTTCCAGTATTTCTGCAGATCAAGAAAAGACCACCTTCACTTGTCCCTTTGGAACATTTGCCTTTAGACGCATGCCATTTGGTCTTTGTAATGCACCAGCCACTTTTCAACGATGTATGTTGGCCATATTTTCTGATATAATTGGCCAATTTTTGGAAGTATTTATGGATGATTTTTCAATCTTTGGTGCATCATTTGATAGCTGCCTCGAAACTTGACTAAGGTACTGAAACGATGTATGGAAATAAATTTAGTCCTAAGTTGGGAGAAGAGCCATTTTATGGTTCGTGAGGGAATTGTGCTCGGACACATTTTTCAGAGCGAGGTATTGAGGTTGATAAAGCCAAGGTTGAATTGATCTCAAATCTACCACCCCCAACCTCAGTTAAACAAGTACGATCTTTCCTTGGTCATGCTGGTTTTTATAGACGCTTCATCAAAGATTTCAGTAAAATTTCTCGACCATTGTGTAATTTGTTGACCAAGGATAGTTCTTTTAATTTTGATAAAGATTGTCTAACAGCCTATAACATTCTTCGAACTGCTTTGACCACTGCACCAATTATCAAGCCCCCAGATTGGACCATACCTTCGAAATCATGTGTGATGCTTCTGATTATGCTGTAGGGGCAGTTCTAGGATAGAAACTAATCAAGAACCCCATGTAATTTATTATGCTAGCAAAACTCTTTCAGATGCACAAATGAACTATACTACCACTGAAAAAGAATTACTAGCAGTTGTGTTTGCCCTAGAAAAGTTTAGATCATATCTGTTAGGGTCTAAGGTTTTAGTTTATTCAGATCATGCAGCATTGAGGCATCTTAATCAAAAAAGGATACAAAACCCAGACTGATTAGATGGATCCTTCTACTACAAGAATTTGATCTAGAAATCTTAGATAAGAAAGGTTCTGAAAATATGGTAGCAGATCATATTCTAGGATCTCAGTGGAATACAATAAAGAAATAATCAGAGATAAGTTCCCTGATGAGCAACTATTCTCAATTTCCCATAGCAGTCTTCCCTGGTTTGCCCACATTGTGAATTATTTGGCAACAGGAAAAGTACCTTCCCACTGGACAAAACAAGAAAAAGATAGATTTTTCTCACAAGTCAAATATTACTTTTGGGAAGACCCTGAATTATTTAAGTACTGCTCAGATCAGGTGATTAGGCGATGTGTCCCAGAGTGAATTCAAAAGTATACTTAACTTCTGTCATTCTCTTGCCTGTGGAGGACATTTTAGTGGAAAGAAAACTGCAGCAAAGGTACTACAAAGTGGGTTTTATTGGCCAACTCTTTTTAAAGATGCACATGAATTTAGCCGTAATTGTCTCCAATGTCAACAAACAGGAAATATATCTCGAAAAGACATGATGCCCCTAAACCCTATCTTGGTTGTAGAAATTTTTGATGTATGGGGTATTGATTTTATGGGCCCATTTCCTTCCTCTTTTGGATTTGAATACATTCTAGTGGCAGTTGATTATGTGTCAAAATGGATTGAAGCCAAGGCAACTCGAACCAATGACCATAAAGTTGTAATCAAGTTTATTCAGCATAATATCCTTAGTCGTTTTGGATGCCCAAGGGCTATAATTAGTGATGGGGTACACATTTTACGAATAGACACTTCGAAGGATTAATGAACAAATATGGAATTACTCATAAGGTAGCTACACCTTATCATCCCCAAACTAGTGGCCAAGTTGAAATATCAAATAGAGAAATTAAAATATCCTTGAGAAAATGGTGAGACCCGATAGGAAAGATTGGTCAGAACGTTTGGATGATGCATTATGGGCTTATCGTACTGCATTTAAAACTCCCATAGGAATGTCTCCTTACAGGCTCGTATTTGAAAAGCCTGTCATTTACCTGTAGAATTAGAACACCGTGCATTTTGGGCCATCAAGCAATTTAATTATGATATAAAAATGCAGGTGTCAATAGGAAACTCCAATTGAATGAGTTAGAAGAGCTACGAAATGAGGCATATGAAAGCTCAAAAATTTATAAAGAACCAAAGCATATCATGACAAATTTATTAGTAGAAAAACTTTTGAACCAAATCAAAAAGTATGGCTTTACAATTCAAGATTACATCTTTTCCTGGAAAACTTCGTTCACGATGGAATGGACCTTTTATAGTAACTCAAGTATTTCCCCATGGAGCTGTAGAGCTTAAAGACCAAGCAGGAAATACATTCAAAGTAAATGGCCAACGTTGAAACCATATATAGAAGAAATTAATGATGGAGAAGTTGTTGAATCAATTGATCTTGTGAACCCAACACTATCATAATGAGTAGCACAGTCTGGCTGAAGACTTTAAACTTAGCGCTCTTGGGAGGCAACCCAGTTTATTAGTTATTTTTAACTTTCTGTTCTTTTAGTATGTTCTTTTAGTATGACCAGAGAAGAGCAACAGAAGCAGATTGAAAAAGATGGCAACAATGAAACTTCCAACCTTCAAATACTCTACCAGGTAGTATCTTTCCTTGCAATTAATTAATTTTTCTTCCATTAGGGACAATGGAAATTAAGTTGGGGGGAGGAAAAAGAGTAAATCCTCGAGTAAAACTATAATCAGATGTGTGTACCAAATTCTGTCTCGATTTGAAGTTAATCAAGCAGTCTATAATGATTAATGGTTAGATTATTTTTGAGATACTGAGGAATAAATTATTAAGAAAACCTAATAAAAGTAGGGTTTAGCCCAGAAAAATTTTTAGAATAATTTCAGAGCCTCTGACCACTGATCTTAATAGTAATCTACTTAATAAGGGTATGGGTGAAAATTCATTAAAAAAAAAGAAAGAAAAAAGAAAAAAAATCTCTCTTAAAGTTAATAAATTAGGTTCTTAATATTTTCACTGAGTAACCGGGCCCCGTCACCTAAGAAAGTGATGTTGTTCGCGTAAAAATGTAAGAATGTAAAAGAACCTAAGTAGAGTTAGTCCTACCTAAAGCCTTTTTAACTCGAGTAAGTAAGTCCGAGGGGTGTTTTACACCTAATGCAATTGGTTTGGGAGCCATTGGCCTAAAGCTCGCTACAAGGGTTAATTAGAAAGCAAGGGGTTAGGACATTGCACTGACTTTACACAAGGGAATAAATTACAAAAGACATTACACCCAACCCAAATTAAGTTAGAAGACTTAATTAAAGAAGTGGAAAGTTGTAAAGGAAGACTTCTATAAATTCTTATGGACTACACTTTATCACTGGGTAAACTTAATAATCCAATGAAGTACCTCCCTTATGATCTAACCAGAATTTTTTTTTAAAAGAACTGTAAGATAACTATCAATTCTTGGACTAGCTTGGTACATATTTCTAAATTTCTTATTTGCTCGAGGACGAGTAAGATTCAAGTTGGGGGGAGTGATAAACACATAAATAATTATCATTAAACCTATTAATTAATAATTTAACGTACCTATTATTATTTAATATTTTAATATTTTATATAATATTTTAGATAAAACCTTATCAATTTAAAGAGCTCGATTTTAGGAATTAATGACGCAAACGCACTCAAATCGGATTTAAGATGAGCTCGAAATTGATTTTTAATTGATTTATCCGTTTTAGCACGTATTTTAAAGCAAAGTCGGCAAACCAAGTACCGACTTCATCGTCTTCTCAATTTCTATTTTCTCTCAGCCGATTCTTCTCCGATTCAAATTCCAACCGTTTCCTCCACCAATTAAGGAATAAATTAGATAGGAAGTTATCACATTGGACGAATTAAATTCATCTAAAGGGAATTTGGATTTTATTCACGATTTATTTGGATTTTCTCCGTGCCGCTCTCGTCCTCTGTTTTGGCAGTGTTTGGGCCGCGTTCATTGCGTCTGGGCTTCTATAAATAGCAGCAGAGGGATCTGTGGTTTGGAAAAAGCTTCGTTTGAAGTAGGAGATGATCGTGTCGTGGATTGGAGTCCGCAGGAAGGAGAAAGCTCTGTGTGTGCTGCTCTATTCCGTGGCTTGAAGGAGGCTCTGTTCCGGTGATTGAGAAAGGCTCTATTCCGTTGAAGAAGGTGCTGCATCCATGAAGCATCTGTCCATGGTTCGTGGAGATCGGTTGTTCCCGTCCTCAAGAGTCGTTCAACCTGCTTTCAGCCTGGCGTGGTTCAACCATTTAATTCATTGCTTTTTGTTGCCTTAATGTTAACAAATAAAACTCTTCTATTTTAGATTTTAATATGCAGATGTTATTGAAATAAAGTTTTATGCATATTTAATTGTTATTAAATTTTATTTAAGTACAAAATAATTTAGACTGATTTATTCTTAAAAGGGACGGGCCGTGATCTACGGGTACGAGCCGTGCTCTAAATAAACCATATCTTATTATTTTGCACTACTAATTATCTACTTCGTTATCTATTTAGTTAAATTTATAAATTTATTTCAAGATAATCGCTAAAGTCCCTGTGGAATCGATCCCTTACTCTCGCTATTCTAATAGTGAAATTAAGGTGTTTTAATCGTTGCGCTACGACACGCATCAGTTTCTTAACCCTTGAACCTCAGGTTTTCTCTATATCCCCACGGGCTATATATAGTAACCAGCTCCACTGAGCTATGATTCATGCCCCCACATGCTGCTTACAACCTGCCCCACTGGCCTGGTCAAGCGTGCACTCACCCATGATTCCGGGGTTCATCGTACGATCTGTTCGCAAGGAGGTGCTGGCTCAATAGTAGTGTGCAATGCTCATGCTACAGTACAGTTTAAAGGATGATCAACCCCATAGCTGCCTGATGCTCAGTATGATACATACATCATTTGTAAAGCTTTATCATGCAAATATGTCATGTATACATTAACAATCCCCTCATCGAAACTTATGCTTATGTCTTTATGCTCAAAACTCATGCTTATTTCTTTGTGCTTAAACTCGTATATCAGAATATCATATACTAGGTTTCATTTCTCAGATTTAAAACATACATAATACTCTACTAAACATAACATACCACAACTAGGTATTAGTCTCATTATAGTAGCTCAAATTTACTTTTCATTACTAAATGAGAAACCCACTCACCTTAGCAGGTTACTCCTCAACTAGTACTCAAATCCGGTATTCCGACTCCCTGGAATAACCCTCTTGACCTACGTCAACATATAGATACGATAGCTATTAGGATTACCTCCACACGAGGTTTTTCCCATGAAACCATGCATGCATACATGCTCTATCTTCTAATATCTCATTATTTTCTTCCATCCTTTCTCTACTCAAGATTTCTTCCACTATTACCTTAAAATATAAGAATCATATAAAAAATCTAAAGTCGTGCAAATATAGGGAGGCTATAGCTTACCTGAAGCCAAGATAAACCCCAAGCTTTTCTTTCCTTTTCTCTTTCTTTCTCCGTTTCTTCTTCTTCCTCTTCCTCTCTTTTCTTCTCTTCTCTCTCTTCTTTCTTTCTTTCTTTTCTCTAGCTGAACCCACCTTTTCCTTTTTGTCTAATGACTTGGGGACCAAGTCATGGGTGACTTAAGGGCTAAGGCATACCAAAATCCCATTTTGCCCTCAAACACTCTTAACGCATGCTTTTTGGAAAAACACATGGCTCACTTATAACCATGATATTTTGCCCTTAGATTTTTTTTCCCAAATTGCCCTTAGTACAATTAGCAATTGACATCGGAGCCTTTTCCAAATTTGCCTCCGATATAACATTTTTTTAATCAATTTATAGCCTAGATTATTATTTTTTATTTAAATTGATACTTTTATATAATATTTCTAAGAAAAAACTTTATCAACTTGAAGAGCTTGATTTTAGAAATACAACGGTTCAAACGGCACTCAAATCAGACTTAAAATGGAATAAATATGAAACTTTCAAGATTTAACCCAGAAAATTTATCGTCTTAGAGTCGGCTCCAACAGATTTAGTGTCGGCTCCAGCAAAAATAGGTGTCAGCTCCAGAAATTGGTGTTGGCTCTAATATTGCAGCAGAAATGTTAACCTTCTGTTTTCTCTGCAGGTGTCGACACCCCTTCTACATGTGTCGACTCTAAAGCGTGCCGGAAGTTTAAAATCGTGCCAGAGTCGACTCCACTCCAATTAGAGTCGACTCTAATTACTAAAAATATCACCTAAGGATAAAACTCAAATTAAACTTGATTTTTCTTGTGATTTAAGCCCATTAAAACTTAAATATCTTAATTTCTTAAATCAAACTCATTAGCACTCAAAAATATACTCATTTACTCCAAAATTTCTTCTCTTTACATTTATCAAAAGGCCAATACACCCATACTTTACTGAAACTCTCTGACTTTTATTTCAAATGAAAAATATCATTAATATTTTTAATAAATTACAAACTTTTCGTGATGTTACATACCATTTGTTGTAGAAAGGATAATTCATACGCTTTCAGGTCTCAAGTTATTTCCTCAAAAGTTACTTTTTGATATGGTTAAGAAAAAGTTAGACTGACTAGGGAGAAGCCTCTAATTTAAAAGCAACCTTTAGATCCTATAGTCAAATAGTATTTAGTTGTTAGTTAAACAAGTAGAGAAAGAAGAAAAGAAGTCTAGAATTGTTTTGAGTATTATTAGCTAAAAAAGAAGGTGACTCAAAGAATAATTCATTAACCAAACCTCTTAAGTCCTAAAGAAGATAAATCAACTCTTAGGCCCTAAAGAAGATAAATCTATCATATAAGAAGAACTTTAGTGCTGGATCTTCAATGCCTGATTTTGATTCAGTGCTGGATCTTTAGTACCAGAATAACATGCATGGGAACCAACGAGATAAGTTGTTAATGTGAAGAACTTGTTGAATTCCACTTCCTCTTTTCCTTTATTTTCTTTGATCTTATAAATTCCCACTCTTTTGCTTCTCTACTTCCTTGTCTCTTTGTTTTCTTTCCTATATTTTCCTATATCTTTATATTTTCTTTCTATTTCTATTTTGATTAATTTGGGAAACCTAATTCCTGCAATTCTTAGTCAAAAAAGAATCTTTTATAGGAACCGAAGAATATCTACTATTCACTCTCTTTTTTTTTTTTTTTTTTTTTGCACAACTATTTATTTACTCATAATGTGATAAGTTTTTAATTGACTCACTAACTCTGAAGTATTCGAAGTTTTTTCTTCTTGTTGTTAATCTAAATCCTCAACCCTCTCAGCCTCTCTCTCAGATGGAAACAGTCAATTGCTCCTTCTAGAACTTGATCAATGCCGGAATACTCATTTGGAACATAAATGAGTATAGTAGTAAGCCAAAATAATTAGCATGTCTTGCAAGTGCTAATAAAATAACATAATCTAACTCTAGATGGACGAAAGATTTTAAGTACAGTAACTAAAAAATCTTTAGGATTTATTTTAATATTTTATTTTTTTTCAGTGTTTAAGCTGAAAAAATCCTCTAAACTATAGAGCTCAAACTGTAATCATCCCTAAAAATTATGTTTTAAATATAATGTATAAATCGGCAATATGAACTAATAATTTATAACATTATCTGATGCACAAAATATAATGAACTTTAATGGATCTAATTAGTGATCCAATTTTAGGCAACATCAACAAATGTGTATAGTAACATTCATAAGTGCAACAAAATCTCTAGATCATTTTTAAGTGATGTTTACAAGCGTTGCACGGAAGCAAAAGGAGACAATTACAATTGTTTCAATACTCCATGGCTTGTAGCTAAGCATAAGGTCTATAGCTATGTTTACCGACATCGCAAAGTTCAAGTTAGAGTGTGTTGAAGCGATATTTGCAAACATCATTATATAGTATATAGGAAAAGACTTTGTACACCGCCCCCGGTGCAGCAAGGTCTACGTAGGCTGCACCGCCTCTTCTGATTGGTCCACGTAGCTCCTACGTGGATGACCTGCCGGGCGATATGGCTCTGCTTTGATGTTACGTTCTGAACGTGACGGCCATTTAAAGTAGTTCGCTTTTTTTTAAAATTAGCATGCGAACGAAAATGCCCTTTCCCTCCATCCTAGCGCCATTTTACGTTGAATTTTATCTGTGCAAGAAGAACTCTCTTTCTTCCCCGATCGAAAGAAAATATTTCAGCTTCGAGGCTGGAAAACCTAGCTACTGGAGTCTTG
Organism: Calamus simplicifolius; assembly: GCA_900491605.1. Classification (NCBI taxonomy): domain Eukaryota; kingdom Viridiplantae; phylum Streptophyta; class Magnoliopsida; order Arecales; family Arecaceae; genus Calamus; species Calamus simplicifolius. The sequence goes on along the minus strand of UESW01001568.1, from coordinate 7,563 downwards.
TGCAAAAACTTCTGAAGGAAATGTCATCCGCAGCACAAAGTAAAAGTCTTTCTTCCCACTTCTTTCTAAAGCTCCTTTATTACACCAACCGTTTTTTCTGGTTAGAGTTAGTTAATGCGTGACCAAACCGTTTAATGCGCGGGTAACTTCCTTAGAACAAAAATAGTTATGACATTCTGGGAGTCATAACTGTTTAGAGTTTACTGTTTTGTAAGCACGAATGTCATACTTTTAACTAGAATGTTATACCTCATGAACTGGGGTGTCGTCAGAGTGGTTCGGCCTATATTCCCCGTTATTTCCTGTCCATATAGCTCTAGTGTCGTCGTTAAAGCTATGACACCCCTGATATACTGTTAAGACACCGTAGTTACAAGCCTAGGACACCCGTGCTCCAAACGAATGCTGGAGAAAAGCCTCGCGACACCGTAGTTACAATGCTACGACACCCATGCTTATAACCTTCGCGATCTTCGTATGTTGCTTTCCAGGGTATCGTAGCTTGTTCTATGGGGTGACTTTAAATGCTATAAAGGGTGTGTCGTGCTTATAAACGATGCTGGAGAGCCGGCCCGCGATACCCCGTATGGAGAACAATCCCCGCGACACCCTGCTTTAACAGTCACGTCATCGGTGTCGTCGCCTTAAAGCTAGGGTGTCGTAAGATGAGAACTGGGGTGTCGTTAACAGCCTGAGTCGGTGCTGTCGTCGTTCGCGATACCCCAGTTGAAACTTCACGACACCCTAGCTCTCATCTGACGACACCCGTGCTTATAACTGACCACGGCGAGAAGGCCCGCAACACCCAAGTTACTAAAATTTATTTTTATTCATCACAAAAGAAAAGAAAAAAGTACATGAGCCCTCACTAGGGCTTGTCATCTGCTTCGGTCGCTTGCTTCGGCGATCTGGCGCTGGAGGGACTCTACTTGCGACTCCAGCCGGCTGTTGGCCCGAAGCAGGACCTCGATTGTCTCATTGAAATGGCCATGTATTGCTCGGCCGCCCTGTTGAGTCGCCGCTGATTGTGAGGGACGACGCAAAGACCTCCGCATCAACGGTTACCATTGTGCGGCGGCTCCCATGGGTGCTAGTAGATCGCCCCTCGCCTCTAGAAGCCATCTCAGTATCAAAAAAGTTGGAAGATCAGCTGAAAAGGTGATTAACGATGGCATTCCCCATCCATATTTAAGGTACTCCTGGCGGGTGTTTTGATTGCCACGCGCCACCATCTTAGTGGGCGGTTCACAGGAATCGAATTGGTGCACCCCCCCCCTCGTTGAGTTTCGAGGGATGGGGAACAGAAGAGAGTTTCGGGAAGCCAAATACCCGGTTACCGTAGTAAGTTTTACGTCGTCCCAAGAGGAAACCTCACAACACCCAAGGATGATTTGGATTTCGGCCGAAACTCCTTCGGACACCCCACTTGAAACCTCACGACACCCTAGCATCAATGCTACGACACCCGTGCTTAGAACTGACCACGGAGAGAATCCCCGCGACACCCCAGAAAATTGGATTCGGCCGAAACTCCTTCGAGACACCCCTGTTGAAAGCTCACGACACCCTAGCATTAAGGCGACGACACCCGTGCTTAAACTGACCGCGCGGAGAATCCCTGCGACACCCCAGGGAGAATTGGATTTCGGCCGAAACTCCTTTGAGACACCCCTGTTGAAAGCTCACGACACCCTAGCTTTAAGGCGATGACACCCGTGCTTAGAACTGATCACGGTGAGAATACCCGTGACACCCTTTGTCGAATTCAGCCGAAACTCCTTCGCGACACCCCAGTTGAAATCTCATGACACCTCTAGCACCAATGCTACGACACCCATGCTTAGAACTGACCGCGCGGAGAATCCCCGACACCCCAGGGAGAATTAGATTTCGACCGAAACTCCTTCGAGACACCCCTGTTGAAAGCTCACGACACCCTAGCTTTAAGGCGATGACACCCGTGCTTAGAACTGATCACGGAGAGAACCCCCGCGACACCCCTTGTCGAATTCGGTCGAAACTCCTTCATGACACCCCAGTTGAAATCTCATGACACCCCAGCACCAATGCTATGACACCCGTGCTTAGAACTGACCGCACTGAGAATCCCGCGACACTCCAGGGAGAATTGGATTTCGGTCGAAACTCCTTCGAGACACCCCTGTTGAAAGCTCACGACACCCTAGCTTTAAGGCGACGACACCCGTGCTTAGAACTGATCACGGTAGAATACCCGCGACACCCCTTGTCGAATTCAGCCGAAACTCCTTCGCGACACCCCAGTTGAAATCTCATGACACCCTAGCACCAATGCTACGACACCCATGCTTAGAACTGACCACGCAGAGAATCCCCGCGACACCCCAGGAGAATTGGATTTCGGCCGAAACTCCTTCAAGACACCCCTGTTGAAAGCTCACGACACCCTAGCTTTAAGGCGACGACACCCGTGCATAGAACTGATCATGGAGAGAACCCCGCATACCCCTTGTCGAATTCGACCGAAACTCTTTCGTGACACCCCAGTTGAAATCTCATGACACCCCAGCACCAATGCTACGACACCCATGCTTAGAACTGACCGCGCGGAGAATCCCGCGACACCCTAGGGAGAATTGGATTTCGGCCGAAACTCCTTCGAGACACCCCCGTTGAAAGCTCACGACACCCTAGCTTTAAGGCGACGACACCCGTGCATTAACAGTGAACCCACGGGTGTCGTCGCCTTAAAGCTAGGGTGTCGTGAGATGATAACTGGGGTGTCGTATTTTTTTAACCTTCGTGTCCTAAATCCTAATCCTTTGTCAGCATATATTGACAACTAAATCTATGGATATCATTGTTCATGACTGCGTGCCTATATTTTCATAGTTGATGCTGAAATTGTAGATCGGAAAGAAATCGATAACACTCCTTTCTGCAGCTTGTCGTCGTTCGCGACACCCCAGTTGAAACTTCACGACACCCTAGCTCTCATCTGACGACACCCGTGCTTATAACTGACCACGGGGAGAAGGCCCGCAACACCCAAGTTACTAAAATTTATTTTTATTCATCACAAAAGAAAAGAAAAAAGTACATGAGCCCTCACTGGGGCTTGTCATCTGCTTCGGTCGCTGCCTCGGCGATCTGGTGCTGAAGGGACTCTACTTGCGACTCCAGCCGGCTGTTGGCCCGAAGCAGGACCTCAATCTGTCTCATTGAAATGGCCATGTATTGCTCAGCTGCCCTGTTGAGTCGCTCGCTGATTGCGAGCGACGACGCAAAGACCTTCGCATCGACGGTTACCGTTGTGCGGCGGCTCCCATGGGTGCCAGTAGATCGCCCCTCGCCTCTAGAAGCCATCTCAGTTTCAAAAAAGTTTGGAAGATCAGCTGAAAAGGTGATTAACGATGGCATTCCTCCATCCATATTTAAGGTACTCCTGGCGGGTGTTTCGATTGCCACGCGCCACCATCTCAGTGGGCGGTTCACAGGAATCGAATCGGTGCGCCCCCCCCTCGTTGAGTTTCGAGGGATGGGGAACAGAAGAGAGTTTCGGGAAGCCAAATACCCGGTTACCATAGTAAGTTTTACGTCGTCCTAAGAGGAAACCTCACGACACCTAAGGATGATTTAGATTTCAGCCGAAACTCCTTCGCGACACCCCACTTGAAACCTCACGACACCCTAGCATCAATGCTACGACACCCGTGCTTAGAACTGACCATGGAGAGAATCCCGCGACACCCTAGGAGAATTGGATTTCGGTCGAAACTCCTTCGAGACACCCCTGTTGAAAGCTCACGACCCTAGCTTTAAGGCGACACCCATGCTTAGAACTGACCACGCGGAGAATCCCCGCGACACCCCAGGGAGAATTGAATTTCGGCCGAAACTCCTTCAAGACACCCCTGTTGAAAGCTCACGACACCCTAGCTTTAAGGCGACGACACCGTGCTTAGAACTGATCACGGTGAGAATACCCGCGACACCCCTTGTCGAATTCAGCTGAAACTCCTTCGCGACCCCCAGTTGAAATCTCATGACACCTAGCACCAATGCTACGACACCCGTGCTTAGAACTGACCGCGCGGAGAATCCCCGCGACACCCCAGGGAGAATTGGATTTCGCCGAAACTCCTTCGAGACACCCCTGTTGAAAGCTCACGACACCCTAGCTTTAAGGTGACGACACCCGTGCATAGAACTGATCACGGTGAGAATACCCGCGACACCCAGGAGAATTGGATTTCGGCCGAAACTCCTTCGAGACACCCCTGTTGAACGCTCACGACACCCTAGCTTTAAGGCGACGACACCCGTGCTTAGAACTGACCGCGCGGAGAATCCCTGCGACACCCCAGGGAGAATTGGATTTCGGCCGAAACTCCTTCGAGACACCCCTGTTGAAAGCTCACGACACCTAGCTTTAAGGCAACGACACCCGTGCATTAACAGTGACCCACGGGTGTCGTCGCCTTAAAGCTAGGGTGTCGTGAGATGATAACTGAGGTGTCGTATTGTTTTAACCTTCGTGTCCTAAATCCTAATCCTTTGTCAGCATATATTGACAACTAAATCTATGGATATCATTGTTCATGACTGCGTGCCTATATTTTCACAGTTGATGCTGAAATTGTAGATCGGAAAGAAATCGATAACACTCCCGGCCGTGCACCTTCACCCGTCGCTCCAAATGCAGTGGATGATATTGTAGTTCCTCAAACTGGAATGGAATTCAATTCAGCAGATGATGTATATACGTTCTACAATGGATACGCGAAACGAGTTGGTTTTGGAATCACAACAGTGTGTAGCAGGGCCAACAACAAAAAACAACTTTGCTTCAAGCACCTGGCGTGTTGGAGGCAAGGAAAATCTAGAAAATCAGAGAAGAGTATGAATCATAGGGATACTGGGAAAGTTGATTGTATGGCATCCATAAAAGCAAGACTGAATGCTACAAGTGGTAAGTGGATATTGGATGAGGTTTCTCTAGAACATAACCATGGGATGTCCATAACATCAACTGGTTATCTACGGTCGCATAGGAGGATCAGCACACCAGAGAAGGCAGAGATCAGCAATTTACATGCCGTGAATGTTCCGACGACTCAGATATACTCTGCCATAGCAAGGAGAAAAGGGGGCAGAAGACAATTGGATTTCACCGAGAAGGATGCTCGTAACTTCATTTGTCGCGAACGTCAGTCTAAGCTGAAAGAAGGAGATGCTCAGTCGATGGTAATTCATTTCGCCGAAATGCAACTCAGAAATCCCAATTTCTTCTATTCCTTAGACCTCAATGATAATGGTCATCTGAGGTCTGTCTTCTGGATTCATCCAAGGTCAAGATTGGCATGCACATACTTCGGTGATGTTCTAAGCTTTGACTCAACGTACTTGACAAACAGATATCAAATGCCTTTTTGTCCATTCGTTGGGGTCAACCATCATGGACAGTCCACCTTGCTTGGATGCGCATTGTTGTCTGATGAGAGTACTGAGACATATAAATGGGTTTTTCAGACATGGCTGGATGCAAATGGTGGTCAAGCACCTATTGCCATAATAACTGACCAAGATAAGGCAATCGAGGCTGCTGTCAAAGAAGTTTTTCCTAACACACGACATCGATTTTGTCTTTGGCATATATTGAAGAAGATACCTGAAAAGATTGGCCACATTTGCACGGCAAATCCCAAGTTTATGGTTGATTTCGATGAGGCGATATATGATTCATTGACCATACAGTCATTCGAGGAAAGGTGGGCATGTTATGGAGAAATATAAAGAATGCAAGTCTATAGATTGGTTCAATGTCCTTTACGAATGTCGGGATAAATGGGTCCCAGTTTACCTAAAGGATACATTCTTCGCAGGTTTGTATGTCATTGTCTTTGGTTCATGTTCGCGTTAAACGCTTTTTTTTTGTTGACAAATTTTGAACAGGGATGTCATCTTCACAAAGGAGCGAGGGCATTAATCACTTCTTCGATGGGTTTATAAATTCGAAGACAACACTAACGGAGTTCATAAGTAAGTACGAAGATGCCTTGGAAAAAAGATACGAGGCCGAAAATGAGGAAGATAATAGGACGTTGCAAACGATTGCTTTCCTAAAGACATCATCACCTTTTGAGAGACAAGCTGCAGGAAGGTATACAAGGCGCATTTTCAAAAAATTTCAGAATGAGATCCTTGAAATGGCTGCATCAAATACAAAATTGATCAAGGAAGCTGGCAACAGTTGTTTATATTCCGTAAAGTCGTATGAAAGGATTGAAGTCGATGGAATGGCAAGGAGATGATCAAAGATTATATCGTGTCATACGATAGAAATATTGAGGATGTCCAATGCCAGTGCCGATCCTTTCAGTTCAAGGGGTACCTGTGTAGGCATGCCCTGTTGGTTCTTCATCAAAGTGACGTATTTCGTTTACCAGATAAATACTTCTTGAAGAGATGGTGCAAGGACATGAAATACCAATTCGACGAATTCGACTGCAATACTGAGGGTTATGATAAAAGCACACGAAAATCACGGTACGCAGTGACAATTTTTTAATTGAAATGTCTTAATATTTGTTATCGTTAATATTATGTTAATGATTGTAGATATAGTTTGCTGAGTCATCGGATGACGAAGCTCGCAGAGATAGCCTCCATGTCTGAAGATGCATTTAATGTAGTGATGGATGGTCTAACACCTATATTCAAAATTGCCGTGGATGCCAACTGCGCAGCTAAACCACGTACAGAGCTTGTAATTCAAGATCCTGAACAAATTAGGACGAAAGGTCGCCCGAGAGAGAACAGATTAAAGAGTGGAGTCGAGAAGAAGTCAAAAAGATCAAGGAAAAATCAGGTCAAGGAAAGAGCTGCTTCAAGCATCAGGCAGACTTGTTTGCAGTCTATTAATACTGAAGAGGACCTGGAGAGAATTGTTCCGCCTTCCGAAACTTTGATGGACGAATTTGATGCTTATGTATTGAGTCAACTTACACAAGAGCATATATAAAACACGGGTGTCGTAACTTTTGAATTAGGGTGGCTTGGTCGCAAATGAAGTGCTTTCAAAATAGGGTGTCTATTTCAGTAAAATGAAGTGCTTTTAGCACGACGACACCCAGCTCTTGGCACTCCCTATGACACCCCAGCTCTGGCTAACGACTAGCTCTTGCGCGGCGACACCCGAAAGGCGGAAACCTACGACATCCCAGTACTCGCGAACCGACACCGAAGATTTTAGCGCGACGACACCCCAGCTCTTGGCTAACGACACCCTAGCTCTTGCGCGGCGACACCCGAAAGGCGGAAACCTACGACATCCCAGTACTCGCGAACCGACACCGAAGATTTTAGCGCGACGACACCCCAGCTCTTGGCTAACGACACCCTAGCTCTTGCGCGGCGACACCCGAAAGGCGGAAACCTACGAGACATCCCAGTACTCGCGAACCGACACCGAAGATTTTAGCGCGACGACACCCCAGCTCTTGGCTAACGACACCCTAGCTCTTGCGCGGCGACACCCGAAAGGCGAAACCTACGACATCCCAGTACTCGCGAACCGACACC